>CM077481.1:34143940-34682601 GCA_039654755.1 Calcarius lapponicus
AGTTTGCTGTAGTGAGCACTGCCTGTGAGTTAGCTTCACAGCTGTCTGAGTAACAGAGTAACAGGAAACTCCTTCTGATAATTCCATTCATTATGGCTTTGCTTGGCATATGACACTAGATTCCAGAAGTTTTGACTGAAGAAAACTTTTAGGTGTGGGGCGTAGTCTAGTTGGGTGCCATAGTTCAAAATTACTGTTTTCCTAACTCAGATGTTCTGGTAATCTTGTACACCTATTTTCTGCTCTGAGCTATGTGTCTAAACTCTGCTCTGTTGCTGAGACTTTAGCTTTTACTAAGCTATAGTGTGCCTTCTGACCAGTTTGAAGCAGAGTTGAGCTTGCATCTAAGTCACAGAAGGACTGTGCAGGCTCTTTTTGTCCTCTCCTAGCCCACAGTGTTGGTACAGTGCAATTGGTTTTAGCACAGCTTAGTGCTGAGAAAGCTGAGCACAAGCAGGCATCAGGATGTTACATGTTAGGCTGTGTAATTAGTTCCTGAAGCTCTTAGATATCCATTCCTTTGGTACCTGCTCTCTTTTGCCAGTGCAGAAAAGTCATGCAGAAATATAGAAATATAGTGGAGCATAGCTGTATTTTTTCCATATTGTTTGCACTACTTTTAATAGGTGACAACAATGGTACTGGATTCCCTTCTGTAAGTACAGTGGATGGTTTCCCATGTACTACAGGTTTCTTACAAAGATGGTGATTGTGCTTCAGCTTGATTAATGCATCCAGAAAACCATCACTGGAGTGTCACTGAGAAAAGACATGTAAGAGTAGTGAGATATCTACTTGATAGAAATAAATATTTTTTGCCTCATATTTGTTGTTTAAAACATCATTTTCTGACATTTATTTGGAATATATATTTTGCCTCTATGGTAAGTTTCAGTATCACAGTAGACACATAATCTTTCGTAAAATAGCACGTGGTGTAAACTGATTTTGCTGTGTAAAGAGGAAGCCATTACTCTATTAAGGTAGGCCTTGTAATACACTAATACAGACTCTAAGATGCTTAAACCTAAGAGAAAGCTTTTTATTTGCTGCATTCAGCATGTAGATGGATAGACTTGTAAAGAGGGTCACCATTATGTGTACACTGAAACAATTGTCTCATAAGAATTTTAGTTTTAGACATAGGATTCAGAATAGTATGTGGTTACTATTGGTTACTATGTGGTTACAGACTTAGGAAGTGCACTTCATGGACTTCTCTGTTGAGTTACTCTGTGAGTTACTATTTCAGTTCATAATATGAAAAATGATAATTTTAAGACAGAAGCTGTTGAAGAACCTAGCGCTGCCTTTCAAACTGCAATTTTCTGGATTGCAGATTTGTGATCTTTACCATGAAACTGGACTCCATCCTTCATACAGACCTTGGATGTTCACTGGTTTATGTAGTCTTGAAACTCACTATTCTGCTTTTTATTCCTAATATTATTAGGATTTTAAAGTCATTGTTCCATTATAGCCCAAATTATTTGCCTTTTTTGCTTTAGTATTTGTAATACTTCCCTTAGTTCTTAGATTGCCAATTAGAGTTTAGATGTAAAAAGTGAAAAGCCAAGAAAAGGTCACATCTCTCTTTGAGAATCTGATGGAATTGCATTTCATAGAATCATAGAATGGCCTGTCTTGGAAGGAACCTAAAGATCACCTAGTTTCACCCCACTGTGACCATGGGCAGGGATACCTCCCGCTAGAGCAGGTTGCTCCAAGCCCCATCCAACCTGGCCTTGAACACTGCTGGGGGTAGGGCATCCACAGGTTCTCTGGGCAACCTCTTCCAGTGCATCAGCACCCTCACAGTAGAGAATTTCATCATAATGTCTGATTTAAATCTCCTCTCTTTCAGTTTGAAGTTATTGTCCCTTGTCCTGTCACTACATGCCCTTGTAAAAATGCCACTCTTTCTGCATGTGTTGATCTTCAAATTCTAGTTTGCTGATAGAGTCACGTGTTTATACAGAAGTTGATTGTTCTCATAATAACCAAATCTTTTCACTAAATAATTTGGGTTTAATAATTTTTAATAATTTTTTTTGCTCTTATCCAAAGATATTTGGACCACAGAATTCTGGAAGTATTAAATTAAATTGACATGAATCTAAAACAAAACACCAGCAAGAGAAGTTTCACCCAGATTTCTGTCTTGGAAAGGTCTTCTTTTTTGTCTAAAAAATTACTGTTCAACCTTCTCTTGTATTTGAATAAACAAAGTCTTTAGGCTAGGAGAAGTTAAAGAATATTTCTCAGTTTTTCAAAGGTATGTTAAGTTTAACAGAAAATTACACCAAACTCCTTTTGAGTTGGATTCCACTGATAAGCAAAACTTTTGTTTTTAAATTTATTTAATCAATTACATCTGGGTTCTTAGAATTTCTGAAGCTGAAAAAATTCCACAAGTATACTTAAAAAATGAGGAGGTTTTGAGGATATCATAGACCCAAATTCTATAGGTAAATGTGTTTTGGTAACAGCAATCTACTGAATATTTTAAGGAAAAGCATAGGCATTTTGGAGGTGTTAGTTAAGATCTAAGACTTGATTTGTTGGATTTAGTTTTCGAAGAAATATGTCTGTATAGCCATGTGGACAGAGACTGTAAGGGTTTTATAAGAAAATAAGATAAATTTACCATAAAAATACTTTACGGTATTTTATTTAAAATAAGTATCACGGCATGGCAGCATGGCGATTTCTAGGGATCTCTTTTGGAAGAAGAAAAGAGTAGAAAAATAACCTCAAAGCAAATGAAGAATAATACTTTTCATATATTGGTCATACTAAAGTCAACATCAGAACCTGCATGACATAGCAGAGCTGGTGTTGATATAGTCTGTGACTGATGGAGTCAACTTAAATGGAGTTATGTTTTAAAGTACTCAGTATTTCATTTTTTTACACAAGAAAATAAAAAGTAGTGATACAATAAGAAATTAATAATTAGTGACATTTCTGTAATTCTTATGGCTTAAAAGTCAGCAGCAGCAGCTGGACTCGCGGATATAAAGGTCCTTTTAAAGTTAAATAATTCGATGAGCACTTTACAGGTATAGACTTTTTAAAGTAACAGGAATGTGAGTTTAAATTGTAAAAGAATGAAGTTGTTGACTGTTTTTTGAGTTACTGATATAGTTCTAAAGCTTGTGTTTTGCATGGAGCTCTTTTTTTACATGCAGCTGAGAAATCAGTAAGATGTGTGTGTCAAGTTGGTAGGTGTATTTCTCTTTTGTAAAAAGAGTAAAATTCAAGTAATAAAATAAATTCCAGAACCTGAGTGCAGCTACATATCCCTTATATACTGACACTATTTCCGTCTTCTTGGTTCCGTTGGATTCTTTTTCATTTTTATATAGTGCTCAGGTTTTTGTTCAAACAAACATGAAGTCCAGTTTTCTTTAAAGCATTCTTTTGATTGCATGGCTGGTCTACTTCTCATTTTCTTGTTTTTCTTTTTTTTTTTTCCCGTGTGTTCATGAGCTAATGGTTATAAACAGGCATTTTACTGATCATAGGTGGTAATGACATCTGTTTCCAACTACATGTGGCCTAAACTATGCAAAATGAGGCACAGAATGTATTTAAGGAACAGTCAGCAAAAGCACCGGCAACTTTTACCGTCTGACAAATGTCCTATACTTACTGTATGAATAGTTGAGGTTTTTCTAAACAAAGTGGTCAGTATCTTTAATTTGTAATTTATTTGTTGAAATAATGAGTTTATCTTAGGCTTTATGAAAAGCATATTCTGCAGAAATAAAATGTCTATGTCCATTTGTCTGTTTCTGACAAATACTAAGCTTACTAAGGTGCTTGATTGGTTTTAATCAACTTTGGACCACTTCACTTCTTGATTGGCATGAATTTGGAGGTTTATTTACTTAACCTTTTTTTTTACACTGCTTTTTGTAATTTTTTTCAGTATTCCTGAGTTTTTTTTAATGTGGGGAACACCAGTGTTTGAGAACACAGTGCCATGTGATAATTGTACCACATTTTACCTTCTCTATTGAAATGAGTATTTGTCTTAAGAATATGCATAAACAGTTGTAAGCAAGTGATGTTATCAGGATCTTATTAATAAGGGATAAAATAAAACTTCTAGTTAGTCTTAAGAATGTGTCTTCTTGATCAAGTTTGTTGACTGAAGATCTCACTGTTTGCCAGCTGCTCGTCATTGCTGCCAGAACACCACTGGCAATAGAGTTCCATGAGTTTCCCCTCATCAATGCAGTCCAAGGTCACCTCAAGGCACTTCCATTGACTTTTAAACTACCCACCCCATTTAGTTAATGTTTACATCATTCCTTCTCCAGCAATGGCACTGAGGTGTTAACCTCCAGCTACCTGGACGCATTGGCTATGTGGGAATTCTATCATCTTTCTCTGGCACAGCTGTTAAAAAATGAATATCTATCCCCAGCCTTATGGCACTGAGGAGAAGGTTTGAGCTAAAGCATTTCATTTGTGATTGCCATAGGGTGACTCAACAGGCATATTGCTGCTGCTTACACTAAGGAAGAAAGTTTTGCCCAGTGGTTGTTACAGGGTGGGGTGTGATCACACCTGGTAATGAAAACTCAACTGACCAGGAGCCAGTTGCCAAGCCATGCTAATTGACCACTCTTGGTCATGCATACATGAGTCTGCTACTGAATATCAGGGTTATCACTTACAGGAGCTGCTGCCACTGAAATGTGTCCTCTCTGAAAAGGTTTGGTAGCTAGGTAAGTTGATCACTGTGCGGCAGCCTTGTATTGTGCCACGGAATTGCTGCATGTGGATTGATAGCTAGGAAAGGTCCTGGAATTCAATTGTTTAACAAAATAAAGTACCAACCTTGAGCAACACTGTGAGCTAGAGTTTATTTTTTTCTTTAAGTTTTCAGTTTGACCACAACACTTGTGCTGTTTAAGGATGTTACGGCTACAAGTTTTAGATTTACAGTAGAAAAGTACTTTTCTGAGGCAGTTCTTAACTAACAGTATGTTTAGTTCCCGAATATGCAGTTAAGGTTTTTTTGTTGGGCCAGTGATACTTAAAGTTTCATTAGAAACAAGTCCAGAAGGTGCAATATTTTGTCAAGAAATTTAATAGCATGTGACATACAAAATACCGTCTAATAAGCAGAATAAGTTGCTGCAGAAGAAATGTCTGTATAAACCAGCCATTTTTAAGAACATAAATTTCGATTTAGAAAATAGGGTGGTGGTCTAAAAATGTTTCCTTAATATTTTAAGATCTGGTTTTGATTATGGATTCATGAGTAATTTATGAGAGCAGAATTATTTGCAGCTTTTACATGTTTCTGTAATATTCTAATATGTTTCTCTAGGCAGTTTTAAGTAAATTTTGTGTTACGCATCTGATTTTTTTGTTAACAATGTATTTTACCTCTACTGTCATTTTCTAGGTATTTCAACAGCCTTGTTTAAGTGAGCTAGAGGACTATATTACAGTGCAAGAATGGAGCTTTTACAGAAAAAAATTGAAGGAAGGGGATCTTAACCTAGCAGAGCATAATTTGTACACTGCAGATACTCTGGAAAGCAACGAGGACTGTAAGAAAGGACTGTAGGAAAGCACGAGGAAGGGTAGTTTTATTGTCTGGTGTATTTGTGTGTAAGTCAGGCTGGTGAAGCCAAACGTTTTTGCTCAAGGGCCCAGATAATAATTTTAATATCTGTTGACGCTGCTTATAATTCTGGAAGCTTGTTTGAATAGTTCCTGTGTTATCTGCCAAAGACTTGTTAAAATAGCTGTTGGGAGTAGAAGGTTTTACCTTATTAAATACTGAATAAGGGATTCTTAATTAAATGAACTATTTGCAGGATAAATTCTTTGTAGGTTTGCTAAAATGAATATTTATCAGATATTTTGTGGTGTTTATTAGAATGACCATCTTTGACTGTAAGGAAAGTGAAACAAATATAAATGGTTATTAATATGATTTTTTAAATGAAAAATATTTTTCCCTAATTCTTGACTTTTTCTAGGAAAAATGACAACAATATCCTTTGAAGTTTATACTTTCAGCTTGTATGGTGCTGAATTGCCTCTTTTGTGGAGTCTCACTGTTTGATTTAGGCATTAAATAACAATAACAACAACTATGAGCTATAGTAGATGAGTGATGTTTGTAAATAATTCCATTATTTAAATGGATCCATTAAATTAGCTAAAATCATGATACTTTTCATTGTGTTCAGACTCTTCCTCATCTATTTTTTATTGTGTTTGTATAGAGTGTGGGAGACTGTTAACAAGGTTGCAAAGGTGAATGTGATTCTGAATGGTATAAATAATGCACTAGTGTGGACCATCATGTCCACTTCCTCTGAAATCTTCTAGTTTATCCGTATATGGTATCTCATCACATTTTCTCTAAAAAATGTATAGCTTGTTCTTTCTTAATGATCTGTATGGTATGTTAGTTTTGGGAAAAGACATGCTTTAGAAAATTTCTTCAGGAGCCTGTGGTGGGCATTTCTGTGGAAATGTGCTTAAGAAAAAACCAAGTGCTACACAGGCAGTATAGACTGAAGAACAGAAGGTTAGAAACAGCCTGACAAATGTGAAGGTCAGGAAGGAGGAGAGGTAGGGTTTGCTTCATGTGCTGGAAACAGGTATTTCTCTACAGCCCAGGGAGAGGATCATTGCAGAGCAGATGGCAATAATATAGTTTATAGAGGAGCCCAGAGCAAGTGGATATTTGCTCATGGAAGCCACAGCTTGTGGAGGGGAGTAGATACTGGAGCAGGTTCCTTTCTTAAATGAGCTATGGTCCATGGAAGACCTGCTCTGGAATAGGTTTATCCTGGAGGACTCCAGCCTGTGAGGCCTTGTGCAGGAGTAGGAGAAGTGTGAGGAGGAAAGAATGGCCCAATGGGAGCGGTTAAGCATTGATTGTGGCTCAGCAGGTGGTAAAAGAGTCAGGAGCAATGCAATGAAATTATGCCTGGGAAGCTGGGAGCTTTTTTTGGGTAGGGAAGACAGTGTTAATTAAATTTTTTTCTTTATTTCTTACAACCTGAATATATTCTAAGTGGCAGTAGCTTAAATAAATTTTCTTCAAGTCGAGTCAGCCCATGATGCTGAGTGGTAAATCCACCAGCTTTATCATCCTGTTTTCTCCTGTCCTAGTGGGGAAGGAAACTGGGAGAGCAGTTGAGTGGGTGTTTGACCCTTTGCCAAGGTTAGCCCCTCACAATGTCTTTTTCTGTTTCCTCAGGGGAAAGTAAATGAGACTGCTGTGTTTGTCATGAACTGTGTCAAAATCAAGCAATTACACTGCCTTCCTTGAGTAAAACTAAATACAAATTTTAAAGCCTATTGTAGAAAATCTCTTCCTGTTTTGATGTGTAGGTCTGAGTCATGCTCTTTCAATAGTCAAGGCTGTTTGATATGTCCACTTTTTCACAAGAGCACACAAGTCCCTATTAAAACTTTTGGGAACTCAGTTGTTTAGCTCCTTTGTATGTAAGGCAACACAGTAAGTGAAATTGTGGAAATACTGTGGATTTTCTAAAATGGAGAAGGTAGTATTGCTGTGCTAGTACTTTACCCTTTTTCCTTTCAGTATCTTCTCATTCTCTTGTTTTTCAGCCTTTTATGACAAAATCATTACTGTCAGAAGTCATTAGCGCATGATTTCACAGAAAGAGTATGTGGGATATTCAATGTTTGTTTTAAAAGGATGATCCTTTTGACTTTACAGAGACTATTGTGCTGCCCTTCATTCCCCCATATATACATTCCCAGGATACAAAGAACAAATAAGCATGGAATCACTTCTGATCAGAATGACACTGCTTTGATGACTTACTGCTCTAAAAAGGTTTCAAAGGCTTTGAAAGAAGGAATAGTTGGAAAGGTGTTGAAAAGAAGAGCCTGGTACAAACAGAAACTTGGCACTACTGCGGTAAATTGAGATGTATGGCCACACGACTGCATGCTTCTGGCTGTGTTTACATATGCAACAGCATAGATACATCTATAGCCTTGTGTTGGTTTCTTTGTGAATTGCAGAAGTCCACATCTCTTGCCTACAGCTGTACTGAGGAATAGAAACAACTTATTCTTTGAGAGGCATTTAAAAGCTTTGTTGAACGTGGTTGTGATGTCCTGTTTCATGATATTGTTAAGTGTGTATTTAGAGGCAGTTGAAACAATCATAGCCCTGTCTATGTGAAAAGTAGTGTAGTTGTGTGCTGTTGTGTTTGAAGACTTAGGAGTCAGTGGCTTGACCTTCCTAGAGCTCTTCTTGGAGCTTAAAATTTGTGAGCAATGTATGATCTCAGCTGATTAAACTGACATTCATATTTTGACTGGCTAATTCAGTAGGGTTTGTGGTTTTCTTGTAGCTAAGTTTCCCATGATTTGGTGCATGGGAGTTAGAATTGCCTTTTATTCATGTACATTCTATATCATTCTTCTAGGTCTGTAGTGTCAAGATACTGAAAGACATGTGTTAACTTGCAGTGCTAGTAAAATTCCTGTTGAAACATAGGGAATCAAGAATTTAGCATTTTTCTTTCTAAAAACCCCCAGCTTTATCTGGTCAGTATTGGGTTCAGCCTCAACAATGTTTCTGTTTCTTCAGTCGATAAAATCATTATGATTTCTGCCCACTGTCCTCTGAGCTGTATCTTGGCAGTCATTGATATCAAGCCTGTAAAGAAAAAGTGCTCCTAAGACATTTCCGGATGAGTTCTGATTTCCCTACTTTGGTTTGGGTTTTGGGGTTTTTTTGTTGGTGGGGCTCTTTTTGTTTTTTACTTTTGGTTGGTTATTTTGTGGTTTTCATTGTTTGTTTGTTTTATTTGGCTTGTTTTGGCACTTTATTCAACATGAAACCTGTTGAATTCAAGAACATGGCTATTTGCAGTTTTGTCCCATGATGTCTTTCATTGTGCAGACAGGTAATAGAAGGTTGTCTAGAAATAGGCATATTTTCTTTTTCTGCTTGTATGCCTCCATTATCTGTTAATGTGTGTCCCATCCACTTACCTGCTATTTCTTTATGCTAAATCTTCTGTCACAAAATAATAGAAACTCTGTTTATTTCTGGTTTTCTGCTATTTGGTTTAGTCTTCAGTCAAAATGTTTAAGGAACATTCAATGAAAAATATTCTGATCTGGATTCCTTTCCTGACTTGGATTGACAATCTTCACTGATAAAATTGGAGGGGTTTTTTATTCCTAAACATGTAGAAAATTTTTGAAACATTACATCTTGAAACATTATGTACATTTCTGTATATATTTAATAGAGGTATGTCAAAAATTTTTGGTAGATTATGAGGACTCAATAAAAAATTTAGTGTTTATATTTGACGGCAGCAAGAGCAGTAAAGTTTGCACTTGTGAGACGATTTTTACAGATGCCATCTTTCAAACTGAGTTTTGCAGCAGCCCCAGGCAATCCAATTACAGTGTATTTTACTCCGCAGTCTCCCTTGTCTTGATAGAACTTTTTACCTCCTTAGCAACGATTGAGTTCAAACTACCTATGTGCAACTGTAAAGCCCAGATCCAGTGTCCTTTTTGCACAGACCTTTAGTCTGATCACTAAAAAGGTGAAAGTTATAGAGTGCATCTCGCCAATCCCATCCATTGTCACAGGGAATCATTTCTGTATCCATAAGTAGTTAAAAGTTTTCTCATTTTTTTCACATACCTTGGCTCTAGCACATTCCCAGGTAGCTATATATAAACTGTGTATGTGTGTATAATATATATATATCTATCTACACATATATATATATGTATAAAAAATTCTTACGTACTCGTATCTGATCAGCTGTGACTAGACTAGCAAGACAGTGAATTTTATCTTTTTCTTTCTTTTTTTCCTCTTTTCTCTGTTTCTTCTCAGGTTTTCTCTACCTGTTAATTCTTAAGAGTCTGGTGCTGGTTGATCTGTTCCTTTTCCTTTATTATCCTTCACTTTGGCAGCAAGCAGAATGCTTTGACCTTCTATATCTGATTTCAGAGAAACTGTGCATATTCCAGATTTTCTCTATACCAGCATAAAATTTACCTAGAAAGCAATTATTGAAAAATAATGCATAGTACAGTCATATATAATATGACTGTATATAATGGATAAGGAATGTAGAGGATAGGAGCATTGGGTTTTGGTTGCTTTTTTTTTTTAAAGCTCTTAATTTTATTTACAAAATCAGGGACTTTGAAGATGATTATATATTTTAGTATTTGGATTTGAAATGTACTAAAATCCTTTCCAGATGTTAGTTCTGGTTTGGTTTTGGTTTGGTTTTTTTTTTTTTCGGGGGGCGGTTGGTTTCGTTTGGTTTATTCTTGGGTGTTTGTTTTTTTTTTTTTTTTTGTTTGTTTTGGGCTGTTTTGTTTTTTGGGTTGTTGTTTTTTTTTTTGTTTTGCTTGGATTTGGTTGGTGTTTTTCTGTGAGAGTGTAACATTTTTTCTAAAATATTTTCCTTGGTTGTTTGTTGGACTTATGTCTGTTTCAGGTATGTGTCATAAGCAAAAGAATCCTGAAATCAAATGACAAAACCACATTGGAAATACTTACATTCATAAATATAAATATAAATATGAGATGCTACTGTTCTCTGGTATTTTGTGACAGATTTTTTTTTTCTTCTTTTTGGAAACCCATACTATTTAAAATGAAAATGTGGTATATGATGTCATAAATATTTCATGCTGGAAGGTAGTGGTCAAAGAAAAAAATGTCAGTTGCTAATTAAGATACTCTTCAAGATTAAGTTAATTTAATGGACTAGTGAAAATATTGATATCTACAGTATCGAAGAAGAATTTATCCCTAATTTCTTTTATTGTCTATCAGTGTTTTCTCAGAGAAAGTGACATAATGCAACAAGAATAATCCCAATTTACCTTAGGTTTCTATTTGACTTTATGTGTTGGCACAACAGTATTTTGCCTGATTGGCATTAAGTGTGTATTGGTATTTCACTGTTCTTAACCAAAGTTATTCCAAAAATCTGAAAGTCTAATTTTATGAGGCCTTTCTTTCTCTGCCATAAGGACATATGACACAGAGTGAACAAGAAAGCTGCCCCAGTTTAAGTGTTACTTTCACATACTCTTTCTCCAGATTGCTGTATGAAGCTGTACATAATATAAACACATATTCTTGTCTCTAGTTAGTCACATTATAGTTAATGACCATATGGTCATTATGGTATAAGATCTACTGTCTGTTGTATTTATATTCCTCAAGCATATTGTTCCTTCAACTTCACAGTGTGTTAAACTATTTCAAAGGGAAAAAAATCCTTTCCCTCTTGTTTCTGGTTGTCCTATCAAGTGTAACCTTGGACCCTTATAGAGCAATTAGACCAGCCTCTATCCCCTCCTTTGTAATGAGGTTTCTTGCATTTCTGAGTCTATAACCCTTTAGTCTTCCCTAATGGGACATCATTATTCTGAAAGAAACAATGTAAATGTAAATGAATATTCTCATTAACGAGTCACAGAGAAACCTTTAGTGGTAGCGCTGTGGTAATTCTGCTTGTTATTTCTCTGGTATTCCATGCAGATTTTTTTTTTTTTATAATTCATTATTAGTATTCAAAATTACTTCTTCTTTAATTCTGCATGTCTTTCATAATCCGGTGTTCCAACTAGTTCAACCATGTCCTTGTTTTATTCTCCAGAAACCACCTGTGAAACGTTCAAAGGGTCTCTGTCCCCAAAGAGCTCTTTTAGAGAGTCAGAGGAACTAAAGAAGCCTTAAAATAGCTGAAAGGAAGATTGAAAACTTAGAGAAGACACTACAGCTAAAGGTGAACATTAAATAAAAATAAATAAAAAGCCTGCTAGCTATAAGCTTGCAGAGATAAAGATATACCAAAACAAACAGACATTTTAAAAATTAAAAATACACATACTTTTATGGACTGTAAGTCTCTTCAGATCAGAGAGCACTCACTCTCCATTAGTTTACCTTCTTGCTTTACAGTGTGAGTAATCTTGCAGTCCCTGTGGAAGTTTAATTGAGCTGTCATCAATAACACATACTTGTTAAATACATTTTCAAAGTTTGTGTTTGGGTATATATATTCTGAGAAATTTATGTGTTCCTATGAAGTAAATCAGAAAGTAGAGGCACTGAAGTACAAAGACTTTTCTGTACAATAAAGCCACACTTAAAAATGCTGAAATCAGCAACTTAAAAAAGACCCCTGGAATTATATAAATTGTGGGTCCGTTAGTGCTGGTCAAAAAGATGCTGTTTAAAAAAACAGTAACAATCCCGCTCGCTCCACCCCTTCATAGAAAATCTTATTTGAGCTTGTTTTACAATTTCTCCATTTTGTCCGGTTTCACAGATTTTTGTACCTGTGTTTTTGTTGATTTGGTATTTTGCTACAGAGATACAGTAAAATTTTGAACAAACTAATGGTTTAAAATTGCACCTTGGAATGCAAAATGCAAACCCTGAATCATATTTCTTAAACACTTAAAATTCATCCTCTTCTTTTCTCTCCTCACTTTCCTCCCTCACCTTCTTCTCTTTTTTGTGTTGATTATTGTTGTTCAGTTATGGAATTTGAAAGATATTTTCAAGTATGTGTAGTCTAAAGTAGAATTCGTTGTATTAAACATCCTATAATAAAAGTTATGTAAGTGAAAAAAATTGGAAGCTCTACCAACCATAGTGATAAGTTAATTTTAGAAAAACTGTAAGTGGAAGTATATTTCAGCAAAATGTACTTGGGAGAATTTAAAGCATTGTGTTAACACATGTAGAGTATACGAAGAGGAGAGGTTATTTAGACTTCAAATTCAGTCTTCCAGGTTGTCTTGTTCCTGGGAGACATAAAATTAATTTTGTTTTTTTTTTTCCCTCTGTTGAGAATTCTAAGGCATGTCCCACCAGCTTAAACCTGAGAATTGGCCTTTGGGAGGCTTTCTCTTCATTATTCTTAGTTGGCCTGCCTGACACTGATGCTACAGATGATTCTGGAACTGTAGGCTACAGCTGTTCTGCTCTTGGAAGCAAAACACACTTCAGTGTCTGTGGCTGTTGCCGTAAATGATAGAGAGCTACACATTTCTTCTGGAAAGAGGAGTGAAGGAAAGCAGATGCAGAAGAGAAACAACTGTTTCTGCATAACCTCATATAATAAATTTGTACCATTCACCATACTGCCTTTACTTATCTTCTATTTAATTTTAAAGTATAATTTAAAAATCTGTGCAGCTTTATGATGTTACAGGTGTGGGATCTCTATCACAGACATCCATCATGTCTTTAAGGGCTAAATCTCCCCTTGAAAGTGAACACATTAACTTCTTGCATTTTCTCTTGACAATCTATTTGGCTTCTTTTGCAGAATGCTTTAATGGGTTGAAGAGAAGCTTGTAGAGGCCCAGGTCATCATAATAAACATTTTTGTGGCACTACATTCGTATTTCAATGAGGCTACTGCCATCATGACAGTGAACTAAGCATCATAAAGTTAATGTCAGAACATTTATGTTGCTATTCGGTGATTTCTTAATGCTAGCCTTCTCTCAAGCATTATTTCTAGCAACAAAAAATGGATTTGACCCACATTTTCAAACTGATCCTTGCATTAATGCCTCTTCAAACGAGGTGTTGTCTTACGTGATTACTTGAAATTTTCTTTCTCAGAGAAATAGTCGCTCTGTCAATACACACACTAGTGAGGCATGTTTGGAACAGGAAATGGTGACTTTATACATTAGTACTTTCAAAAATTGGTAACAATAACAAAAAAAGAACAGCTCTATTTTGGGGTTTTTCAAGAAATGCCTCAGCCAGTATTGCAAAGGAGCAGAAAAGGTCAAGGTCCCATTCCCCAGTTTTTTCCCATTCTCTCAGCTGACTCATTTCTCAACAAGAAAAGTTGGCCTCTTAGTATCTTCGTTGCTTGTATAAATGGGGTGATCATTTAGATTCAGAGTTTTTACGCAGAATTGGCTTTGTTTCTGGGATACTAAAAAACAACAGAGCATGCCTGATTGCACCCTTTGGGGTTACAGAAGAGAATGTCAAAATGAATAAGAGTATTTTTTTCTGCTTTTAAATAACAAATTATCAATCTGCTACTTAGATTGGTACAAAACATCAGTCTACTGTGGGTCTTTAAGAGTGGTAAGAGTTTGGTTGTTGAGAAGCAGGTATTTGATAGAAACTAAGAATATGTTGATCTTCTCCTGTATTGCTTCTAGATCTGTGATCACTGGTGTAGCCTAGAGGAGATAATCCTGGCTTTAACTGGAAAGTCTCAAAACAAAGAGGAGCTCTTCTCTTTGAGTTTTCTCATCCTTTTTTAGGTTCTGAAGTTTTTGGAGGTAAATAAAATTAGAATATGCACACCAGTCTTCAGGGCCACCTTAATACTTGTTTGTATGAGCAATCCCACCACTCACATTTACCTCATTTTCATATGTAGTCCTATTCCATTGTATAGTGTTCAGATGCTGAAAATAGGTGAATATTGCATCTTATCCACATAACTGTTTGTGGAAAAAACTATTTTTGTAACTATTAGGAGCCTTAGTTCTTGAAAGCCTAAGCATAGTCAAATAATTAAATCAGAGTAGTTTTTTAAATTTCCTTTGTACTGTAATAGAAGGTAAATTTTAATAAAAATTTATGTTGATTAGAATATTTTGTCTTGTCTGACAAAAAAAAAAAAAGCATAGGCAGTGGGGTTTTTCCTCCTGCAGATTGAACCTTGTGTTACTGTTATTCATTATTGCATGCATGGGAAAGTACTATGGATGACAGGGGACAGCTGGAGAATAATCTGGAGTCCAGCACTGCGAGAAATGGTTGTTCTGTCCCATGTCCATGAATGTATACAAAACTGTGTACAAGACAGTTTAGTTATGAAATATAACACAATTCAGACAGAGATTAATCTAACAGATTATGGAAATTTCACTGAATATTTTAAATCCTGAAGTGCTTAATTCAATAGAGAGAGTGATTAGGGCAGTTAATTGTCTAATTTCTATTTCTGCAAGAGCAGAGCAAGTGATAAGGGAAGGCAATAACTGTAACAGAATGGATAATAGAACAGGTAAACAATAATGAAAAATGCAGATTCATTAATAGGAAAGGCCAAATTCTACAGTTGGTTGCATCTTTGAAAGGGCATTGACACTAATAAGCTTCTCAGGATTTATATTGAAGACATTATTTTCTAGTGCCCTGCCAGACTTGACCAGTTTTTGCTAGCAATATCAAACAATCTCAGAACAGCTGTTTCATGAACTTCTCTTGTAAAACACAACATCTATAATTGTATTCTTGTGAAAATTTCCTCTTCCAAAGCTTGGTAATGGTCTCTATGTTCTTAGTCTAAGATTTATGCGCTTTATGTGGTTGTTTTTAATATCATTGTGGTATTTATATGAGTCACTTAAGCCCAGTCAAAAGTACTTTTTTAACAGTTCAAAATTTAAAAATGTATTTGGTCGAGAGGTTGTTTCAGGAAAAAAAAACCTATCACCACCACTTTGGGAAAGTATTTAGTGGCAGGGTCACTTTGGACTTGATTGTGTTCCTAAATCTCTTTTTGTTTCCTAAGTCACTTCCAGAAAACTTCTGGAATTATGTATATAGTACCATTTGAAACTTTAGCTGGTGTCTTTCAACTTTGCGCATCATGAAAGCTGGGCTACATTGATAAGCTAAGCTTAGTATAGGCATTTTGTAGCTATGAGAACTCTGGAAACCCTTGCCATGTTTTTATGGTGGGATTCAATTTTTATTGTTTGCAGCTCTGACTATTGGTTTGTCTAATTTATTGACTAATGCCGAAAAGTCCTCCTTGCATATAAGTGGTGTAAATTCTTGCGAATAAGGTATTCTGATTTATTTAGTTCTGTAGTTGCTCTATAAGCAGAGCTCCCATTGAACTGAAAATGAAGTTCTCATTGCAAATTTTGCTACCGCATAATGAATTCTTTGCTGGTGAATTCTTAACTAGTGTAGAAATGTTTGACTTGCTTTATAGTGTTAAATGCTTCTTCTTAGTGTTATTTTTTTTTCCAGAGGACTGTATTGTCATTTAGAAAAGTTGGGGTTTAAGCTTACATGATGTTATCCTATAATAATAATAATCAAGGAGTATTTTAATTTTTGTTCTGTACTTTTTTGGTATGGTTTTGATTATATAAAAGATATTGTAAAAATGTTTTTATTTCTTGTTTGCTGCATTACTAGAGGACAAAGTCTGGGTGTTTTAGGTGTATATATATTTACAGAAACAGCTTACTGTGTGTGGAAATCCTGAAGCCATTTAAATATAAGGGGTTTTTTTCTTGTGGCCAGTATTTCCCTTGAAAATACATAGAACAGTTGTCCATTGGGAAAAAGAAAGGAAAGAAAGTAGTTTAAATGAAAAACAGAGCCAACAATCCTTTTTCAGTCTATGTGTTTTAAAATTATTAGGCTTATGGATTCACCAGATAAAAGCTGGCATTTTGGTAGTAAATTTTTAAAACTTTCAGCAGCATGAAAATAATATTTAAGTGAATTGCCAGATCAGCAGAATTTTCCAAAGTAGTAATAAGAAAACTTTGACCTCAAGGACTCTGAGTCCTGATCTTTCTATGTCAATTCCTGAGTCTCACAGTAGTTGATAAAAGAGAACTTTCATTTGATCTGTGTAACGCTCTGATACATTTTGTCCAACTCTGATTTTGTTTTTCTGGTTTCATTCAGTCTCGAGAATCTTATGAGCTAAGAGCAGCCTATGGAAAATACAAAGAAAGGCTGCAGATGTTACAGACCAACTACAGAGCGCTAAAAGAGCAATTAAAGCAGTAGGAAGAGGGCAATAGCAGGTAAGTTACACAGCTCATTAAAAACATTTTCCTTACCCAAGAAATCTGAACAGAAGTATTAGGTAGGTATTCAAAAGAGAATGTGATTTGAAGGAAGAAGCTACTGGGTGGTGATCAAGACTGTCCTTTGTTACAGCAGAATACATGGCTTACCCCTATGTGAGAAAAATTGTAGTTGAAACCAAGAGGAAATATATTGAGCTGACATCTTGACTTATTTCATTTAGGCTCTCCTTGAGAGCCTGAGTACTGGACCAAGATCAGCTAGGACTTCTTACTTATGTTTGTCTAATTCCTCACTCATTTATTTAGTTGACTGTATGTTTTTAATTTTCTGTAACACAGGACTTGCTCATTATGTTTCAAATAGTTTTTAAAAATAGTTTTATTCATTAAAATATAGAAATAATGCCTTCTCTAGCACTTAGTGATTGGTGTATTAACTGAGGCTAAAATCTCCTTTCTTGTAGGGGAAAAGTCAAAATAATATGTTCATGAAAGCAAGGTGTTTTTATCTGTTTAAATTATTTAAAAATAAATTATTTCTGATATTTTTACAAAAATGCAGTAATGTATCTTTATTAATGGAAAGAGCAAAGACTTTATCACGTAAAATTTGCATAATGAACATTCTGTATATCATTCTCCCTTAGGCTCTATACAGAACAGTGAAAATTTTATGCACAAATTCTTCTTTTTTTAAGTCCTTAGCAGACAGATACTTTGGTAAACAGATGCAGTTGGAGGAATGAAAGCATTTCTTATCAGTTCAGTTATCAAGCACTGCTGTTTTTCAGGATCTGTTTCAAAGAAGTAATTTCCTTGTTGCTTTAACCGGGCTTTCACATGCACCTAACAGCTCAGTAAACACTTGTGTGTTTTACTAAAAATAATTATTTTTGCAGTTAGAACAATACTGACTAATCTTGACACTAACTTTATCTCTCTCTGAAGAAAATGAGAGTCACAGAAACTGCTGCGAAACTGGTAGCTGTTCAGAGTCTGTGGTGACATAAAGCATCCTGCTGTGAATGATAAACTGTTCCTTATATATAAGTAATGCTATGACCTATCTTAGTTTATTTGCATTGCTTTGAAATATTAGCATTTGCGTAGGAGCGATTTGTCTTTAAAAAAGGAAAAAAAAAGCTGTGGATGGAAACAATGGTGAAGTACAAAATTGCTACAGGTAGCACAGGAGTTTTTTTTTAAATACCTAGGCATAATGGCAAATACATTTAGGCAAATTATAATGAAATGGTTTTGTTTTTTTTAGGAAAAATATGGATTTTTTATTTCTTTTTAGTTCACTGCTTTAAATTTAGTGCAATCTGGAAGTGACTTAAGGATGATAGTTACTAAATTCAATGAAATTATTTAATTCTGTGTCTATACCTAGACAGGCTTTCATATCCATTGAGAGTCCAAGGCTAACAAGATAAAAAAAATTGAACTAGATAAAGATATTAAAATCTTAAACTTGATATACAGTGAAGCACTGGATGTTCTGGTTCTGATAGTTTAAAAAAAACTAAAAAGAAAAGGGAAAGAGAGACAAAGGTGACTCCTGTTTAAAGTAAATGAGATGAGCTTGTGTTATAATGAATGTGTTTGGGAGATAAATACCTATTGGGGAGAATGTAATGATCAGTCTTCACTTAGTCATCTAATTTTTTCATCTCTATTTAAGATGAGCTGAAAATAACAGGGTTTCAATAATCTTTGTTACCAGATTAGATTTGTATGAAGTCACACTAAAGGAGGTTTGGTTTTCATTTTTAATACAGTTAAACAAAGGAAAGTAGACAAGACACAAATAAAAGCAGTCTGTAACAATAAGACTCTGTTATTTTGGGATCACAAAAAGCTGTATAGTGCTGCTGTAATGTAAATTGTGCATTAAGAAGTCAGTGTCAGTTGCTTATGTGGCATTTCTGATCCTTTGTAAGTGATGGAGGACCCCATTCTCCATATTCTTCATAGATTAGTATCTGTTATTGAGATGGCAGCTGATGGGACCTAATCCACCTGTCATACAACTTGCGCTGATGTACGTGACTGTAAAGATGATGGGGGCCTTAGGAGGTTACCACATTGTCTGAGAGTTTATTTCCTATGTCCAGTAGGAATTTGGATTGCAGAGTTTTAAATTGATTTCATAAAGCATTTTTAATACAATTTTTATCTTTGGCATTATTGAAATATCTAAAAATATGTTAATGACTGAAAAACTGTTAAATTTTTTAATTTTATTTTTCTGTGCTTCTAAAGTCAATATGCTTTTTCTTAATACATAATCTTGTCCATAGATAGTTAATTCTTTTATTAAACTGTAGAACAACATTGTGATTTAGAGTGGGCATTAGTTGCAACTTCCAGATTGGCTTGCTAGGGTGTTAGGGGAGCTGATGACTCTCCCTTAATTTTCAAGACATTATATGATGATTTTAAATTCTTTCTCATACCAGTATTTAAAGTAATGTTTTCAGAATGTGGGTGACACTATTCTGCCATGTTGCCTGGGAGGCATGATGTCATACTATCTCAATATCTATCTGAAACGATGTAATTGAGCTTCTCTTTATTACCACAGTTAAGATTTCATGCCTCAGAATGTATGCTTCATACAAAATTCAGATTCAATGGATGCTGTACTTGAAAAATCTGTATTTTCTGAAAGCAGGGGTGCTTTTATTCTGGTTCTCCCAAAGCATTTAGATATTTGAAAACAAACAACCTTTTTTAACTCATAAACAGCTTTGAAAATACTAAAAACAGATACCAACTTTAGATATTTGAAAACAAACAACCTTTTTTAACTCATAAACAGCTTTGAAAATACTAAAAACAGATACCAACACACAAGCTCCTGTCAGCTTTTTTAAGAGGATCGTGATGTGATCTGGAATGAACTGGTTTTTTCAAAAGGGAGCACAAAAAGCTGCTGATTGAGAAGTGAATTTGTTTTCTTAAAAGGTGTTTAAATAAAGAAACATACTGTTTTTTTTCTGAAGTGCTTTACAGGCCATACAAGAGGAATTCCTTGCAAAATTCCATTATAGAAACATCTACCAAAAGCAGAAAAGGAAAACATCAGCTCTTTTTTTTTTCTTCCTTCTCTCTCCCCCTTAAATCAGTGACAAGTTACAAGTTTGCTAGCACTAACAGAAACTGTATTCCATGATCTAGGGATTGTGTTAATTAATGTGGCTCTCATCTGTTGGAGGTGTCGCTCTTCATTAGCCTGTATTTTACACACTGCCGTGCTTCATTTTTGGAATGAGGTGGTGAGGGGATAACCTAGCCAGCCATCCTTGTTTGATCTCTGTGATACATACGCAATGCAGAATGCCTCAGCTCTCTTGGTTCCCTGCCCTGTCCTGCTAATCCCAGCTGAGCTCATTATGGTGTAGCCTTGCTGCTACTCCTGGAGCCAGAGCTGTCCAAGCTAATTACTGGTAGCAGCAGAGCTGCCTGTTAAGGGTCTGGTGTGGATCTGCTAACATGGTCCTTGGTAGTGACCTGCAAAAAGCACGAGGGAGTTGCTCTCTTTCTTGCTGTGCACAGCCTGTCCTTTGGGTTTAGTGCTGATCCCTTCACACAGCTCTTTCAGCTGTAGTAAGTGTAAAACTTGGTGAAGGAAACTCTTACTTTAGAAAACATACAGTTTGCTGCTTTGATCTCATAATTCATAGGCTATTACACTCAGCCGGGCAAAGTAAAAAAATGTCCTTTTATACTAGACAAAAGGAAGTTAGTATGGTATAATTAGCCCTTTGCTGTGATTTAACATTTTCTGTAAGTGACTAAGATTTTTTTGTTTTAATTTAAGAATCAAGACATCATAGAAAGTTTTATTCAGACTTTGTTTTTGTCAGCATTAAAAAAAAGTGTTTTCCCAATGGATCAAAATGTAAGCCCATTTTGTGGCAATACCATGAAGGCTGCTATCACAGAATTTCAACAGCAGCAAATTGTTTTGTTCTGTGTAAGTCCTTGTGTTGACCATAATCTCTATTGGTGTATTAACACTGGCAGTGTTGCCAGTAGCTGTGTTACATGGGGTATTCTTATATCTACCAGTTAAAATTTTGTGCCTGTTCTTACCACTTCATTGTCACCTTTTTTTTTTTTTTTTTCTGTTTTGAAGCTATAACAACAAATTATCACATGTGATTATTTTGTGGGCTTTCATTTTTTATTTTTATGTAGGAAAGAACACTTTCTTGCCATGTACGTAATTGCATACCTGGCAAGATGTACATGTAATTCCCTTTCCCTCACTAGTGAACACATTCACCACAGGCAATAGTAACTCAAAAGCAATTACACAAGCCTCTTCGTTCACACACAGCCATGCTTATATATTATGCACACTCTGAAGATTGGTACTGTTGGACTGCTTTTCTAGAGTTCCTCTGCAGTCACATTTATGGGAATGCCTTTTTTCTTGTATGTTGCAGATCATTGACCTTGACTAGACTGGTGAGGTGTCATGAGCAGACAGTTGAGCTCTTCAAGATACAGGATTTATAAGACAAAATGGATTCATAAAAGTCTGCATAGTAAGGATTTAGTAAGAAGCCAGGACAGCATTGTGTTCATTATGGTGAACTCTTTGTGTGAATTTAGGTGCTGTTTGTTCCTTATGGACAATGTCACTTACTGTTAGTTGAAGTAAGGAAGAAATGAATGCATAATTGCGGGGTTTATATCTGTCTTTCTCTAATAATGGCAGTCTTTAATTTGTTGAAGGAAGTCATCATTTCAGAATTTCAGCTCTTTTTTTTAAGAAAGTCAGTACTAAATTTATTGTCATTTTAGATATGTGGATAGAGCTTCTTTATATTGCTTCTATTGTTTTTTTTTAAATTCTATGGATAAAGGACATGATCTGTGGAGTTGTATCAGTTACTTATATGTGTAGTGTTACAGGCAGTATAAGTAAATCAGGTTAGCCCATAGCTTTTGCACTTAGTTGGATAGAGCCTACTGATTGTTTTCTTAACTTGATGTAGAACATAAATAAACCAAAACCCATGCACCATTGCTTAAAGAAGAGTGTCTGTGTAAGGATTTTATTTTGGTTTAAGTAGTTCTAACTTTGAATAGGTAAAATTTCTCTCTCTGACTAAAACAAAAAGGGAGTGTTTAGAAAATAGGATTATTTGTTGTTGCTTGTTTATGCATTTAATCGTAAGAATTACTTTCTCATCTTCTGAGGGATAGAGCAATGATGTAAAACGTCTTTAATATGCACATACATTAATCATGGTTTTAGCCCTTCACTGGACCCACTCCAGGGGCTCCATGACTCCCTTCTAGTGAGGAACCCAGGAATGGACACAGCAATCCAAATGTGTCTCACCAAGGCTAAGTAGAGAGGCAGGATCACCTTCCTCAACCTGCTGGCAATGTTCTTCCTAATGCGCCACCAGGACGCCCTGCTGGCTCATGGACGGATTGCTGACCTGAAGGACTCACAGGTCACACTCCACAGAACTGCTGCACTGCACATCCAGTTGTTTCACTGCCTGATTGCAAACTGGTTAAGTTAAATAATTTCGATGTTTCTGTATCAAAAGTTTGTTAGCTGGAGCATGGGGATACCCTGTCTCTCTGGCATTAATGTACAAACTTTGGAAACTTATAGATGACTGGATATAAACTGTTGTGGAATCTTGACAATTTTACATCTTTCATTCCATATTATTTTTAGGCAACCTTGTAATAGATACCAGCAACACTCAATTATTTGAGAACAAACATTCTTCAGCATTAGACATGATGATATAAATTATCATTTTCACAGCTAGCTGGAAATTTGTTGTCTGTATGAGTGTTTTGTAGTTGTGCATGTCATCCATTTAGGAGGTGTGCTCTGGGTCTTCAAAGCATATGGAATCACTACAAGCTCAGTCATATCCTATCCTTTCTGTAGCAGCTATTTAATAAATGTTTCTGATAAGCTTTTCTTTTTTAGGAAAACAAGACCTCATGGTTTCTGCTTTCCTCATTCCTGTGGAGTGAAAGCAACTGTTGTGTACCTGGTGTAGTGGTATGTGACCAACTAGTTGACAGGATCCTATCTTAGTACCATGTGATGCCTCTTGGCTTTCTAGCTGTCAGAATGGGTATGATGGAGAAAAGCTGAACTAAGTGTGTTGGAATACTACCAGTAAAAACCACAAACATAGGCTATACTAGTTCCCTTACTTCTTGAATGTGTGTTACCTCCGTGGTTCTTTAACTAGAGAACCTGCTGAAAAATGCGATTTTGATAATATTGACCCTTTCAGGCAATAGGAGATGCCTGGACATCAAAGACTTTTATTTTTAAACCTCTGTTGTTTTGTGAAACATCCAAATATGCCCAGCAATTTTTTCTGTGTTTCACTCAATAGGTATGGCATGTAGCAGATTAATTTGTAACAAAGTACATTCACACTACATCAGCGCACCTGCAGCATATAGCCCTTCTGACCTGTGTGTTTTCTGTGTAAAGTAATCTTTCCAGTTATCAGTTTTAGTGCTGGAACAGAGCAAACATCTTACTAAGAATTACTTGAATTTAATAGGTCAAGGCTCTTGGATACTTCTTTCTACAATAGTAATTCTGTAGTTCAAAGGCATATATAGTTAAAATGATGATGTGCATGTGTTTGTTTAGGTTGAGATAGATAAAAATCTGAAATACCATCTTTCATTCTACTGAAAGCAATTTTAACCTAAGTTCTGCAGCTAATCTTGTGGCTTTTCTGAGGGTTTTGACGAAGTGTATGCCTACTGACTAGACTGAGTATTGTTCAGTGAAAATGACAGTCAGGCACAAGTGTGAGAACAGGAAATTCTGCACTACAAATAAATTAAAATGTAAGAAAACAGAAGCATTTGGTGTATAGAGTATAGTTTCTATAAGGTATTTTAAAGGACCAAAGTCAGAACTGTAAATGCCACATGAACTCATCTAGGAGCTTTTACATAATGAACAAAATGGCCCTTTATTTGAAGAGAATTAGTTTTTTTCTAGGAAGCTTCCAGTTATATTTTCACCAAGCACTCTGTTGACGGTTTTTCACTGAGAAGGTTCCATCAAGGATAAAGAGATTGATGCTTTTTAATTGTTAAGCTTGTCTCTAGGACATTTCTTACCTGTGTCCACCAGATCTTGTAATTTCCTGCATCCTAGCTAACAAATTTGAGGACTTAGTGTGTTTTTTTATATCAGATGTGTTTGTGTTTTTTCCTTTGTTCCTTCATATTTAATCAGGCATGTCTTGTCTAGTACTTCGGTGCCTTCTCATATGTGATGGAATTGTGTCATATTAAAAACATGAGTCATGCTGCTAAACTTTTTTTTCATAATATAGAAGCAGATAAATGCAGAATTAAAGCTGCATTAATGATAAAATTTGGGCATTGTCAGGAACAAAAATAGCAGAGAGATTGTGGAGAAAGTTAAGGACTCTGTGTTAGCTTCCCTTTGTATTGTTGCTTGCACAGAGCTATTGCTTGCCTTGCTGTTGGATCAGAGTGATTTCTGTAGATTATTTGATTTAGAAATTAATTGTACAGGTGGTAACCATACTGCCTGCAGAAGAACTGTCTTTTTCTTATCCCTCTGTCTGGCCTAGACAAAAGGTCTTCAGCATTTAGATGGAAATGTCTGATTTATTAGTCTTACAGATATGCATGCATGTATAAAAACAAAGAACTACTAAGTGTGTCATATTAAACTGTACAGAATGTTCACAGAAGTAGCCTGTGAACCTACAGTCAGTAACACCAAAGCACACGGATTGTTGCTAACATGTCAGATTGCTATTTTAAGAGAATAAGGAGCGAATAATGAAAATAAGTTCCTCTACAGTACCTTCTGTGAAGTCCTGGGATTTCTGGTAAAGGTAGCAGTGCATGGTATATTCTGGCAAGATTAATTTAACATACAGTGCTAATTTTCCACTTGCCTTTGCATAGGACTGATTTTGGAAGGGACATCATAAATTTTCATGATTCCATGTATCTCAGCTTTCATAATACCATATGGAACTTCAACAACTGAATTTTGAAAAAATGTAGAAACATTTATTTCAGAGAGTGCTGAATAATATAAATAGTAAATTATTTTATAATTTTAAAATATTATTTTGTATTTTATAATATAAAAAATACTTTACAATGAAAGTTATTAAGCATTGTTTATGTATTCCTGCTTTATCTCTTGAACTCTTTCCTAAAGTATACTGTTTTGTAATTCAAGAAAGTCAAATGTGGTGCTTAGTGGACCATTATTATGACCCAGCCTGATTTTTGTGGTGAACTACTTAGTCCTCTTTTGTTGTATGAGGCAGAATATGCATACACATGCAAAAGTTTAGCCTATCTTAATGCGTTTGGATTTTTTCTAATTCCTAAGGAAATCAGAATGCATTTTCTAAGAATTATTGTTGTATTTGCTTTTTTCCAAACACAATCGTGTGAGTATAAACATGGAATCATCAAAATTTTCCTAAAACTCAAATACTTCAGTGGAAGAAATAAAATAACAAATTTATTTTTATCCTTTCTTTCCATTATTGGAAACCAGCTCCACACTAACAACAGGCTGTAGGCAGGAGACTTTAGTGTATTGTCATATGAGGTTTATAAAGGTTAAGAGGACTTATACAACAACAAAATTCTCTTGATATTAATATGATGGGTGACATACCCTCTTCTCTGAGTTATATTGATGGCAGTGGTACCCCAGTCTTGGCCCTTGAGATTGAATCTATTTTGAGCTAACAACAGGTACAAACACTGTTTATGAGGTTGTTCTGATGGTCTTATTTTAAAGGAATGGAAACCTGCAAATTCGAATAATAAACATAATTCGCACAGCGTAACATTTATATTTTTGTTAAACACTTCTTGATAAATAAGCTGGATTTTGTACTTCGGTGAAACAAATTAAAGATTACTAAATGGTAGATAAAATTTTAGGCATGGGTTTCTACCATCCTTTTGCAAACTAAAGGTTATGCTGTGTGTTGAAACCATCTTAGTCAGAATCGCTTCTTTGACTTTGGAGTGACGGTTGACTTGAAATATCTCTCAAAAAGCACTCTTGACAACTATGACACTATTCACTATTTTGTTATGTGAACAGACATCGGACCATTGTGGGGGCAGTTGCTTTTATCCTTTTTTTGCTCCTGAATGTGGGTTGTAAATCTGGGAGACTTTACTTAGCAACAACAGATATCTCTTCCTGCAATTTTCATCCATCCTACAAGTGACTGAATTGGGAAACAAGAATGATGAAGACATAT
This sequence comes from Calcarius lapponicus, assembly GCA_039654755.1. Classification (NCBI taxonomy): domain Eukaryota; kingdom Metazoa; phylum Chordata; class Aves; order Passeriformes; family Fringillidae; genus Calcarius; species Calcarius lapponicus. The sequence continues at coordinate 34,170,103 of CM077481.1, forward strand.
TTCTGGGAAGTGGATACACAAGTAAGATAGATAGCTTGAAGACTCTATGTAGTCAAATGCTTCATTTCCTTGGTTAATTAGGACTATACATTTCTTAGTGTAAACTGTAAGTTTACAATATTTTTCCTGTAAAGGAATTCCAGTAAATCATTCTGCATAGTGCGAATGATCACAAAGTGGGTGTAATGCTAGCACTTTCTGCTTTACTCTTTCCTTGGTAGTGTTATCCTCAGACATATGTAATGCTCTTTGCTCTCTCACAGTCTATATCAAACACCTACTCCCAGGTTTGCTCTCATTTTCCAAGGCTGTCATAAAATAAACAGACCCATGAAAAGAGCATATTTTGCCCTTACTGCAGGCAAATGTGCTTGAATCATGATGCTGTAGGAAGAATCATTTTCTGTGACAAATTTCTGTCAGAGTAGTATTTCACCTGTAAAAGCTGGATAAAGCTTCTGCCTGTCTTGGTTCTCCTGACTTGAACTAATTTCAGAGTAGTAGAAAATTAAAATTAATTTTGCATTATGACATATAAGACCATTTTTGACAGCCTCTTCCTATATTTTTCTATATGGGTTTTTTACAGAAGTGTGTGTAATGGGCATGTGTGTTCTACTCTAGTTTTACAGAGCAGAATTTTTACCCTTCTAAAATTTAGAAGACTAAAGAAGAGAGAGTGCAGTTCAGCTTTCCTTAGCTAGATATTTCTCTGTTGATGTACTGCCTGTCTTCTCAAGCACCTTTCTTTTCCGAGGGGAGGAAAACAGAGCTGCTTCTGCTGTCCTATTTTACTTGCAAGGATTATTAGGCTATTTAACTTAAGCTTTGGATAAGAAAATAAATTCTTTGACACTATGTTGCACTCAGTGTCTTTAGAACTTATTTTTTGGTTACTGTAATAAGCAATGCTACTGTCCCTTTTAAAGGACTGTGATAAAGAGCATGCAAAGCTAGGTTAGCACTTTCTGTCTGATTTTTTTTTTTTCTTCATTTGGCTTTCCTGTCTTAACAGTCTTCCGTGGCTCTAGAGGAAAATGGATGAAAAGGCAATAGTTAACCTCATGGACTCAGAGGAAGGCTTCCCTGACTGCAGCAGCTCCTGGACTAGCCCCCTGATATCTGTCCATAGCCAGCAACAATATGCATTAGGAGATTGTGGTTCGTATTGTGCTTATTTCTCCAAAGAGTCATCCTGCTGCAGTCTTTACAACATGTAATCCTTGGGAAGGAGTCGGTTTCCTCAGTGGGTTATTCCATCTTATGTATTCAGCTCTATTAGAAATTAGAATTCTCTGTATGGTTTTATTTTCCAGATAAAATTCCCTGGGACAAATGGGAAAAATGTCTTAGTATTTGTTTGGATGTTTATTTTAGACTGCCATGAGCCTCCTCTCTTAATTCCTTTTATCTGTATGCAGGGGAGTGAAGAAGTCTCCTGCTTGTCTTACCTGTGAATGCTGAAAGCTGCTGATGAGCAATGGCTGACTTATGGGATGTGTATTACTCAGGAGGCAGTTGTTTGCTAGAGGACTAACTAGAGTCTTCTGGCAATGGGTTAACCCAGGGTCAGCAACTCTGGAGGGAAGGAGCCCTTTAAACTCATAAGTGCAGAGAGAAAGTTTATGCTATAGTTCAGGCTGTCTTTCTAAATTACCTTTTCTTTAATGCATTGAGGCCCAAGTGCACATGTGTACACGTACCTTAGATTTGGAGCTGTGTGAGGGCTCCTGATGATATCTTTAGAACTGCTGACAATTAAAAATGATGAGTACTAGGATATTTTGTTCTAGCAAGAGGGTATATTTTGCAGAAGCCCTGCTTATATGCAGATGGTGGGAGCATTTCTCCTATTCTAATATCTTGATAAGTAAGCAACTGTTACAAAGAATTTCTTGCTGATGCCTAGCTATAATCTAAAAGAAATTGGAAGTAATTATTTTAGCATAACTGATACTATAGCACAGTTTTAAATATGCAACCTCTTCCTGTATTCGAAATGGGTGAGTATTAAAAAAAAAAAAAAAAAAAGGAGGAGTAATCCAAAATATTATATTGTAAAAAAATAGACTATTGTATCATACTGAAAACAGCAGATTCTGTAATTGTGGATCAAGATCAGTACCTTCAAAAATGCATGTAATACCACCATAAACTATTATCTGCATAGATTTTATCTTTCTTGATTTCTGAAAATCCCCATTTTAATACTGCCAGGTGAGACTCTGGCAATCATAGTTGGAGGACAAAAATGAAGCATTTGTACATAAAAGAGGATGCTGCATGCTTTCCTGCATGCAGCAGGAAAGTGCAAAGATGGTGCATTTTCTATATGTGTTACAAGTAAGAAAAAGTTACTTTTTTCATGAAGTTAATTTTAGTAAACAAAGGACTTTGAGGTTGCTCTCAGGATGTAAAATCATGATTAGAATTCTGACCTACCATATTAGAAGATCCTGATAGTCTTCTAGGAAAGGCCAGTAATTTAGAATGCTGATTCCTCTCAAATCAAGGACTCAGTGTATTTTCCTTGAAGCTGGAAGTTATTCTCTGACAACCTAGTTTAGAGTACCTAGGATTGCTGCTGCCTTGTTTGTTGTCAGCAAAGCAATCTTTAAAACTACTTTGGAGTAGATTACATTGTCAGAAGGTCATATTGTTTTGGAAGCAGATAAGACAATGCTTATTGTTGACAAAGACTTACTGAAGAAATACGCTAAAATCTACCCAATATACTTAAAAGCAGGATAACCTCTTTTTGCAGAAGACTAAAGGCCATTAAGCAGTTTCAGGTGTGCATAAAACTGAAAAGCAGCACACTAGTTTCTAGGCTTTGTATGGCTTTAAGTCACCTTTCCCCCATCTGATGGGCTATCATTTAAACTTGGCAACACTGCTAGAAAGTATAACATGTGAGTATAAATAAGAGCAAGACATTTCTTCTGGAAGAAGTAATAAATTCTGGAGCTTTTCAGTCTGCTAGTTTTTATTACTCTTTGCACTACATTGCAAAACAAGTTTGGTTTTTTTCCCCTATCTTTTTAAAAGCTGAAAAGTCTGTGTGGGAACAGAATAGTTACTTCAAAAACCATTTTCAATTCGTCTAGTAGACAGACATAGGATTACTGTAGTCCTCAAATTAGAATTTGCAGTCATGTATGTCACTCATAATTACATAACTTTCATTATTGGCAAATTTGGTATGTTGTTACTGCAAATTTTCAGGATACGTTTTCCAGTTATCCAGTCTTCTTTAGGACTCCTTAAACCTTAAATATAAACTAATCAGGACTATAAAGAGTCCTACAGAGCAATCAGAAAAGAGTTGCTTGACATGATTTTAAAATGTTTTATATCTTTTCAGTTTAAAAAACAACCCATAGTGATCAAAATAAACCTAGGAAAAAACTGCATCTAGATACAGGCCAAGTGATAATTGCAATTACAACATTGCAAGCTTTTACAAATGCCTTACTATGTTAGCATTGTCTTTGCAGATTTGAGTTTAGATTTAAGAAACTTTATTAAAGTTGAAGTCAGTGGTTACTTATTTTCTTTTGTTCTGAATTGCTGATATGTATTCCTTGTAATGAATCTCTGGTGCCTGCCATTATTTATGTATGTGTTATTTGTGTAAATTTACAGAGAAAACTCTGAACAGTTTTTGTATTACTTTTAAAATCCATTCAAGTTTAGTTAAGTTTTATTTCAATTTTTTTCATCAATTTATTAATGGATAAAAGCTTATTTACAGAATTCTGGCTTTTCAACACACTGCAAGGTTTCAACTAATCCCTATAACAATACAAAAGATTGTGTAAGTTGTCAAAATAATTCACAGCATTTGATAAACACTTGTGCAAGATTTGTATCTGTTATTTCTCTATTATTTTAAAATACATCCCAGGAGCTTTCATTTTTAAAAGTTAAGTAATAGAAGAGTACACAACAGAAATGTGACAAAGACAATAAAATTCAGTAGTAGTCTTTGATTTTGTCAAAACACAAAGTGTTAAAATGTGAATTTATGACCTGGAAGTGACCAGTTAATACTCACACTTATTTGCTTTGTCTTTTCTCCTGACCTGCATATTTTCATTGTATCCAAACCCCATCATTCATTCTTGAATTGTAGTTCACAGGTTTAGCTTCTCTGAGTCTACAGAGCAAAATTTTTTGTGTAGAAAAGTACTTTGTTTTTCTTTTGTGATAACCATAGACTTTATTTTGAGTTATACATTGCTGTATGCATTTCAATTTAGAACTTGACTGTTTTTGTGGTGTTGTATATGGCTTGCTTAGCAACACTTGAGTACCTAGAAGTAGCATACTCTTCCGTTTGTATGGGGGTTTCATCTTTAAATAAACTTTAGTTTCTGGTTCTTCCTCATTTATTGCAAAATGCTTAGGAGTTTGAGTTTTAATGCTCTTTATTCAACATAATTTTGAGATTGTGTTAATGAGATGCTGACAGAAATAACACAAATACAAGCATACAGCCATAGAATTTTAAAATTTCAATTTTAAAAAGACAGATAATTGGTTCCCCTCAGAAAATGCCAATTTATAAATTTCATACGCTGCATGTATTTCCTTGCTCAAGCAAAAAGATACATAGTGTGAAGAAGAGAAGTAAAACGCACTCTGCTTGTCAGCTGATACATTGTCATTTGGGGACTTGTGAAAGGGTAAACTGAAAGCATCCTCCGTGTTTGACGTTACTGCTTGCCAAAGCAGACAGTTGACTTCAAATTTTTGTAGGTTTATGCTTCTCCTGCAGTTCCTTAATACACTCATTGCAGAATTTCCCTCCTGGGAAAGAAAGTTGTGCTCTAATAGTCGTGCCGCTTAATATTATAATTGGAAGTAGGAATTGTACAGAACCTAATCTGCAATATAAACTTTCAATTTCTTTCACTTTACTTAGTGACTACTGGATTTATTAGAAGAAAAAATTATTTGATATCCAATATAAAAAGTTTAAAGTATACTTTTTTTCTTTTTAAAATCATGCTAGTAGTTACAGTAATTTTAAAAAGTGAAATCCATGGAAAATCCTAGGAGAAGAAAATTTGTATAAACACAGTTAAATGGATATTAACATAAGGCATTTCTTGCCTAGTCTTGAAACCTCATGAACTCTCAGTGTTTGTACTGTCAAAAGATGGAGAAGACAAGTACTAATATTCACAGCTTTAGTTTCTATTTCCATGCCTGGAGTCTGCCATCAGCTTAATAACACTTCAGACAGAAACCAGTTTCCCATTGTTGAAATATCTCAAAATACTCTATCTCTCAGTCTCAGTTTGTGTCTTGGATGGTTTCAGATGACATAAACAGGATGCCCTTTGCTCAGCACTTGCTAAATCAAATGCAATGGTCAGAGAAATTCCCTTTTCAGTTAGGACCTAGACCTGACACCTTTCTTCTTTTCATTGTTTGATGTGTTCATTGAAAGTGAATGATGCAAAAACTGGTGCAGTTAATCCACTGAGCATATGCTTAAGATAATAACAGCAAATATTAGCTTAATCTGCTAAAATAGTTTTAGAAACTCTTGTTCATAATAAATTTGAAATTTGAATAATAAATAAATTGAAATTTGACACTGCTCTGACTCTGAGTCACTCTTCTGACTCTAAAATTCCAGTAGGTTAGTAGTCTTCATCACCACACACAGAACTTGATTTTGATCTTTTGAGTTGCAGGATTGCAGAGGCAATTCTTCTTTTACCCTCAGTAAATGAGGGAAGCATCTCGTGTCACTGGAATCTGTGCAGCTGGATCACAGGTGCTTTTAGTTACCTAAACTGCTTCATAAAAGAGTTGTATGTGAATAGTTTAAAAGTGTGGTGGGGCAGACATAGTTTGTCAAATGCAATCCCAGTTTTGGGTAAAATCCACACTGAGATATTTATCTTCAGACTCACTTAAATTAATTTTTGGAGAGGGAGGGAGAATTTCAGAAAAATAGTTCCGTTCTTAGCTATTAAGTTGGCATGTCTGTTTGAGACATGGAGGGAGATAATGCTGTAAATGAAAGACTGGAAAGCAAGTATTTCCCCCCACCCCTGCTTTTTGCCACTGAGTTCTTTCAGGATGATAGAACATAATTTCTTTCACTGTTGGATTACACTTCGGCAGCTTTCTGTGGCTTCTTCAGTTGCCATGAATTCCTTGACATTCCTTCTTTCTTTGAAAGTTTTTACTTGAGCCTTCTGTGATGCTTCTTTCAAGTGATCTTGCTCACTTGTTCTTGAGGAATGTACCAATTATAGAGCTGCTGCAAAGAGCTGTGTTCTTCCAGAAGACCACTCTGTACAAAAAGTACAGGCTATGGTGCTTTTATGGTTAATTTCAGAGAACTGGACTAGATGTGTATGTCTTGTTATAATGCATATCTTCTTTTTACAAATTCTAGCCAGAGTAGTTTAAAGGTTTTATTATGTTGTTCTTTAGATTAAAAAAAGTTTGAGCAGAAATCAGTATGGTATCTGTTTCCAGATCACTTAAACACTTAGAAATTTGCTCAGTGCAAACATGTTTGCCTTGAGCAGCCTAATATTTGCATTCAAAATTTTAAAAGTTAGTGTATAGAATACTAGCAGGCTTCAGATGTTAGAAATAATAAAAGAAACTAACTAACTAACTAATTAGGATGGAAGATCTTAGGATAGGATGACAGTAATTGATTGAAAAAGGCAGCCTAAATCTGTTTTACCTTCCCAAGATCAAGAAAGTTAAACTCAGAATGTGGGTAGCAGTCCCCCCAGTGGCATGCAGCTTATTCAGTTTGGTGCAGTGTGACATGTATGATTTTCTACATATAGGACATTTTATTCTGTCAGCCACAAAGAGCACTGCTCCAGAGTAAGAAGAATTCACCACGAGGAATTGAGTCTCTTAAATGAGACCATGAGTGAAATATAAGACCTGCTTTCTAACTGATGCAATAATATCCTCTTGCACCAAGAATCGTCTTGGAATAAAGGAATTCTTTATTATTAATTATTATTATTAATTCCTTTAGAAGGAAGCAGGTATTGATAGTCAGAAGTTTTCTTTCATCCTGTCATCATAAAACATATGGCTAACCTCTGGCCATTGAGATGCCCCTTTGCTACTCTTAATGAATTTACCTAAGTGTCTTTCTTGGAGGAGCATAAAGTAAGACACAGCCACACTTGCCATCTCAGAAGTGCTGAGTAGAATCAATTTTGTAAATTGATTACTGACTCCTGCCTATACAGCTAGCATGTAGTTAGCCTTCACCACAAAGTCATGTCACTGCTAATGTTCATCATGTTGGTTCAAAGGGCAGAATTTTTTTTTCTGCCAAGCTGCTTTTGAGCCAATTGGTCATTTAACATGTCTTCTTTCAAAGTTTTTCTAAGAGGACTTTGCCTTAAGTGAACTTCATGAAGTTCCCATCAGCCATTTTTTTCTTCCTATGAAATCTCAGTGAGCAGTGGTCCAGCCCTCTGCTGAGCTCTCAGTTGCTTCCCTCAGATTGCTGAAAGGCACTCTAGCATATCTTTGAGGTTGTTAATAAAGACAGTAAACAGTATTGGCTCTATAATGGATCCCTGAGGAAAGCTTTTAATTGCTAGTTACCAGTTGTACTCCATATGACAGGTCATCACCTCTTCAACCTAACAGTTCAGCCAATTTTACAGACACCTTATCCAATTTTCAATTCAGATCTCAAACCTTTGGCGATAACGAGGTGAGAGACCATCTCAAATACCTTGCCAAATTCAAGGTATATACCTGCTTTCCCTTTATTCTTACAGCCAGTCATCTCTTACACATGTAGTGAGGTTGGTAAAGCAAGATTTTTCCACAGTAAATGTTTGCTAATTGTTTTCAGTCACTTTGTCTATTAAGTGGGTGGACCTTATATCCAGGATGATTTGTTTTGTGACTTTGGTAGGGAAAGAAGGAAGGCCTTTATTGGGTTTATGTAACTTTTTTGTTTGTTTTAATTTAAATAATATCAGAAGAGAGTGGAACAAATTAATTGGCCTTGGGATACTCACTTTCCAGAAAGGAAACCAATAAAATGAAAATGAAGCAACTAGTCAAAAAATCTTCAACTGAACCCTAGAGCAAGCAGAAAAGAAACATTTGTTGGATACTGTTAAGAAAGATACTGTAGCTGAAACCCAACTGAAATATGTACTACAATTTGAAAAAAAAGTTAAAATAAAATAGTTCCAAACCACCCCCTGCCCCCAAGGAGTCCTAAGAAGCTCTATCTAGAGACTGCAAAAGGTTTTATGGAACTTACATGGAAAAGCTCAGCATTTAAAACTTAAGCTTGCATTGCTGAGAAACAAGTAGGACCAGTAAACAGAGACAGGAGAAATGCAGGTGGGAAGCTGAGAAGCCTAAAAAGGCTCTTGAAGAGTGGTTTTCAAAGCTTAAGCTATTGCAGCAAAATTTTGCTTAAATAGAGTGAAAAAGAAGACGATAAGGAGGTTCATAGATTTGCTTAATGATAACAGTGTAAAATGATACCCTGGGTTTACAAGGCATGAAAGAACAGTCTTTCCCTTGGTCAATATTTCATATTCGATGATCGTTAAGATGTCTTTCAATCCAAACCATGCTGTGATTGTATGTTTACATGCTAAATGCAAGATGAAGATGCCAACAACTTGTGTATGCTTTGCAGCAGATAGATCAAAGGCATTAGACCTATTTGAAGTATCTGTACAGCAATTATGAGGTCAAGTAGAGTAGTTGGTTGTAAATATATTGAAGTTCATATTCTTCACTCACAGAGGTGTGAAGAAACTAAAGTATGAAATCACTCTAACCTAACTGTTAACAGCCAATGGACTGGCAGGTTGCCACTATAACTCCCATCTACAGAATGGGCTCCAGAGGGAGCTGCAGTAACGTGGCTGCTTCCATACTTTGAAGATGGAAGTCTTTAGGAAATAAAGAGGGTGAAAGGGAGAAAGTGAAAAAAAACAAAACCAAACAACCAAAAAAAAAACCACGATAGAATTACCACTAAGCACAAATCAACACAGTTTTACTGGGGAAGCATTAAAGTGGCTTCTGTAAAGGAAAATCCTGCTTTATTAACCTGCTGGAATTGCAGCAGGGTGACAAAACTGTGGTAACTGTAATCCGATCTGTATTTTTTCAATTGCCTTTAACAAAGCTCCACATGAAAGGTTATAAAGATTTTTTTTTTTTCGCTCTGGGATTGGAGGAAAGGTCCTTTTAGCAACTGGGAACCAGTTAAAGCAGAAGCAATAAAGAGTAGTGCTTCTGTGCCTCTTCCAGGATGAAAAATTGGAATCACACTGCACAAACAGTTAGGCTTCTAGTCTTTCATGATTAGCATCTGCTTTTGCCTCTGTGGGAGGAATAGTACTGCTTATGGTTGGACTTGGCACTAACCCATGTGGGCATTTATAACATTCACCCAGCCATTGACTTGGGTGGGTTGAATCTTGTGTTGCACATAGAAATTTTTTGTTTGGACTTGACTAAAATTTTTCCATCTTAGATAAATCATAAATTCAGTTGGAGATTATTTCATAGATAAATGAATTTATTTGGAGGCACTTCAGGTATTCTGACTATGAACTTCCCCTTAACTTATTTAATATAATTAGTTTACTTTTGCATGTCTTTCATCAGCTGAAAGAAAAAGATATGTGTACAAGTTCACTCTTAAAAATCTTGTACCATCACTATATTTCTTGTCAGTTAGTGTCTAGGCAGTATATTTTTTCATAAACGTGTTTGTTCAAATAGTGATTCTAAACTTGAAAACTAACTGGTTCAGAAGATAGAGATTCAGGTAGGAACCATGTCATGTTGACTCAGTCTTTAATTACATAAGCAATGTTTTTTCAATGAAATATTTTGCCATTCAATGCAAAAAGCCAACATACTGTGAAAACTTAAGGCAGTGTACAGCCACTGAAGTCGGTGTAATAGAAACTGACGTTGACTGAGTTTTAGAAGATGAAAGATCAGCAAAGAAAATCAACCTGTGAAGGCAGATAAGTGATCCCAGAAATAACTGGATGTGTCATGCAAAGCAAGTTACTTTAACTTTTCATGTTTATAATTTTCTCTGTAATTTATGTTTTACAGCTGGGCACTCGACTTACAATGTGATTTAATGTACTGTGTATACCAAATGACATCTTTTTAAAGTACTTTCCTTAAGTTGGCAAATATTTTGGCCAGATTTTTTTTTGTGCCTTATTTCAGAGGGCAAAGTAGGGAGAAGCATAAATTTTCTGTGAAGTAGGTGCTGCTGTTTGGAGTACAGCTGGAATAAGTGAGAACACTAGCAGTCAAACTTTCACAACAGAGCTAGAATAATGTGTATTTGTGCATGAAGTGCATTTATATTTTAAGCAGAAGCTGCCTATTAAATGACTGTGCTCCGTTTGTATGATTGTATGATCTTTGGCTGAAACAGGTCAGGTTTTATTGCTGAAATAGTGTACAACTATATAGATGGAGAATGTGTCAGAAAACACAAGTATAAATAAACAATTTAAATAATGTCTTTCTTTCTAGCATTTCCCAATTTGACTTTGAAACTTTAGTATTGGTATCCTGGCAACTTTATTTATATGTAATTTTATTAAATTGAAAAAAGAGTAATTCAATTTATTGTGCAGAGCTCAGCTGGTTGATATTACAGAATACACTATGGTAGTAATATGGTAGTCCATCAGGGCTGGAAAATTGGAGGAATGATTTTGTTAATAAGTTTCTTGAATAGTTGTTAGATCATAGGACTTATCTTCACAAGTTTGGCTGGCAGTTTCCCCTGAGATAGAGTATTTAGCTACCTCTTAAAAGGATTTTGCCTCCTACTGGTCTTCTTTTAATCTCAAATATTTTCTTGCCTAAAAAAGATGGGCTGAAACTTCTTAGTGTATGTTACAATCAGCATTGTGTCTGAATTTTGGAAATTTAGATGATTTACACATTTTAAAAAGATGTTGTATGAAAGACTCCTTACATTTGAAGTAATGCTAAGTGTTGTCAAATTAGAACTAATTCCTGGGTGTTGACAACTTTATTCCCAGTAATATATTGGGGTGGGTTTGGATTAATTTCTGAAATTATTTTAGTGGCATCTGTGTGATTGTACCTATTTTTTTTTATTTCCTCTTTTGCAGACTGAGTCTTGAGAAAGAATTGGATCAGATGAAAATGCACCATTCTGTGAGTAAGTTCACAATACAGGAACTATGCTTACAGCAAAAAGGGAAGGGTATAGTATTTTATACCTGTATATGTAGTTTGAGTGCATTGAGCCTGGCTGGATGCCAGGCAGGTACCAAAACCTCTCTGTCACTTTCCTCTACAGCTGGACAGGGGAGAGAAAATATAATGAAGGGTTCATGGGCTGAGATACTGTCATGGGCAAAACAGACTCAGCTTCAGGATATTAATTGAATTATTACTAAAAAATCAAATGAAAAGTTAAAACGAATATTAAAACCACCTTCTTCTCATCCCTCCTTCTTTCCCGGCTCTACCTCCTTCCTCCCAGCAGTGCATGGAGACAGGGAATGGGGTTATGGACAGTTCATCACATGTTTCTCCCACTGCTCAGGAAGGGGACTCCTTCCCCTGCTCCAGTGTGGAGTGCCTCCCATGGCAGACAGTCCTCCATGAACTTCTCCAATAGGAGTCCATGCCATGGGTAAGTCCTCCACAAACTGCTGCAATGTGGGTCACTCTTCCACGGGGTGCAGTCCTTCAAGGACAGGCTGCTCCAGCCTGGGTCCCCCATGGATCACAATTCCTCCCAGGAAATCTGCTCTGGTGTGGGCTCGTCTCTCCCCAGGTCTCCCTGCCAGGAGCCTGCTCCAGCACAGGCCTCCCACGGGGTCCCAGCCTCCTCTCAGGCACCCCCTACTCAGCTGTGGGTCCCCTCCACAGGCTTTAGGTGGATCTCTGCATCCCTGTGATCCTCCATGGGCTGCAGCTGCTTCACCATGGGCTGCACCATGGGCTGCAGGGGAATCTCAGCTCCAGTACCTGCTGGAGCACCTCCTGTCCCTCCTTCTGCACTGACCTTGGTGTCTGCAGAGTTGTTCCTCTCACATATTCTCTCTCTGCTCTTCTCTGGCCACAATTACATCTGCAATCACTTTTTTTCCGTCTTAATTATGTTACCATGTTACTGTCAACTCTGATTGGCCCAGCATTGGTCAGCAGCATGTCCATCTTGAAGCTGCCAAGGATTGGCTCTGCTGGACATGGAAGAAGCTTCTGGCAGCTTCTCACAGAAGCCACTCCTGTAGGTCCTCCTACTACCGAAACCTGGCCACTCAAACCCAGTACAGTAGTCTGTCAGAATAAGAATTATTTATGGTTATTTTCTCTCCAAAGTTTGATTTCTTTTTCATCAATGTGTATTTTGTTATCATATGGCCATACATGTGATTTGAAAGTATGTTTGCTCATTATTTGTCTACGCATCTATTAAATCTGACAATTTATATGAATGAATACACATTAATACTTTTGCAACTAATATGTGTATTCTGCCTATTTATGAAATATACTGATACAGAATTTTCATGCTTATTCAGACATCTCTTTTAATTCTAGTCTTGCAAAGAATCTGAATTTGAAATTAAATCAAAATGGTGAAATTGCAGGGATTGATCGTGAGTATCTTTTCTATCTTTATAATCTTTACAGTAGTTGATGGTTCTGTGAAGATGAGTCTTTGTCAGTCAGATAGGTAATATATTGCCACTGCCTCTCCATCACTCCTCTGATTCTGTGTATTATGAGCTGTTCCTGAATATTCTGGGAGAAGTATTCAAGAGTGCATAATTACAGTCCATCTGGATAGTGCATCTGTGGTGAATTCTTTATGCACAGTATTGTGCAAAGGAAGTAAGTAGGAGACTTGGAGAAGTACTCTACACATTCTTAGCAATAAAGCCTTACCATTCTTTATTGCAATTTTCTCCTGGTGGCTGTTTTCTATTTTTTGTGATAATGTTGACTACTTGAATGAAAAAACAGAGATTTTTTTTCCTTAACTTTAAAATTCTGTCTTTAAAATTAGGTGGGAGTGTCAAGCTGCTGAAAACTGAAAGTTACCTTTCTCTTTTGTACTATTTCTTATGTATTGTGTTCATAGCCACAGAACTGAAGGTTTATATACTGACTTTAAGAAGCACTTCTTTGTTTTTTTCCAATTCAGTCTTTGCAAAAAGAGAAGGGGGAGAATAACCAATGGTGAGAAGGAGTTAGGGGCCTGCTGAGCAGTATCTGGAATTTTCCAAAAAACAGACAGATCTCCAGAACTGCCAGTTCTTGACATGTTTAGTGCTTTAACAATTAGTATTTTCTTCCTTTTTTTTTTTCATTTTCTTTTCAGGTAAACATATACTCTTTGAAAAATTTGTGGGTGGATGCACACTTCTGATTTGGTAATTAGTACAATGATTAGCTATTCTTTTGTGGGGACTGAGAAAAATATTTAAATTACCAGTGAAGTGTTCTAGCCAAATTTTATCTACCTTTTCCAGTCTGTGTTGTTCTGGATATCATTTAAATGAAGAGGAAATGTCTAATGAGATTCAAGTCCAAAGATATGTATTAACAAAACTTTCCTGTTAGTACAGAAGACTGATATGATTCTGTTTCCAAATTTTTACTGATTGAAGTGTAAGAAAATAGTTTCTCACAAGTTGTCTAAAAAGTAATTTCATTATTGTTTCCCTTGAAAATCGAAGGGAGTTGCCGTCATGACACATGTATTGTTTGAGATTTTCTAGAAGGTTGCACCATAATGACTGAATCTGGATGTCCATCTTTGAGCATAAATGAGTGTGATGTTAAAAATCCTTGCTCATGTTCTCAGAAAGCACATATGCCCTCTGCCTTAAAAAGGGGGTTAAATGCCTTCTTCCTAAATAAAAATACAACCTAATGTCTGTTATCAGTAATTTGCTGGGAATCAAAACTTGATATGGTCTAAATACATGTCATTCATAATTTCAGTATGTTTTATTTTATAAAAGGAAATCTGATATCAATTTCCTCTGTTTATGAATGATGTTGGAATTCACTTTCACCTTAGCAGATAGGTACCTGTTTTCATCTGGCATTCTAAAATCAAGGGATAAAATCTGTAAAAAGAGACTGAGCTTTCTTGTATTAAAATTGTCTGTCTTTGTTGGGTATCACTTGTGTTTGTCAGAAAGAAATAATGGATGGTTTTGTTGTTCTGCCATTCAACTTTCCAAATCCTGTTGGTCAAAGATGAAGTGGGTCAAGGGAAAAGGAAACTCTGTTCCTGCCATTCCCAAATTCTTTCCATTCTTATTCTGTTGCCCAGTTATTACTGGTAGTCATCAAATCCAAATTCACTGTTCGTGCTATTTGTGCCCTTATTTGTTTATGAAGGTAAAGGATGTGTTGGCAGGTAGTTATGCCATTTCCTCCAAAAGCAGGAGAGGGGATCCATCAAATCTTATTCAGAAAAATAGCGAATGCCTTCTTAAAAAGCAGTAAACTGTTGGCCTGCTGTTTCTCCAAGGAGGCAGTTTGAAGACCTCTTTCATTATGAGACTCCTGAATATACTGTGTCCTCAGTATATATGCATGGGAATGGCATTCCCTTCTGGTCTTCACTCCCATGTTTCCCACCAGAAGTTTCTTTCTACCCAGGAGCATGGGTCCCTACCACTGGAGTCAGTAACACAATGGCTTTGTGCACCATGGAGCCTTTTTTTGTTAGGGAAATCCTTCATCTGGTGTGTACTGCAGGCAAAAATGTCATTCCTTTGATGGTTTGTATAGTTTCTTTGTAAGTGACTATTACAGTACTCTATTGTGTCTTTTTTTCTTTTTAAAGGGGTGTTTTTTCCTTTGTGTAAGCAGGCTTTCCGCAAACATTATAGTGTAATATAGTTTCCTAGTTCAAATACCATTTTGGCAGCAGTGTTGAACTAACTCATCATCAGATTTGATGACTATTAATTAGGAATTAAGTTTTACGTTCTAAGGCTGACAGTTTACTGTGTTTTCTCAGTGGGATGTAACTGTGCTTATGTAAGACCATGGTAATTTGATGGCTGAAGATAGTTGGCTTTATGACTTGTGGGTCTATTCCTTGAGGGAGAAGATGTTATTTTTTTATGTAGAAGTATGACAGGTAGAGCATGTCTTGCTGAGTAGACTGATATGATGTATCTTTCTGCTATCCTAGACAGACAGTTAGAGGGAATGCTGTTTCACTGCCTTGCTAACCAATTCCTTTGAACAATTACATAACAATTAGAAGGGAGCAGGGGAAAAGGGGCTTGAATGGGTCATATATTTTCTGCTCAATAGAAAGGGTTAAGTTTCAGTGACCTTTGGCTACACTTCAGTTTATGTTGCTTGCGTCTCCTTTGATAATACTGAACATGTATAGTCTTTTCTATTCCTTTTGCAGTGGTATTCTTTACTATCTGCATATAATATGTCTATTTATAGTTTTAAATTGCATTTTAATACATCCACATAATAAACATAACACCTTTTGTGCTTTGATCAGTTTCTTCGACTATGGGAAATAATTTTTCTTTTCAGTGGAGTACAGTAAATGCTGATATAAAAGCTACAACAGGCATTCAAATGAGTGAATATTTAGAAAAAGATGAAAAGCATGTTCGTATTATCTTTGTGTGTTACTTAAAGAATGTTCTAAATGTATGCAGTACCACTGTGCTGGGGGACTGTAGTCTGAAATAACATGGGAGCTAACATATTAATATCAAGGTAAAGGTACATATTCCCCAGATGCATAGTTTTACCTTTTTCAGCTTTTATTATCTTTAGAATAGTGTTCCATTTATTTCATGAATACAGAAGTATTAATTGGCCATGACATGTTCCAAAGACAAAAGAAAGGTCTAATTCACTCTAACAAACTTGTTAGTCACTGTTTATATCAAGAGGATTGTGAATCTACAGAGAGTAACACTGTTTTCTTCTACACTTGCTTTGTTTATAAATCAAAAGTTTTTAAGTGACCTGCAGTGTCTGCTTGTAGTTTAAAATGTTGCTTCTAAAGCAGACCTCCACCATGTAGCACAGATATTTATCCCTTAAGATTAATTCTTTAAGTTCATTTGGGGGAAAGAAGGACCAAAAAGGAAATACTAATATTGTGGTGCTTTTAGAGTATTGGGATTTTTTTGTTCTGTAATGCAATATTTCATATTCCAAGATGAAATCCTTCTGATGTGTGTAATTGCTCATTTCTATGAGCAGTGGGCAGTTTGTGAATGCTAAGCTCTTGATTTCTGATTGACCATATGTATTGGTACTTCTAAACATTTTTTTATGAATAAGTCTGATTTTTAACTTGGGATTTTTAGTATCTAAAGTGTATAGCTGTGATGCTTAGATTTGTTTCAGCTGTTATTAGCTGTATCAATTTCTAATTGTTATGGTTTCACAGTATTTCAGTTGAATGATTTGTGTGATTTATCCAGTGAAGTACATGATCTTTAACTTAACAAAAACCAGGGTTTAAACTTTTCATCCATCCTAATTCAGTTACTGTTTGCTTTGTTCACCAATCACTCTGATCCTCCTAGCAGGGGACAAGACCTAGAGAACAAAACTGATAGTGACTGTGTAGATAAAACGGCAATGAATTCTGCTTTTAAGGCATAGAGGGAATAGTCTGTAAAAGAATAAAAATTGGAATGAAAGTACAGTGTCTTTAACCTGCAGATCTATTGTACCTTTGAAAAGCTTGTACTCTGAAAAAAACATACTGTGATGCTACAGAGATTAATAATTATGTGACAGAACACTTTGAAGAGAGGTCAACTTAGAAACTGACCAAAGAGCTTGTCAAGAAAATAGACCACATTATAAATAATTACAGAAGTAAAGAATGCATTTTCTTAAAATGTCTACTGATTGTTTTAGTGAAATACTAGGTGTTATAATGTATTTTATTTATTATATTATAGAAATGTGTTATTTATTTTCTGATAGAGCCACTTTTTAAACTTAGTGAAGATAATGGGGTCAAGAGTAATACTCCAAAGAGAAATATGAGAGAAGTTTCACATGAATTGCTACAGAAGGTAAGATACCAACAAACAGATCTGAATTTTAATATAAGTATGTATGTATGTATGTATATGTAAATGTCAGTACTCACTAATTTAAACCATCATTTTCCTTCAAAATTTAAAAATGTGGGTTTCCGGAATTTTGCTCAGAAATTAATTCTAGGGAAATAGCTGTGAATGTTATGTAAGATAAACATAGGTAATGTCAGAAAAAAATGAAAAGAGTGTTTAGGGGTGTAATGCTAAAAGTTAACAGATTATCTAAATTGTAAGTATCATTTTACCCTATAACTTCAGGAACCTTAATACCTTTGCTGGGTACTTAACTTTAGATGATATCAGATGTTAATCTCCATAGGCCTCCTCTACAGAATGGAATTGATGCATATAATGATAAATTCACTGTTTGTTGTATTTAAATTTTAGCACAATGTTTCATGTGCAAATATTTTCTACGTGTGTGTGTCTATCACTTTTTACAGGATAGTACTAAATGCATGTAGTGTTCTCTAGCTTAACAAATAATGGTAAGTATTTTATCTTTACTGCTTAACATTCTACAGGTTTTGCCTCATACAGTGATGGGATGTTCTTAACTAGTTGGTATTTGTATTGATATTTGTAATATACACAAGTAGTTTAGTATGTTAACAGGTGTTCACTTAAGAGGGCTCACTTGTATTTTACCATATGTTTTGTTTGCTTGCAAAGAAAAGGCATCCTTCAAACAGTATCATGCCTTTTGTTTGTCATTTTACAAAACTATTTGTTTAATTACTTATAAATCTTTAAAAGCATACTTAAATTGAATAAACACAAATCTATAACTTTGAATGTCAGTTCAGGTATGTGTATTTATTTTTTATCTGTGAATTAACTTGTAGGAAGTATGGTAATTTACAGCAGATGATGTGATTGCATATACTTGTAACACTTGCCATATGGTCAGGCAATGAAGGCTGTCATCTCGTTATTACTGAATGACAAACATCATGTTAAAATAATAACACACAGAATAGGAAGTGCTCACATTCATTTATCTTAAGGTAGAGTGAGTAATTGAAATAATATGAATGCTACCATCTGAAATGTCACAGTTTATGCTTGCTTATCATCTATATTTCAGAACTATAATTTTGTTTGCCAGGTACTACATAATTTTTATCTCAATGGATATACAGAGTTATGATGGTACCTTAGGGATAGGTGTAGAAGCTATTTATTGTTTATTTCCTTCCAGCTGTCATACATGACTTTAAGTGCTACTGAGTGCAAAAGGTTCCTTTAAAGAACTGAGAAAACAGTAGCAGAATCTCAGTTTAGGAAGATGATTGGAGAAAGATATTGGTCTAACACATTGACATAGGGGTGGAATGTGCAAACTATTATTTTAATTATAGCCCTTTGTTTCACTAAAGCATTTGAAAAAAAGTCCTTTTTATTTCTACTTTCAGCCATTAACTTTATGTAGCCATAATGTGTTGTCTCTTCATATTAAAAATTTCCTATCAAACTCATGATTCAGTATCCAATTCACAAATACATATGAAGTTTGAGCAGCTCTTGTTCTAATTTGCCCTATACATCAAGAGCTGTCATTTATCTGAATCATATCTGTAGTACCCACTTTGTACAACATTTAATAAATTTTAAAATAATTTAAGTGTTGACAAAATGTTGTTGTAAAAACCTAAAAGTAAAAACTTACAGAAATAATATTGTTTCAATATTTTCAGTGTCAAAGATATATTGACATTTTGCACTGCTACAAACTGTGGGAACTGGCCAGTATTTTACAAGGTTGGGAGTTCAAGTTAGCCATGCACACACTTATATATCTCCTGGAAAAACAGTCTTTCCTAACAATGTACAGAGAAACCTAGAACCATTGACATATTCCTTAGTGAAAGAGTGGGGATTGAGTTTGTACAAAACCATCCAAAAATATTTCTCCAGGTATTGGAGTAAGTCATTACTTAGCACAAAACTTGCTCTGATGCCCTTTTCAGGCTTCTGGGGATCTGTCATAGACTCAAGAATCACATTAGTATCTGCTAAAATTAAAATCGCCCCTTATTTCTGGAATTGTCCTTTGTATGGATATAGGACAATTATATGTGGATATTCAAGAACATCACATAGAGTCAGTTTATTGTTAATGGACTTCAATATCCATAAGCCTCAAAGGACTTCAGAAGCAAAACATAGGTATAATGGTGTTTTCCACAAAATTTTTGTGAGGAACTTGGAAAATCAGTCTCTTTATTGAAACAGGATAGATTTTTCCTCTCTGTGAATAGAAAACACACACTAGTTTCCATATTTTTAGGTGCTGAGTTTCTGATATCTCTTGCTAGGATTTGTTTGGGGTTTTTTGAAAGATCAAATTAATATTTTATTTCTGTATTTACGACACTTGAAAGAACTTGTTGCTTCAGATAGCTAGTGCAAAATTGTCTACATTTCAGAGTAGTAATCTTTCTGAAAATGTTTTTTAAAATTCAATTAGTATGTATAACAAAATCAGTAATGAGCTCAAGATGCATCAGGAAGATTCATTAGCATGGTATACTTAAACTTCTGTGTCATTTTGCCTGGAATTTTAAGTTCTTTTACCATCTGCCCTTTGTTCAACAGCTGTATTATTGCAGCTAAAATGTTTTAATCTGGACTGCATAAAGTTATTTTAAAATTAAGGACTACAGATAGCTTTTGTCCTTGCTCTTCATGTGACATTATTGTCATATAATAAATATATCAGAAAACATAGTTTGGAGGTTTTCAAGGCAGGCTGAAATATTGTAAATGCTAAAATTGCCTTTTTTAGGTACAACAACTGGAAAGAAGATTCAAAGCTATTGAATGGGAATTAAAGAAACAGAAAGAAGTAAATGAAGACTTACTGAATGAGAAAGTGTATTTGAAAGAATCTTTAAAAGTGCAAAAGGAAGATGCAGACACAAGAAAAAGAGCTGGAAACACTACTTAAGAGGATTTGTGAGGTAAAAAAAGAAAAAACAGGATTTCAATTCGTGATTGATGAGAAGGAGAAAGAAGCTGCCTCTTTGAAGAGGCAAGTGACAGAAGCTAACAGGTTGAGAAATGAAAGTGAAGATTTGCTGAGTCAAGTGCAGGAGCAGAAGTGTTTTCTGGATAAAGCCAAAGCAGTGGCAATCTCTGGGTAATGTAATTGCAAGATAACAGGCACCAAGGTTAAATTAAAAACAGCCTAGAAAAAGAGCTCTTTGGGACATCATGGAGCTTTTTGCAAACAGTCCATCAAGGTTATGAGTAATGTGTTTGAGAACTTTTGTAAGGACGGCTGGGAGGATGTGAGTGAAAGCAGGTACGGCTCTCATTAACTTAGCCCTGTAGAGGGGACACTGTGCATATGTAAAGCACTAGCAAATGGAGATTGAATTTCAACTACTGTTGATTTGGTATTCAAAAAAAATACTGTCAGATCCTTTGAAATATCTTGGGAGGTCTTGTTCGGAGCTTATTGACTGAAATTTGCATGCGAAATTAGCCACAACTGCATGAGTATTTGAATAGGTGCCAGGAAACCCAAAAGAAGGCAATGCTTGATTTCTTCCAGTGATGCTATTTTCATGCAGTCATGAGGCTTGAAATTGACAGTTTGGCAGGTTGATTTAATTTGCTGGCCTTTTGCATATTCACCACTGACAGCTAAGGATTCCCAGGCAAGCCTAGTAAGTCGGTTTAGTTATCTTGTGACATGCCGACCCGGGAGGAGAAACATTTTTTCCCCTTAATTTAGTTAGATAAATTTTGAATGACCCATTTCAGCTTGCTAGCAGATGTCTACAAGCTGTTTAACATCCTTTAAATTAAGAACCATCCACACTAATTATTTCCTGTATGTTTTATGCAGTCATTGTACTAACTTTAATTTAATGATGGTTAAAAATCTCTAAAGGTGATGGTTACCACATACAATCCCAGTCATGAATCAAAAGGCTCTCAGAAAATTCCACTGCAAACGTCATATAAACAATGAGAATTTTTGCTTCTCCTTATTATGTCCCCATATACTTGAGGAGGCAGCAGTTAGCCGCTAGGTAAATGGTTATCACACTTTGTCTTTCAGGATATTGTTCTAAGAGGTAAGCAAAGAAATTTCTCAAGCTTGTATGTCCTATATATTCCAAGATACAGGAAACATGGTAAAAGAGTAAAGAAAATAGAATTGTCTTCATAGCTTTATACTGGCTCTATGTGTCATATGGAGCAAATCAGTAGTGGCAAATGAAGCCTTTCTACTACTTCTCCCCATGCAAAATAGGGGGTTCCTGAACGAAGTATCTAGAGTGAGAAAATGTAATTAGTCAGTTGTTGTAATTAATGTAAAGCTTGGGGTTTTTTAATGTAATAAAAATATTGCAGATCTGATTTTAATAAGAAACATACATGTTTGCACATATGGAAACATGTATGCATTTTGTAATTAGTGAGTATTTAATTTGCTGTGTTGTTCTCTTTAAGAAAGAGCAAGCACATTGTCATTCCAATTATAGTTTGAAATGAAAAATATTTACATAGCTTCACTTACGGCTAGCCATAAATACAGCTTTTGATAATTGTACAAATGTTGAGTTAGGGAATTCTTATTGTAGAACAGTGAATATTGTTAAGTGTCACGGTGTTTAAGTTTCAACAACTTAGGGAAGTATCTTAATTTAGTTGCCTCTTCTGCTTATTAATAAATACCATTCTTTATTACTAGTAGCTGGCTCTGAGTTTTTAAATGCAAGCCTTCCATTTTCTAAATAGAACATTCCTTAAAGCAGGTGAGGGAAATGTGTATGTATTTAGAAATGTCTCTGTGGCTGTACAACGGCCCCTCTAAACCAGTGCATTGATTTTGTTCTCATCAATCAGTGACACATACCAGCGTGTCAGGACAGGTTTTAAAAAGTATAAAACGTGTTTATGTGTTAACTCTTCTCATCAGTTGAGGCCTTTTCTCTGGTTAAGTAAACTGCATCTCTAAACCATGGATTTTTATGATGATGTAACTTAATTTGAACTCAGTTATGCTGTTTTAAATACCTTGGTTTAAAAAGTAACAAATCAAACTAGCCTTCTGTTTAGGGATTCCTTCACAAATCCGCTCACACAAATGATGATATATAGCCCCTGATGTTATAGAAGAGGATATATCCAAGACTCAAAGTAGACTTCTCTGAATATAAGAAAGCAAATCATAATTTGGGGTAAGGCAGTGAAAAACTGGAAATTATGAGCACATTGAGTGTAATTCTAAGAAAAATTTGTAAGAAGATTTAAAGTTTCAGGTCCCGTTTCTCTGCATGGCAGGAATCTCAGTGGAAGGATTAACAAGTTTACAGAATTTAAGAGCATTCTAAAGGAGTGCTAAATAGAGCTTTCACTGAAGTGTGATTTTTGAGTTTGTCTCAGTTAACACTATAAATAAAGTTCAAGTGAAACAAAATGTTATTAAGGATTGTGCAAGGAAAGTAGAAATTTAATCGTTTATGAGCCATTCACATTCTAGAAGTACAATCAAGTATTTTTTCATTTATTTCACTGATGTGAATTGTCACAAAAATTGTCTTTCAAGAAGCAGCTGAAATCTCAGGCCTGTGCATTGTAAAGTGAGATTGCATTTGACAGAGTAGAACTTGATAAAATAATTTCAGAGATAGATTTTTGCTTTATTGTATTTATAAAGTTTATTTCTATGTGCTTATGCATTAACTCTGGGGTGTGTAATATTTAGCTTGACTTTGATTTTGGTATTTTTAGGAGGGGAGGGTTGTTGTTTTTGTTTTGGTTTTTGTTGTTGTTTGGGGGTTTTTATTTGGTTTGGTTTTATTTGGTTGGTTTTTTTGTTTTTGTTTGTATTTTGTTTTCCTGCATGTTCTGCTTTAGTGACTCTGAAATACCAACTTCTGAAAGTTTGGAAACAGTGATAGGAAAGACAGTCCAAAACACTGACCCACTGCCAGACAGAAGTAAACAAGAAGAAAAAAAGGCCTGCAATGTGCTTCATTTAGAAGTCCAAAATGAGCAATATAATAAAAAGGTATATGTTGTTTTGTTCTCATGGGTGGAGTTTTGGAGTTTAATATTAGCACTGCTGTCTGCTCTTAATTAATTTGACTTTCAATATAGAAGTGAAACCTGTTTCCAGATATTCAGTGGGTGGATTCATTATATTTTAGAATATTTTCTGAACAGTAAGTTTGCTGTTGTGGATTCACACTGTCTAGTTTCCAGGCATCCCCCAAAGCCTCTTGTTCACCCACCTCCATAGCTGGACAGTGGAGACAATATATAACAAATGGTTTGTGGGCTCAGATAGGGATAGAAAGAGATCAGTCATCAAATACTGCTATGGGTAAAACAAACTTGAATTAGACATATAAATTAAATTTTTTACTAACAAAATCAGAGGAGGATAAGGAAAAATAAAAGAAGACCTTAAAAACACCTTATTCCCACTCCTCCCTCTTTCCCAGCTCTACCTCCTTCCTCCCAGCAGTGCATGGAGACAGGGAATGGGGTTATGGACAGTTCATCACATGTTGTTTCTCCCACTGCTCAGGAAGGGGACTCCTTCCCCTGCTCCAGTGTGGAGTGCCTCCCATGGCAGACAGTCCTCCATGAACTTCTCCAATAGGAGTCCATCCCATGGGTAAGTCCTCCACAAACTGCTGCAATGTGGGTCACTCTTCCAGGGGGTGCAGTCCTTCAAGGACAGGCTGCTCCAGCCTGGGTCCCCCATGGATCACAATTCCTCCCAGGAAATCTGCTCTGGTGTGGGCTCCTCTCTCCCCAGGTCTGCAGGTCCCTGCCAGGAGCCTGCTCCAGCACAGGCCGCCCACGGGGTCCCAGCCTCCTCTCAGGCACCCCCTGCTCAGCTGTGGGTCCCCTCCACAGGCTTTAGGTGGATCTCTGCATCCCTGTGATCCTCCATGGGCTGCAGCTGCTTCACCATGGGCTGCACCATGGGCTGCAGGGGAATCTCAGCTCCAGCGCCTGCTGGAGCACCTCCTGTCCCTCCTTCTGCACTGACCTTGGTGTCTGCAGAGTTGTTCCTCTCACATATTCTCTCTCTGCTCTTCTCTGGCCACAATTACATCTGCAATCACTTTTTCTCTGTCTTAATTATGTTACCATGTTACTGTCAACTCTGATTGGCCCAGCATTGGTCAGCAGCATGTCCATCTTGAAGCTGCCAAGGATTGGCTCTGCTGGACATGGAAGAAGCTTCTGGCAGCTTCTCACAGAAGCCACCCCTGTAGCTCCCCCCCTACCAAAATCTGGCCATACATATACCTATAAAACTATTTGGACAGAAATGTGAAAGATGATTTGAAAATGTAAATTTGCTGGACAAGCTAGTGGTGCTGTTTCACAGTCCAGGCAGGGAATGCCACAGACATCCCATTGAACTTTCTCTCAGTCAGAAGCACCATACCGAGCAGGCTGACCTAACCCGTGACAGGGAGATAGCAACACCCTTCTCTCCCTCCCTTCTAGCCAAATGGTGTGCTGACTAATAAGGCATAAATGTTTCTCAGTTTGTTTGTTGTGCACTGGATGAGTTTCTCCATCTTAGAAGGATACTTTTGACACTCTCTGTGTCCAGAAGATTCTGTCTTGAGAAAAGTATGCTTTTAGCCTCTTCTTAGCCTATTTACATGTATTGTCTGGGATTTGAGCTGCTTGTCTCATTGCTAACATCTATATGCTGTTTTCTCACAGAAGACTGCCAGCTGTTTGTGTCCCAGGTCTTAAGAGGCTCCATACAATCTGTAACAGATGACTCATTCTTGGACTTTTTAACAGTGCCTAATAGATTTTCCCTACTATGTTTGTCCAAATAAATCACTTAATGGAATTTTAAACATAAGCAGATATTATTATTTCTTAGTTCAAGAAACAGAATGCTGAAACACTGAACAACTTGCTGCTTTTTGATAACTAGCTTGAAATTCAATATTTTGAATAGTGATATAACAGAGTTTGAAAAAAGATTGTTTCCTTAGTTTCCAAAATTTTTCTCTAAATGCAGACTCTGGTCTTGTTACATATTCTTGATGGTGTTATTTCATCAATACTTTTTGATGAAATAAACTGAAAAAAAGGAAAATTCTTACCCATCAATCTATTGGTAAAAATACGTATTTTGAGTAGGTGCACATGCTATATATGAAGATGTGACAAAAGTGTTAATCTCCTGTTAGTCTCCTTCTACTCCTGAGTGAGGACATACAAGGCAGGGAACCCAGGACACTCTGTCCTCTCTTCATTGGTAGTAAGCACAGCCACTACAATTTCTGTAGGGCTGTATTTCATTTACTCTCTGTTCCTAGTGGAGAAGATAGATACATTCTGATAGACATTTGTAACTGATTGGTGGAACTGAAGCAGACTCAGGAAGTGTCTGGAGAGCACTAAGCAGTTAAATATGCTTCAGTAGAACTCCCCTATTGCAGGAAAAGGATTTGAAAACATGGTTTATGAGTGTGAAAGAAAGTATTGCACAAATAGCATTAGCATTAGCAGTTGGGAACACCAGTTTTGACAGAATTCTTTAATCCATCGAAAGGATTTAAGGACCCTACTGGTGCATATTCTCATACAAAAGGAGCTAGAGATATTTCTGAAGTCTTGAGCTGTGCAAAGGGTTGGACATGAGACCATTTATGATACAAGGACTTGGTCATTTTTTCTCCAGGTGGTAGGAATATATAATACCCTGTGCAGTATCAGCAGAGTCACTGTAACTCTCTTACAACTCATACATTTATTAGAGCTGTGGCTTAGAGTAGAGATCTCAGTCTTTTTGCTACAGATGTGGATTGTTTGCTTGTCATCTGCTGAGAGCTCACTTCTTGGTCTTTCAAATTGTGTGGTGATTGTACTTATCTAGAATTCATGGCTAAGTTATTCTGCAATGTCAGCAGTTTGTTCAGTGCAGTTAGTAGAGAATGTGTTGGTCTTTACTCTTTTAAATTTGCTTAACAGCTATTTTAGATATGAATATTCCCAGAAATATGTTGCATGATATGACCTAGAAATTGAAATCTGAAAACTTAAAAAACTGGAGAAAGATTGCAGTGTTCCTGATCAGAAGTGTTTAAATATACACTGAGCATTTAATACCTAGTACATTAGTACACAAACCCACTAACAGTTTGTTGCAAGATTTGTCTGTTTGATTTTGTGTGTTTTCAGATATTTAGCTCATTATTTTAAGGTGAAATTCTCATATAAAAAATGACTGTTGAACAGCATCTTTTCACACAGTTAAAGTAAGTTTTTACTAAGACCCACCTAGTGAATCTACTGACTGATATGAGGTTTTTCATTACCTTTTCTTCATGTTTGCCTCTTGTAGCCAACACAGCCAATAAAACAAATTAAATGTGTTTTGGTTTAGACGTTAAAAAAAAACCCAGCCTGTTAACAAGACACTGAAGCCTCTATTTTTGATAATCTTAATCAGAAATTCAAGACACATGTAACTTCCAGTGTTGATTTTGCATTGTTGCCACTTAAAGGAAAAGCACAACATGGAGTGTTTATAGATTGACTGTTTTATATGTTTTATGTTTTTATAGGTCAGTTGTTAATTTACCAGTATACTTACTAAGAAATATTTTTGAGATTTCAGGAGTGTTTTGAAGGGCCAAAACAAAATCATAAATCATGTTACTTATGATGATTTTGTCCATTTAGTAATATGCCATTTTATGTTCAGTGAGCAGAGCAAAAGGGAGAAATATCACTGTGAAGAAACCAGGCTACTCTGTTACTCTATTGCAGAAAAAAATTAAGCCACTGCAGAAACAGATAGCTGTTGTACAGAGGAAAAAAAGACAGTGATAACTTCCATTAAAAATGTTAAACAAATTGATGAAAAATTAACAAGTCAGCTACATTTAGCTGATCAGAGACTTCAGGTTAATAAACTGACCATAGAGGTAAAGTACTTTTCATTATAGTGTCTTGCAATGTTCACCTTAATTCCAGTGCTGTTCTGGGAAATTTTGATAACATTGATTTTTTGTATTTTAATTTATTATAGTCAAACTTATGAAATATTATATATTACCATGTTTTGTGTGAGACACTTATTATGTGCAGATGATATTGACGCTAGTGTATCAGCGCAATTCATTCATCCTTTTGAAAATAAAGTTGTCTTCATGCTGATTTTTTACATGTATTCAAATGAATGAGGTAAGTTTCACTTTTAGCCTGTGATCTGCAAACCTTCCTGAGAGTCTGGTGAATCCAGAACTAGTACCTGTTCCTCTGTGAAGAACAGGCACTGTCTCCATACACCCCAAGATAACTAGAGTTTTCTTCCGAGGGGGACTCAGACCCATTCTCTATCTATTTAATCCCGTCTTTCTCTGTTAAGGTGAAAAGCCAAAAAACAAAGTTTATGGAAATAGAGACTATAAAGTATTTAGTTAACAACCCAAGGACACAAACTTTCTTCTCTGCTTCAGTCTTCATTTCTACTTAATCCTTTTCCATGCTATTACTCCTTTCTGGTTTTCCCAATTCTCATGTATATATGTATTTTGTGTTAATCTATATGCAGCTCCTCAGCTGGAATTCTTTTCTGTTCATACTGTAGTGATTGGCCTGCCCTTTATAGAGCTGAATCAACAAACACTTATGCAGTAATTGTCTCCTGTTGGTCACACACACATCCTGCTTCCAGAATTATAGTGCTACAACAGATGGACTTGCTGGAAGGAGGCAGACATTAAAAAAGAAATCAAATCCCCTCCCCCTCAAACTTCTCTGTGTTTTTGTCTTTGCACAGAAGGCAGAAGCAGTATCAGGAGCAGCACTTTTCACTTTCTTAGGACTAGGGAACTGCTAATTTCTAGAGGAGGGAAAACTTTATTTCTGTTACTCATTTTGCATAACTATGTATGTGTAATGAATTGTTTAAAAAGAGTTTCCAAAATCATTGGAACCAGTGAAGATCTGCCTATCTTACAAACAGTATCATAATATAAAGTTTCATGGACAGTATAAACTTCACAGGGAACTATATGTATAATTTAGCGAAAATATTCTGATTTCTCAGACATCTTCATGATTTGTCTTCCTAAAAGACTACTCCTTAGGAGTATTGAAGAGCAATGTGAGAAGTAAAATAGAAAATGCTGTTATCAGGGAACTGTTTAAAAAAAAAAGAAAATAAAAGAAAAGGGGGGAAGAAAATTTATGTAAAGATAAGAGCTGCTGTAATGGAAAAGACTGACTAAAATAAAAATAGCAGTGCTTTAAAACCAAGCTGGTTTTCTCTCACTCAGTTTTTCTGGAAGATTTAAAAAAAAAGGTTGCTGGTCTATTTAAAGGGTGGTGCATTCTAAGCAAAAATAAATAAAGGGTGTTTCGGGTACTCAAGGAAAAAATCTTTATTAGGCATGCACATTTTTTTTCCTTCTCAGCAAACGATTCAAATTCCCTTTCTTACAACTAATTACTCTTCAGGTGCCATACTAGTGCTACCAAGTGGGAAATTTAAAGCAGAGGCTTGGGCTACTTGCCAAGTGAAAATTAAGGAGGTAAAGAACCTACACAGTCACTGCAGGGTACACTCATATTTTAGAGAGAGAACCCTGATTCAGACAGATATAATGGTTCTAAAGCACACTTGTGTGGGGGACTTGTATGGGTTGTTTGGGGTTTTTTTTTTGTAAGAAATACTATCTAGAAGTGAAGTTTTAAGATACTGCAAGGGAAATAATGTTTTTTAAGGGTTTTTGTTAATACTTTTGTTAATTTAGATTTTAGAATTTTCTTGAGAGGTAGAAGGTAAAAAACAAGCAGTCAAACCATGGAAAAAAAATACTGACACAGTCTCTGGATTTGGAGAAAATCTTAAATACTTCAAGAGTGCCAAAATTACTAATATCCAAAAATAAGCATCTATGGTTAACTGCCATAACCATAAAGTTCTGGGTAAACTTACATTAATAGTGAACTTTTGGTCCTAGGCTAAGGTAAGTTTAGCAGTCTAGCAACTGTTAACATTAACATCATGGCTTGGACAAGATGCCATTTTGCCTGAATTTATCTGAGAAAATAAATCCTTTAGCAGACAAGGACAGATGTTTCTGCAGTCAGTCCTTCATTTTAGTCCCCAGGGACTCTAGAAGATCAACTCTAGATTTGAGATTTAAATATTCCAGATGTTCATTTTGAGACAGATTTTACAGTTCATGCAACCTAAGGACTCTCTACTATCTGCTGATTTTCAGAATATATACATGCATGGTTTTGTGTATTTTTCTTGAAAGTCCACCCAGGCGTGTATGTAGTGTATATTTGTCTGCTCTTAAGAGTTCAGAATTCTGGATTTAATTTCTGGTTTTGTTTGGCCTAATAAATGCTTTGCAGTAGTGTAGATATCTGGCTTTGTTTGATTTCTGCAAAAGCAATTCCTTGCATATTTTTTAAAAAATGGCTGTGAAGTGACTGCACATGTGAGAATCAACACTTGCATTCTCCAAGGATTCACATTAACACTGAGTCAAGACCATCTGTACAAGAAGTACAGTAGTTACATTTTGTTATTGGTGTATAGAAATCCCAGCTGGAGCAGATACTTAATGTGGAAGCCATGATATTTATTATTTTCTTAGTTTCTAAGAAAAGCATTTAAAAGAAATTGTTGGAAAAATTCAGGATCTTTTCTCTGAGGCTTAGTGTTCCCTCTACTCATTTCTATAATTGTACTTATAAGAAGAGTGTTTTTATTGCATACAACACAGTAATCATGATTACTTTTATGCAGTGTCATTCTTATGGCAAAAATCCAGACAAAGTATATTGAATAAGAACTAAAACCATAAGCAATTTAAGTCACTAGCACTTCTCTTATTCAAATGTCCACTGCTCAAATGTACCATATTTTTGCTCCTCCAGTGTTTCTCAGGTGATGTCATAGGAAAGCTGCATTTCTTTACAGAATACTGTGGGCAATTGTATAGTGCCTGTGTAAGTCTACTTCAGCAGGAAAATTGAGTCTCAGAATAAGAACAAGTCGACTGGTCAAATGCTGACACATTCTTTGAAGAGGATAATGTGAAGGTTTAAGTAAAGTTATTTTCAGATGCCTTCCTGCAGATATATTGCTATGCTTTTGCTGAACTGGGAAGGTGTTTTTAATTTTTTTAGAAGCATATTTTAAATCTGAGCCAGACTACCCTTTTTTTTCTGACCGCATTTTAAATACACCTCCAGACTTTATTTTAGCTATTTGATTTTCACTTTTCTTTGAATTTTAAGGGAACTCTTTTCCCCTGGGATGTTAGTTTGTTTATCTAGTAGATTATCTCAAGCATGGAAAAGTATGAGCATGAAAAGTAGAAAAGTAAAGTGCTAAAGGGAGCTTTTTTATTCTTTAAAGGTTGTGGCTTACTTTACATATTCTCTTGACTATTTTTTATTGCTCAGTGTCTCAAAGTATAGGCCAGAGTTCTGTGTTGCAAAACCAGCATCACAGCTTCACTTCCCTTATGTACCCAAATCAAAGTAAATCAGCCAATTTAGTATTATTTGGTTGCACTGAAACAAAGAAGAAACTGATGATAAATTTAAATGAATTGAAAATTATTGACTGAAGTATTATTTTATGCAAAAAATATCACTTAAATTCCGGTTTTCATTGAAGATTTTTTTTCACTCTTTAAAGATGTATTATCATACTGAATATAACTATTGTATTTTATATATACCTACATATATGTATATATAAAAAACAATTTATGTATGCTTGTGGTTTCCTTAAAGTAAATTTTAGGAATAAATTTGAAATTTTAAATGGAATTTTATTAGTAATTGTCCTGGAGTAGCTCAAACTACTTTTGCAATTTTCTCACATTTTTTTTCATTCCAGCAAATGTGTAATTACTTTGACAGATTTTTTTAGGCTTTCTAGATAAATGTAGTCCAGTTATTTCCTGTCAAAACTCTTCTATAAATGTCCTGGTTTTATATATTTGAAGTCTCTTACAGGGATGTACTCCGGAACATTTGTGTATTTTTATTAAGTTCATGAAAGTATCTGCATTTAGTGTCACCTCTTCTAAGTTGAGTTTTGGATTTTCTTCTTTCTCTGGTAGCATAAAAAATATTTCTCATTATGTACATTATATAATTTTAATTATATCTATAGAAGATCTGAATGATAAAAAATTATTGAAAGTTTTAGAATTACTGAAATTTGGAAGACTAAATTAATCAAAAATAGTAATTAATAGAAATAAACTTTGCATAAAGTTACTGCTACATCAGAATACACTAAAAAGCATTTTTCTATATTAGAAGAAAGAACCTGTATCAAAAGAATTAGCATGTTATTGTAATGTTACAGGGGTTGTACACATTTCTGTAAGTATAGCTAATATATCTATATCCAGTAGCTTAATGTAGTAATGGAACAGATATTTAGATTATATAGATGATACAGAAGATATCCTGTAACTTTTATGTTACTAATTTCATGTGATATGAGCTTTTTAAAATTCACCTTTCCTGTGATTTGATAAAACTTTCCTTTGCATTTGTTCTTAATCTTACTATTGGAAAAAATACCCTGAACCAAAACAGAACTCAATTTGCATTTTTTTCCTGTAAAAAAATTCTCAAATAAGATACAACTTGAAACCTGGAAAAACTCAACATATACTATCATAATAGGATTTCCTTCTGTGTTCACATGAGTGTTTTTATTGAATTCACTGTGATCTGCTCAGTAATTAAAGTTAAGCATAAAGCTGCACTGGATTCTTGAACCTTCTCTACTATGTAAAGTCCTACAGATAATATATGGTTTTGTCAGAGGATTTATTCATCATTAAATTTCACGCAAAGAAGATCATTGATTTGGGAATAATTATTCCTATGTTGCCAAGAGATTACATTTCAGGTCTGGCAGATTCGATTTTCTAAGAGATGGTCACAGAAAGCCTGTTTGTGTTGCAGTTGGACCTGTACTCTTAGGTTTACTCACCAGAGCAGTCTGTTAACTATTCATTAGTAACTACTGCTATTAACTATTGAAGTGATTTTACTAAACCTTTTATTCATGTGCTTATTTCCAGAGTTCAAGGAAATTTCAAGACATCCTACTTATCCTGGTAAAATTAAGTTTTTTTGTCTCTAATCTTGCATATACATCTCTCTGTAATGAGGGATGCCTTTTTGTTTTCAGCCTTTGGAGAAGGAGCAACAACAGGGGATGTAGCTGCAAATTTTTGCTAATAATATCTGATTTAGTATTCTGATAGACCATGAAACAACATCTCAAAAATAGCTGCTTTGGGTTTCCATCAGTCATATATCCTCCCTTGGAAATTCCAGTTCTCTTCCTGTTTTTTGTGATGGATTTTTACCTAACAGTCACTCTTTTCTCTCTTTCCCAGCCTAGATAAGTGTTTTCCCAATTGTGCTCTTAAGAAAAGTTTTCAAGACTCATGAGAAGTTGGGGAGATAATTTTGTATTGTGAACATTGAGTTGATTCTCCTGCACCCTCCAATGGACTCTTCTATGTTACTTCTCCTTTCCTTTGCTCCTGTCCTAATTTGTGAAATAAATTTTTCTCGATGTAAAGATACAGAACAGAAGACTGGGGGAGGAGAGTGCTTAGTATGGTTCGCAAGGTGTATACATGGACTAGGATAATTGGTGAAAGACAGTTCTTTATTTGAGGAGCTGCATTTTCTAAGAAGTTGGATGAGTAGGAGCATGGGTTTACACTAATAGATCTGTGACTTGAAAGTTCCAGAAGTTTTATAAGCATATTCACTCACTTTTGTTTTGTGCTTCTGTGCAACAGTCATTGCTTATTGAAGTGTAAATATGAAATAAAGTTAAAAAAATTGCATCCACCATACTTGGTTTTACATAGAATATGGATTTGAGCTAAGCATTGCTACATGGAACACAATGGAGACTCAATGCCTCAAGTCATGCCTTAAGGTTAAATTGATGCATATAAGTACCACTTAATCATTTTCACTAGCTCGGAATCTCACATACCATGAAATTAATTTTTCAGTTTATCCCTCACATCAATGATAACATTATTAGTTTCACCAGGATAATGGTTTACACCTTATATATCTATTTTATCTGGATATAGTATGAAATAAATGACCATCTTTTTGCTGTTTGTTTTAGAAGTAAAATCTTGCAATCATTTTTTAAAAATTAGTGGCAGCATAAAAAAATCAAGCCAGTGCAATAGGATATTTTTAGTCAATGACAACTACTCTTAAGCTTTCAGTCATCCACCATAGTCTGATTGAAGAGTGTGGGTTGTTATGATCTCACAGTGTTTTTAATGAGCAAATCATTACATCATAATGAAAACCAATACACTGCTCAAGTTTCACATTGAGTGAGGCTGAATGGCTGTCTCTTGGGAACCAGGGACTCTAAAGAAAAATGAGAGTCCTAGGAGGTAATGCTGAGCATGAACTCCCATTGCCATTTTAAAAAATTTGAATTGCCAATTTAAAAAATACAGTCCTCAAATGTATGAACTGGAGTCTGTATAAGAGGAGTGGAAAGAATATGTTTTCTTGAACTGGTATAATTTGACTGGTCTTAGAATAATGTGTATAGTTCTAATACACAGAATCCAAATTAAATTGATTTTAAAAGCACTTCAAGACTTATAGGGAGGATTTGAAAGTACATTCTTCCAGAGAAAAAATGTGAGGTTTTCAGAGAGGAGGTTAGCAGGTAACTCACATTTAAATGTCTGAGAAAAAATCTTGTAGAGTCATCAGTCTAGTAAAGAAAGGTTGAAAAAATAGCAAAAATAGAAACATAACAGATATGAGATCTGTAATTTTTAGGTGAGTGTAATTGACTCTTGCCAGTTGGAGTCAGACAACTGCAATGATATTGGCCAACTAATCAAAAAAGGAAGAATTAGAGAGAAATCAGCTGCTTCTGGTTGGCTGTAGGCAGATTTTTTGTTAAAGGAAGAGAAAAAATGTTGGGTCTGTAGGATGCATGAAAAAGTAACAGAAAGAGAGGTATTTGTTTGATGGCATAAGGTTAATAAATGGGAAGTGTGAACAGGAAGGTAAATTCTCAACTTCAGTAACACTGCTCACTTGAAGCAATGATGGAAGTGAGTTTACATCATTGAGCTCAGGTGTGCAACAGTATTTTTCAAATTGATGCTAAAATGAGTTTAGTGCTGCAGAAAAGAGATGGAAACATGGATGATAAATTTAAGATAGTCAAACCACTTGTTTTTAGGAATCTCCCTGAAGCCAAGCAGGAGTGCTACAATAGTGTTAAAACATCAGGTTATAAGGAAGAGAAATTCTGAGGCACAGGAAGAAGCCATTACCACTGAAGACAGACACATATAAAGTCATGGCACAGGGAAGATGGATATTGAAATGAAGTAACCCAAAGGAAATGACCATTCCATGGTGTGCAAGAGGAGCATTTAAAGATCATTAGTCTTAAGCAGAAGATATGCAGAGAAGGAAAAATGGCTTTTTTGTGTGATATACACAGAAAATAGGATTTTGTTAGTCCTGTAAAACCCTTTAAATTTTGCTGATTGCAGACCTGAGAGAAGATTGAAGTATTTGATGTAGGTAGTATGTAAGTTGGTAAAGGAAAATGCAGAAAAGGAAAGATAAATTATGATTTTTAATATATACTTCATATTTTACCAGGAGGATTAAGCATAAGAAAATACATTTTTAGTGAGGTAGTCATGATATTTTTTTAAGGAAAAAGCTTTCCATTTTAATTGGGGGCATAGAGACAGTTTAATTTTATTTTTTTTTAGTCTAAATCTTGATAAAGTGCTCAAGCTGAGAGCAGAATCTCACATACCATGAAATTAATTTTGTTAAAGTTTGGCTTCACAACAGTAAAAATACTTACTTTCCAAAGTATTGTTTGCAATATAAACTTTGGCAGAAAAAAAAAGACTAAATTTTCTATGAGGAAAATGAGGGAGACACAATCTAATAAAAAGTAATTTCAATTAAAAATCTGTGCACTGCTACTTATGCTGCCCTTATTTGAAAACTTTACAATCTCTGTCACCAAAAGACTAAGATATGAGGAAGCCTAAGTGGTAGGAGGCATAAATTTCTGTTGTTATTTTAGGAAGGCCTATATTGGGGACTGAAACTACAGGTAGTATATGATGACTGACAGTTCTCAAGAGTTCTATTTTGAGTAATTACTCTGAAGAAGATAAAAGCATATTTTCAATTAACATAATTTTGATCAAAGTCATTATATATATCTTAGTGTGCATTTTATTGCAGCCCACTGTCATAGATACTACTGTGTACAGTTCAAAATGTCCTTTTATTTTCTTGAGAATTCCTCCAAGGACTGTGAATATTGGATTTTGCTGCATTTTTTATATTTCTGTCAGGCGTCATAAAAGTGCAGTTTCATTGCTGTTATTCAGCTGCTGCTTTGTGTTATTTATGACAATCTTCATAAATAGGAGTTAAAAACTTCTTTATATATACAAATACATGTTTTCCTATTTCCATATACTGAAGTGTGTGTCTCTAGACTTGTCTTTACACTAGCAGCTTTTGTAGTAGACATCATGTGTACAGTATTCATTTTATATATGTCAGATCCTCGAGGGCCATGGCTTTTGCCAGATGAAGCACTTTTGATTTTGAGGCTGATGAAACGTAGTGCTATTATTGATCTGTGCATGACACAGCCAGTCTCTCTGCTGGCAGAGTGTAGCAACATTTATCCAGGAATTTGTGAAATGTCACTCGGATCATGTTCGCAAGGTAAACTGTGCAAAATCCAGGATTCAAGCTGAGAATCCATGAGGAATTGGACGTGACTTTCTTATTCCTTCATCCTATCTTCTAGGTCAGCCAAGTGGCATTTGTTAAAACAATGTCTGTGTTTTGTATTAGGTGTTGAAGAAAGTATGATTATCACTGGGAACACCCTGTACAGTGTAGACATACTGCTGGTTTTCTCAGGTTTTTAAGTTGCTTGGGAGAACAAGATTTTAAGTCAGTGACAGTGATCTAAGCATTGCAAGTGTGTAATTTTTGTTTTCTTTGTAGCAAGTGGATGATTCCTGTACAGCTGCAAGTAGGAAACTCGCTTTAGATTTTCTAAAGGAGTTTAACTTTCTTGCCTTTATTCTGAATGTAGAGATTTGTGGCAATTCATATTTGTTGGTAATATCTCATTAAGTAATAGTGGTCAGAAAGGGTGTGTGACAGTCTCTACAAGTAAAACTGTCATAATATTGATAATTACATATTTTCTTTCTTTATAAATATGATTG
Source organism: Calcarius lapponicus (assembly GCA_039654755.1). Classification (NCBI taxonomy): domain Eukaryota; kingdom Metazoa; phylum Chordata; class Aves; order Passeriformes; family Fringillidae; genus Calcarius; species Calcarius lapponicus. Next base: position 34,206,557 of record CM077481.1, read on the forward strand.
AGAATGGCTGCACATTTTTGCTAGTATCAGAAGCAGGTTATTTAAAAAATACTGAAAACTAAGATATGTAACAAAACGCCAAACTTCCATGTATTATTCCTCTATTTGTCAGTTTTCCAGACATCTTTATAGATGGTGTTTCAGTTTAAAAAATTGTTTTCAGGTATAAAAAAAGACACAGAAAACTGTAATTCTTAGTTTACATTTTTTCTTTTCAAAGTGGTTATAATGGTAACAATTTTAAATTTAGCCATGACTAAAAAAAAAAAACCAACTTTTTCAATTTTAAACATTAAAATTAAAATTATTTTAAAATTATTAAAATTATTTTTAACGTTTTCTTATATTTAATTTAAAAATCAGTTATTAGGTAAGAAGAAAGAAGTTTTGTTGAACAAAAGTTCTGAGTTGGCTGTCTTGGGATTTTTTTCCAAAACTAGCAGAAATTTTCTTTTATTTTTCAAAAATAATTTCTGTAGGTTGAATCCCAAAGGACAAAATTGAGATTTAATTGAAACAGCACTTGTGAGTGACTACAGAAATGTTCTTGATAACTACTTTTTAAAATGTTTTCCAGCATTTGTATGTAAACAGTAAAACTAGAGGGGAGAGAGTTGTTGCTGTTGGTCATGAAAAAATACATGCATATACGAAGCCTTAATTTTTACATGTTATCCCTCCCTTTACAAGATTACCATGTGTGAAATCCAGCATAAAGTAAAACTCAGCAAGTTGTAGGAAAAGTCAAAATAGTAGTTGGTTGGGTTTTGGATTGGGTTGTGGCTTTTTTGTTTGCTTCGGGTTTTGTTTTGGTTTGTGGCATTTATAGTGTCTTGCGGATAGATGTGTTGATTTTGCAAAGATCCACACAGGCTGAACAAATAGTGTGTTTCTTAGGGACACAAAGGTATTTCATAGCATGAGGGCCACCATCTTGTTAAACTACTGCTCCTCATAGCAGAGCCGTTGCTAGCTTGTCAGGCATTGTTTTTTACAGAGGGTTTCACAGAGGACATTTCCTTTTCTACTCAGCAACGTCAAGGTACTCTGTGTAATGTTGCACCTTGGTTTGGCACCACACACAAATCATATGTTGGAAGAAAGGAACAAGAACTTTGGTAAGTTTTAAGCATAACGAGAATGAGGAAAGGCTGAAGGTCTGTTGTTAGAGAAATCTAAAAATAATAACAGATTAATGGTGAAAGACTGAAGAAGTGTAATACCCATCTTTCCATGGATAAAGGACTATTTAAAATTAGTGGTCAGTTTTTGCTTCCATATTCTTTCAAGAGAATGGATTTAATTTTTCAAAAATGTCCACTTATATATAATGCACATTTTCTCTCTGAGGACGCTGAAGATGGCTGCCAGGAGAATCTTCTCTACATTTAAACAAAAATTTTCAGGAATATTTTCCTTACACTGTTTGGTACATGTGCTACGTTTAATGTATTCTTGACCTCTTAATATATTTCTTATTTTAGCAAGTAATTTTTTTGTCCCCATTCTCAAAATGGAAGGTCTTTTTTAAAGATAACTAGCGCAGGAAAGGTACCTTAATAGAGAAGAGTTTGAGCTCTAGAAGCTCAAACGGGATCTTGAACTAGAAGCTAGTCCTTGAAAACTCTTATTGGACTCGAAGTCCTCCTTTTCCTCCATGCATTTTATCAGTGATCAGAAAGGAGGACCCGTAACAGGTCCCACATCCTTCAAGACCAAAAGTTCTTTTGGACTCCTCTGGATTTCAGAAGAGGAATCTTCACCAGCTCTGCACTGATAGGTCTGAAAAGCACCAGTTTCCTGTTTGATCTTATTATTTTACCTGTCACAGTGAGATTTCTTTTCTAGATTGTTTTGCACAAAAGGAATTGGCATTTTTGTTGGAGCTTGCTTCTTACTCAAATTTTCTCATTCTCACAGTTCTCTGTTTAAGCTTATGTGTTCAAAGCTAATGCTGGTGCTCTGTTGTCCTGGCTACTCCCTTCCCCTACAGGAAGAAATTTTGAAACATATCTCCATAGCCAGGAATACCAGCCATTCTTATCACTTTACCAAGGATTATGCATGAACCTTCTTGAAATTTTTTTGTTTTGTTTTGGTTTGGTTTTTTTTTTTTTTTTTTTTTTTGTCATTTGTTGTTGTTGTTTTAGTTGGTTGGTTGGTTTATTTTGTTTGGGGGGAATTTTTGGACTTTCTAGGCATAAAGGAATGGGAGTCAAGAACTAAGGCATCTTCTACAACATTAGAAAAAAAAAGCATTACAACAGAAACACTTCTGAGACAAGAGAATTACCTCAGATTCCTTTTTAAAAATGCACATCTACAGCGTTTCTTCTTTGGGATTGTCTTAATTATTCTCTGTCTTAGACTCCCCATTGTTGCAGAGAATGAGTGCTAGTTCCCAGGATTCTCTGGCATCCCTACCAAAGTCAGACACTCTTACTGTCCTTGTAACTCAAGGGGAGAATTTTGTAGTTTTGACAGGGTGCTGCTGGTTTGCCTGAAATGCCTGAACCTCATGGACTCTGTAACTGCTAGAGAAGGCAGAAGAATATTTATCGTTTCTTACTAGTTTTTGTATGGTCTGATTTGCTCTCCTAAGGCTTAATTGGGAATTAATGAGGTAGTCATGGACTGTTCCCATGTCTTGTATCATGCCCAGGTTTACTGTGCATCACTCCATTCTACTTCTGCTGCCTAATGTGCCAAGATCTTCAGTTCCTTTCTCAGTAGTGGAAACTGTATAACTATCCATAGCCACAGCACATCTCACGAGGTTCTCAGGCACTGGGAAAGCATCTGCTCTTTGGTGGTTGAACTGTACACAGTCTTCTCTTTATTTTTGAGTTGAAAGGTCATGCTGTGGTCTTTAGGGTATTGTGTACACAAAATGGGTCGTTTTGTCTATACTCTTATCTTGGTAAAACCAGCAGAAGAGAACGAGGGAACTACTGAGTAACTGTAGGTCTCATTCAAGCTGGGATTTAGAATTGCAGTGTTGTCCTCAAACTGTTCACGTATGGGACAATAATAAATTGCCCAAGTAAGTCATAATGTTGATGTTAATCGTGATAAAGGAAAGTACATTTCACTTTATACATTAGACTGAAAACCTGGCTTTTTCATGTGACGGTCTCTTCAGATATTAAATAGGTATAAATAGTATATAAATAATATAGTAATATAAAGAGTATTTTACCCTAAACTGTTCATTTATGCCTGTAATTTTAGCAAGGGTTCTGATGATAATATAAATTACGAATTAAAAATAAGACTGTGGGGGTTCATTTACAAGAATCCAGGGATGAATTACCAATTAAATTTATATGAAGTGCATTTTAGTGATAATTTTTAAATGCAGTTCATTATTTTGAAGAATATTCCTGTCTTTGCATCCTCCCCATGATGTTTGTCATCAGCTTTCTCATGCCTCTCAGAAGTGGTTACCAATGTCTTTGTTTACTTTTATGAAAATGTAAATAATAAACAAATATTTGTATAACATCACCTTTACGTGATTAGAAAAATTCCTTCCAGATACTTAATAGGTTTTTTCTACAATTCTTTGTTGTTTATTTCTATGTTTCTCATTCTCTATGAGAACATAGAACCTCTCCATTACCTAAGTTTGTTAATACAATTTATATTTAAAATGTTTTGCTTTTACACAGCTATCTGCATAAAAATAAATGAGAAGACTTACTGAGGACATTTTTTCTGCTTTTATTAATATCTGAAGTGGCTAAAAATGAGATACTTAAATAATTGAACAAAATTAAGCATAGAGCTATCTTTATACATTTTGTTCCTTGAATATTGCAGCCAACTTCTGAGAATGCCTATAGCCTACTTACACATTAGTAATTTTTATTTTGAAATAGTTACATCACTTTCTCAAAGTGTGTTGAAAGAGAATGGTCTTTAACAGTTGAAAATCTGAAATCTGAGTAAAGGAAAATAATAAATAAAGAATAATACAGGAGAGGGAACAGCTTTCCCTATAAGTACAGATTTTCTGCCCACTTACATTAGAGATGCAGAAATATTTCAGTAGAAAATGGCTCACTCTCTAAAACACATGGAAATGAGGAGAGGTTAAATTAATATTTCACCATTCTTTCAGTTCTTTTGTTTTTGTTTTTTTTTTTCCTCTTATATATTCTCTTAAAAACAACTTTCGTTTCTAAAGATATAAAGCTATATGCTTTGGAACTAAGTGGGTAAATCAAAAGAAAGTTTAAACACAGTCTTTAAAATAGCATTTTCATTTTGGTTTCTCTCTATTTTATGTGGGTTATACAGAAAACAGATGGAAGCATTATTAATTTTTTCCCCCAATGAGTTTTAGTGCAGCATATTTGTATGTGTTATCTGAAACATATGAATACTTAGTATTGCTGCTGTTAAATTTGTAATGAGTTGTAGGGATTGTGAAATTCCCTGACTGGCTCTCATGCAAGCAGTTCATTTGCAGTGCTTAGATGTGTTAAGATTAAGCAGGGGGAATATGGCAAGCACTATCCCTGACCCTAGATGAAAAATTCAATCTTTATGAGTTTGCCCCAACTCTCATGTTTGGTGGAAATCAGATAAGTACTGTCTAGTTCTGAAAAAACCCATGCAGTAAAACCTGGTCCTAACTACAAAAGATCGCATGGATACCATGTCTTATATTGAAAATTCCCTAGTAAGTATAAAACCATGAAAGTCTTGGAGCAAATTTTATGCATCAGCTGGAAGTCTTTCCCTGTATATAGCATTACTTGATGCACAGCATGTTAGGTGTTGTAATACTAGTATTTATTAGTATTTATTTAAATAGCAGTGGTGGAAACATGAAAACATTGGTTTAGAACTTCAGCCACATCTTCACATCTGGCTTGCCATAATACTCAGATATTTTCAAGTGGGGTAAAGTGTCATGAAATGTCTCCAGTTATATTTTCGTTTTTAATTTATTTGTAGTAAAATGTTTTAATGAACAGGGTTGTGTCTGGCAGATATTAATCCTTCAAATAAGTTCAAATATAGTATACACTGAAACACTGACTATTTTTATTTTTATTAAATTAAAATTGTTTTCTTCAAGTTCTGTAGTTTTTCTGTCTAAATATTAAGGCCTTTCAGACAATGTCCTGCACATCTGTATATTTTGTCAGTTTACATCTCCATATTGGAAAATCAATCGCAACAAAAATTAAATCATACAGTTGTGATCATATAATTGATCATTATGAAACTACTTGTGTAAGTACTGTTAAATAAATAGTTAATAGTCCTTATATTCCCTTGAAATTTGCAAGGACAGATGGAGTGCAGCATCTGCTTTCGTATGAAAGCAAGATAGTGTTCTTAATACGTGTGGAAATTAGACATGGGATACAGCAATGTTTACTTGTACAGAGACATGAAATTGAAGTGATAGAAAATGAAGGCTAAATTAGAATTGCTGCAGGACAAAACCTTTATCTTTGAATTGGTGTAATCATTATACAGATGACATATATCAGAAGCAGTTTCATCATCTTAAAAAATGTGATTTGTATTATTACTAAATTTTTTTCTTATTTTCCTTAATTTGTTTGAAAAATCATTTGTTGCACAGTTCTGTACTCAGACTTGTCTCTTGTTAGAGGAGCAGTTAATTTCTTGGAGAATCTTTTACTCCAGTTCATTTATATATGAGAGTTGTACGTTTCTCTAAAATATAGTTACATTTTCTGCTCTTGATCTGTGTGATATTATTAACATTTAGAAAAAAATAAAAACAAACCAAAATTTAAAAAGGACCTGTCTGGACTGATTCTGTTGATTTTCTTTTCGTATTATTTAATAAGTTGCTGTTGCAATGCTAGGTTTTATAAGTTGTAAAATAAATTTAGCTATAGATCAGCTGTAAGTACCTGAACTAAAATTACGTGTACAACCTTTGTTTATGAAGTGTTATCAAATAGCCCTTTATAAGTGATGATTGATCAGTAATAGTACATGTTTTAAGAAGACACTCAAAATCTTTGAGTCTAGGAGTTCTTGTTAGTGATTACAAATGTTTTTCCGATAACAGCTGAATTTATAATTTGCATGTGTGAAAGGGCGATTCCAATGTAAATATTGCTGTTATAAAGCAGATGAACTGCAATTGTGTTACCACTATCAATAGGCCAAATGTTTTTCTTTAGTAAAATATCTGAGATGAGAAATGTACCTCTTATCTGCTGGTTAATGTCTGTACTTCTCTTCGGGGAACTAATTTAAACACTTCATGAGAGATTGACATTTTCAGTACCTTAAACATCCTTAAAAGCTGCTTTGTTCACTGCAAACCATATTTAGTATGACCTCATAATAATGTAGTGCACCTCAAGTGTCATGCCTGTCTTTACTATGCACTTTGGAGCTGTGTTCATTTATACTAGACAACTGCACTTCAAGGAAAGATTTTTTTTTTCTTGATAGGCAATTAGCAGTAATTAGGAAGATTCACTTCAGTAAGGTGTCAACATGAGATTGTTTAAAAAAGTTGAATGTCAGTGGCTTTAAAAGAGGGTTCTTTTCCCTGACACATAGGTATGGCATGTGAAACATGAAATGTTAATTTAACTTTTCTGCTTATTATTCATGCACAATATTATTTTGTCATTCAGATACTACACTGACAGAGTGCAAAGGGTGTTAAAATAGTGCTGCTGGAATAAAAAGAGGATTAATCTACCATTGGCCAATTAGCCAAAGGGTACTTAATGGTCTCTAAAGGCTACTGAAGTCTAACAACTAGCTAAAGCACTGGCAAAAAGTCCTCTATATTACCTTCATTTATTTGACATTTTGTGGAATAGTCAGCTCCTGATAACTGCATTTGGCTGAAAAAAAATACTACTAAATGATTCAGTAGATTTTACCAAAATTTCAGAAGGACAGATGACAAATAAGTTCTACATTTTACAAGAAGTTTGTCTTGCTTTTGGGGGGATCTTTGTTTCAATTTAGGGATGGGATATTAAGTCACCAGAGACCTCTGTTTGATATTTTGTCTTCATGTCTAGAATACTAAGTAATCAACCACTTACAGCACTTGCATGAAAAGAACTTTGATCGAGGATTTGAAGTTATTTGCCTTTTCTCTATATGATCACATTAGGTATTCACCATAGCTTTTTAGTCTGGTATATATCTTTTCAGATAGCTACATACCATCTTTATTAATTTTCACCTTTTTTTCCTATGACCCATCAGGCAGAGGATGGTTTTTGATTCAGGAGTAGTGGGATTGACACAATAAATCGGATATTGTAAATAGGTTTATATTTATGATTTTAATCATTCTCTCAAGAATATTTGAGAGAATGATTAAAATCATAAATACCTAGCTCTCTGCTTGCAAGCATGCTTTGAAAAGTTGTTGTTTTACGTGTACAACGAGTACTGCTTATTTTGTGTGTTTTTCATTATCAAGGAGAAACTGTTCAAAAATATTATTCTATGTAAAACATTTATAGAAGCAGTGTTAAATTCTGACAGAACTTTGTATAGGAGCTATGCATATAGCAAATGTATTCTATTACCTACTGTAGGAAGGTTTCTTAGGAGAAAAGTGAGTGTTAACTTCAGTTTTCTTACAGACAGCATTTGCATCTGCCAGGATTTTAGGGGAGCTCCACAGAAAATGGGATTTTATACATTGAAGTATATTAGCTTTAGTTTACAAAATGAGTAGTAAGATATGATTATGTCACTGCTTAAAAACCGTGTCAAGAATGCCTGATTTATATCCTGGCTTATAATTCTTATATAATATATTTTGCAAATATAAATGCGTGGGATTGTGTGCCTTCAGTAGCAGTACAGTATCAGCTCCTTCCCACAGAAACGTTATATTCATACATGCCAGTTGCAGTAGAATAGTGACTTCTGTAAAATGAGCTCAGAGCCCCTTATGGAGTGATTGTGATGCCAGGGAGCGATAGGCCATAGCAGGAACTTCCTGTGTTAACCCACTGGGCCTTCCACACAGCTGTGAGCAGAGAGTTTACAGTGAACAGCCTTGCTGAGTCACTGGAAGTTTAATACTGACTACATAGAAACTGAGTTTTCATCACTTACTCCTTTGTGAACAGCAGTACAGAGTGTCATGGGTGTACCGGGAGCAAGGAGATTAAGATAGATGGATGTTAAAATATTGAACCTATAAACATCTGTTAAGCCAAAAACACTCTGGAGGAGGTGCAGCAGACAAAGGCCGCTACATCATAGAGGAACAGCAGTAGGCTGCCTTTACCAACATCTGGTCTAGCTGATGTTTAAGATTCGTCTACCTTTCATCCTGGTGACCTCTTCCCCTGGAGTAAATTCTTTTTACTCTGTCATTCAGGATTTGTGCGCATGGTAGCACATGCACAAAACTTTTGTTGTGTCTGAAAAAGAAAAAAATAATTAAAAACTTGACCTATAGTATAGGCAGTGGTGAAGAACATGAGGGTAATGAACTTGTTTTGTAAGTAAATGCAAGGAATATCTTTTAGGCGTAAATCTCTTGATAGGGCAGGGAGGCTGTTTTTTTACATCCCACATGGATTTACATAGGATTTTCTCATAACTGTTCAATAGATTAAAAATAAAAGAGTAATGCAGTAGAATTATCAATCCTGTAGTACATTTACAATATCTATAGCAGTATTAAGAGACAAGTTATGTGAAATCTCTGATTGCAATTGCATGCCTGTCTGCTTTTGCAAGTTGGGCCCTTGTACATCATATGCTACTTTCATTCCATCCGTAGTTCTTATGCTGTTTCTGAATTTATGTAGATTCTTATTTTAAAATATTTTTTTCTACTTCTTTAAGTAGTTTCTGTAACCAACTGCCATCTTTAGTACCTGTCCCATTAAGACCTTTTCTTTTTGTATATATTTGCTATAATTTTTGAGAATGTAGCTAGTGCAATTCATCTTGTTTTAGAACTGATGCATATGGTCAGCAGCAGTAGGCTAAGAAACTTCTGAGAGTCACGAGCTTTCTTGGGCAGATACGGGCATTTCTAATTTTGAACAGAGATATTGATCTAGCTATGATTTTTTTTTCTTTTCTTTTTATGAATAATTTATTATAGAGACACTGCATCATGAAATTCTGCATGTAGAAATATTGGTTATACTGGACAAATTAACATAATCTTCATATTTTTCTGTACTATGTCCTTCTGTATTACTGCTGTTTTTTCTTATTGAAATGGTCCATATTTTGTCTTTTACGCTGCAAATGTAGTAATTATGAGAATATCAGATTAAGGAATAGTCAATTAGAAAATACAATATCACTCTCTTGTTTAATAATGACCACTGACACAGAAGGGAATGGAAAGATTAACTCCTGTACTAAGAACAGTACTTACCTCAGATACATATGTAAAATGCCCACTGACTTTAATAAGTGCACTTGGTGAATATGTAATAAATACTGTTAGATTTTTAACTTTAAATACCAGATGAATTTTCCTTGTACCCATGATATTTTTTTAGGCTAATGCAAAATATACAAGCATTATTTTCTCATTCATAATGGGAATTACTGTGACTCTCTTTTATCTGTATATATGATCTTCAGATTATAGTCATGTGAGTGTATGTTTTTATAAACACATGTATATGATTTTTTTTCCTAATGATACCAAGCTGTATAAAATCTAATTTGTAAATTAGATCATAAACTGCTTGAGAATAGAATACTTAACTTTCATCTTTTTTTGTGGATTTTTATTTGCTTTAAGAGTGGGGTTTTGTGGGTTTTTGGGAGGTTTTGGGGGTTTTTTAATGTTTTTTTTTTATTTATGGTTAGGTATTTTGTTTGGCATCAGCATATAATCAGGCACGCATTTAGTTATTTCAAGCTGTCATGTATCTTCTCATTCTTCTGATCAGGATTCTTCACAAAGTAAGGGGTTTTTTTTTGCATTTTGAGGTATTTCAATACCTCTTTGTACAATTGTTTCTTATTTTAAGCTACTGTATTACAGTCTTACATGGAATAATAAGATAGCATTTTAATAAGCCTTGTAAGGAGCAGAGAGCAGTTAGGCCATTGTTGGCTTTCAGCTGACTACAGTTTTGTCAAAGTTAATCACTAGCATGAAGATTATTTCTGTTCCCCTTTTTGCAGAACAACATTCAATATTATTTAAATTAAAGCAATTATTTAAAACATTACTTCTGAAAGGAGTAATGTGAAATATATCGGTACAAAGATTGAATAAGTCTTGTTGGTTGTCGGTCAAGTGCAACAAGACTGAGAGTTTGTTTGCATGATATTTATTTGAACTAAATCCCTAACAAGGCTTGTCTGCTAATTGGACTTTGCATTTATGTTGCTAAGTGAGAAGCATTTTGGCTGCAGTATAGGGTGGTAAGACCTACCCAGTGGAATAAACAACTAACATCTGTTATCCTGTCCTGCTCCAGCTTGTCTTTTACCACTTAAGTACTTCAGCCCTAGAGTCAAGGTTATGGAATGTGCAGTTCTCTGGCTATGGTGCATATATTGAAAGGGATGAAATAACACATAGGTAAAGACCAGCCAACCAGGAGATGTTTAGTGCAGCTGGTTCACTTTGCTTTAACCTCTACAAGCCCTACAAATATCAAAACAAAAGCCAAGAGAAGGGTGTATGCTTTATAGCAGTTGTCAACACAGAATTGAAGTGAGCTTACACTGGTCACCATAATAACAGATTTGACTTTTAACTACCCTTAATTCACATTGGTATCTAAGACACCATGGTATTTCTTCATATTCTGTGTAGAAATAATCGCTGAATTCCAGGAAGGCTCTAGGTAAACACGTTTCAACAGTAACTGCCGTTACAATTTAGTATGATAATTTTTGTTTGTCGTAGGTAAAACTGCAACATATTCAATCAAAATTGAATTATTTTGCCTTAAAATAATTGCTTGTTTCCAATGGTAATAGATTTCTTTATTCTGCCAGATTTGATCTTTGCCTGTACTAGAGAATTCAACCAACAGCTATGCAGTGTAATTACAGGTAATATATACAGTTGCATTCCTCTTGAATGCTGAACAGGAGAAGAATCTCATATAATCAAGCAGAAATATTGTTAGGATGAAATTGTGATTGTTTATTCTCTTTGTAAAACAGATTTTGACCTCCAACATGGCCAAGTGGCAACAGAAGAAGGAAGATCTACAAGGGAAATTAAAGTTGAGAGAACATCTGTCTCAAACTGCTGGCAAGAGTGAAGCCACACCAGCTTCTTCAAAGAACATTGAATTAGAGATGAAACAGCTGCAGTGCAAACTAAAGGTGACAGAACAGATTATCTAGTGCTGAGGATAATTTGTATGAGCAGTAGTTCATAACTGGGTCAAGCAGGCATACCTATACTCCCATATGCCTATCATTTGTATATCGTAGACAATGATTAGCAGCTTAGGTGTTAGATTGCCTTTGATGGTAAGTAGAAATGTATTCACAGACAGAGCTAAAAGTTCTAAAACAATTTCTGTGGATCAAATAGGCCAAACGAGCCTTGCTGGGTTTTTGCACAATGATTAAGTGGATCTTGTTGGAAGGTGCTGTGAAATTGGTTTGATGAGAATTCCGTTGATTCCTTTCCTCATCTATGAAGGAGAAAAGCAATAGCTGTATTGTGAAAGTGGAGCAAAGAATTTGAGCTAATGGGGCAGCAGTGTTGTGTGTGTGTCAGTGTTGTCTTTGTCTTCAGAGAGACTTTTTAATTATTTTGTATTTTTATAGATTAGCTGGTAGGAAAATACTGACTGGTTGATGATTTCACTTTTCAGTCTTGGGTGATTTTGTTGCATGTGAATGTTGCAGAGACACGACTGTGTTGTTCTGAAAGCTTTCTCAGCAGGTGGCCTGGTTCAAGCATATTAATTCTTCTCACTGGAGAAAATATATTTGCAGCAGTATGTCTTCAAGTTTTTTTTTTTTCCAATTGTTTTCTGTTAAATAGTAGAGGAAAGAAAAAAGGTCAAAACGGTGCAGCTTCGTGCTGCTAGAAGAAACTCGACAGTAGCAAGAAGTCTGCCAAAGGATCAGCTAGGAGAAAAGGCTCTGTTACATGGTCAACATAGCTGACTCTAAATGCTGGATTAGCTGTGCTAGCACAGGAGGTGTGGGTAATGCTCAGATCTCTGAGCTGTTGATGGTAATCATGGTATTACAGATCGTGGCTATTGCACACTGGATACATAACATCTAAATTCAGGGATTAGTAAAGGTAGGTCACATTGATAAAGAGATGAGGCCAGCAGGGAGTAGCCATGAAAAGGCACATAAATTGATCTGCTTTAATTATGAGAAAGAGGTCTTAAAACCATACACACTGTCTTCTTGAGTATTGTTTTTAGGTTTGGGATTAAATAATCTGCTTCTGTTGCTGTTAATTAGGGTTGTACCTTTTAGATTAGTATCTTCATTATCCATTATTCAGAAACCTAGCAGTCAATTGATGTATGCAGTTAGGAAAAATAAAAAAATGGGGATTTATTTTTTAAAACAGTTTAAGAGTAACACCCATGCTAGAAGCCTACTCTATTTGTCTGCCAAATGTGAACAGCAAAATAAATTGCTGAAAAATCAAAGGTTTTTTTGTTTCTGCAGCAGAGGAAATATTTAGCAAGCATATATAAATCTGATATCAAGAATACTAGCATGACTTTTAATTCCTTCTTAAAGATATATTAAATTTTTAATGAAAAAATAAATCATGTATGCAAAACTATATTTAGGATGGAGATAGTCTGTGACCCCAAATGCAAAGTAGTAGAGTAAATTCTCTGTTTTCTGAATTGGATGAGAGTTTTGAATATAAGGAGCTCAAAAACTACTTAAATCAAGTTTCTGAAATTCTTAACTTTATTTAAAACTAGTTTAAGTCTTGCAAATATTTCCTAGTAGAAGAATTTGACAAAGGGTTTTCAATTATTGTTCCAGGCTTTCTAGCTGACTTAAAGATGAGACACATAGTTATTCTCCTGAATATCTGAATGTCTAAGCAGCAAAAGCTTTCCTTATAGCTCAAAATGTCCACGTACCTGGCCTTGCTGGTTAATTTTTTTTTCCTTAGCCCTGTCTTTGCAGTGCTTGTTTACATAGTATGTAATGACTCCATGTATCTTTGCCAACAGGCAGAATGTGTTAAATGTGGGTGGTGACTTTGGAAGAAAAATACTGTAAGCATATGTCTTTGCCTCTGAATGTGTGCAGAGGCTCACCTAAGTACTCAAGTTCATGTCTGGTGTGTAAACCACGTAACTTGGTGCTCTGCTTTACGCTAATGGAACTCAAGCTCCACAAACAGGTCTCAGGAAACTCAGGAATATTCTGCTAGCATACATCATTTTAACAATTTTCTGGTTATACCTCACATTATAATAATAGTAAATAGACTAGACAAGTTATTAAGAACAATATTTTACATCTAACTATGCACACAAGAATATATACTCCCCTTGAGGTGCACAGAGTTATGTGCAATACTCCCATTAATGTTAATAGGCATTACGAGTCTGCACCGAGCAGAGAAATTCTCCTGAAGTATCATTGTTTACAGCATGTCTGATCTGTTTGCTTATTGTTTATACATAGTGAGTAAAAAGCTGTAGTATGGTGGCTAAATCTGTATACATATAGGCAGATATATATTTGGTGCACATGCTTAACATGTATCTTGGCAACACCTTTTGGAGCTCTGAAATATGTCTATGTGGTGTGTTTGAGCTGCCATTTCAGCAATGGCATTCAATGCATGAGCTCAGATTGCTAAGATGGCTACTTAGTTAAATTTCTTCTTCTTTTTTTTTTTTTTTTTTTTTTTTTTTCCTGTAGAATGATTCCGTTTTTCTGCATTTAGATCTTGGGTAGATGATATGTGTAATTGCCTGGAGGAATAGAAGCACTTTTTTCTTATTATAAACAAATGAGGAATGGCCAACAACTCTATAATGTCCTTCACTGGAGGTGACATGTGCCTGAAAATTAGGATCATACCTGCTTGTTAGTGAAATGTAGAATTTGTGTTAGTACAGACAAATGGAAATGTCTTTGTCTTGTGCTTTGAATTTCAGGAGACATAAAAGCAACCACTCTTGTAAATTGTCTTGTATTTCTCAATACTTAAGATGAAAGGAATTACTGGACATTCTTTCTGTATAGATATAATTACTTGTGCTGTAGAACTTTACATTCAAAGATATAGTTCAAATGAAGATCCAGTTTTACTTCTCTTCTGTTGCATTTTATTCTAACCATGCTATGCACGAAAATGCAGTCCTGATTGGTGCTTGCGAGTGTCCCAGAGAACATCTAGTAGCCATACATTATTAGAACACTGGAAATGTACTGATTTTCATCATATTTTCCAAGGAATGTAGTTCTACTTAAGTGTTTCTAGAAAGCAAGAACACTCCTTTTATACCAGCTGGTTTCTAAGAATCTTCATAAAATATATGGAAACTTACTCAGATAATTTTTTCCAAAATTTACTGTTGACTGTGATCACATTCGGTCTACTTTGTTTATATTTTAATATTTTTCAATATAGAATTCGAACACTGAGATCGCTAAGCAATCGACCCACCATTGAGTCGCTAAAAAGACAAGTCCGGGAAAAGAGGAGCGGACGCGGGAGCGGAGAGCGGAGCGCGGGGCCGCTTCTCTCCGTTGTGTCTGGCGCCACCCAGTGGCAGCTGTAAGATTGCTGCAGCGTCAGCTGCGCCTCGGCTCCTGGGGGAGCGGCGTGCTCTTTCCGCTGCAGACTCGCATGGTGCTGCAGGGATGTTCTTGAAACTGGAACAGTTTATGCTTAAATTGCGGTTGTTATAAACTGATGCAGCTAGGTACAGTATCTGTATGGCAGTATGAATACCTTAAGTCGGAACTCAGGCTGTTTTATCCTAGGTGTGAGTCGAAATGAATTCCTCAGCGCTGTTAAACACACTCTTTCAAATTCAGTAATTCTTTGCCTAGGGGCTAAGAGACATGTCAAGGTTCAGACGCTTAAATAAGATTAAATAGCTAGTCTTATATTCATAAAAAAGTTCAAAAGGACAGTTTTATTTGTTTCTATTTGAATTGATTCAGGTCTGTTATTCATTTTGAAATTCAAAAATTGTCAAATATGCAATTGATATCTTTATTCTACCTACTGTAACTGATATGATACTGTTCTTCAATTATATTACTATATCAACTATAAGAAAGCTACGTTTATCTGAATTTCTTATCTGCCCAAGGTTTTAACTCCTTTAACCCTTCTGATTTTTCAATTGAAGAAAGAATGCAGTTTTTTATCTGAAAATAGTTCATTTGAAAAATAGAGAGCCCTAAAAATTATTACATTGTAGATTGGTTTATTTTCTGTTTCAAAGTGAATTTTTCCACTGTAAGATTTCAAATTTAAAATAGTTCTTGGATAGCATGCTTTCTTTATAAAATAGATAATTTTTTATAAGCAGTAAAATATAATAACCAAAATAGCAGTAAGAGTATAAAGGTGAAATAGATCAAAGAAATTTTTAGATGCATTGTATTCCTGGTTTTTTTTTTTTAAATACATTATTGACATTGTATTAAGAGTGTTGTATTCCTGAATATACTGCCATTCATTTTGCTTTCATTGGAAAAAAATCCAGATATCTGGACATATTTAGGTATTGCTTATGTTTATATTTAAAATATTAATTTGTGTTATAATGGTGGAAGCATTGTATAAGGCATAATTTTCTCATTGAACAAAGATTACATTTTAGTACATGAGAGTTTTGCAGGTTTTACAAGAAGTTTCTGACAAAAGCTGATGTTATTTCTAGGTTTTACATTTTATCTCATCTGACACACAGGGATAGGGATTTTTCAACTATTTTCGTGTATTACTCAGTTGGAGAAAAGAAGTCTTCCCTGTTTCACTTTCTTTTGAAAATAATATTGCAAAAAATACTGTTTGAATTATACTGGTTGAAAAATACTGATTGAGACATCAAAGGAATTTAATTAATTGAATTTTGTGGGCTCAGCAGGTTTGTTTTTCCTTTTTTGATAATAGTTTCAGTATTATTGTGATTTCAGTTCAGACAAGCAAAAATCAAATCACAAATATATTGCATATTTAGAAAAAGATCTGTTAATAAGAGACTGGAACTGGGTTTAGTACTTGAGAACCAAGTAAATTGGAAGAACTGCATCAGCTTTCATTTTTGAAAGTACTGTAAAGCTACAGGTATGATAGATTGTCTTCTGCCTTTATACCTTTTAATTGCATATTAACCAAATTTTCTAGCAGTGATATGCAGTCCAACTTCTTCCTCTGCAGAATATCTGAGTTGGAGAGGGACATTTCTATGAAAAGACACTTGATAGAAGACTTAAGTTCTTGCCTAAAAGCAAATCAAGAAAATGAGAAAACCTCAAATTAAACATTGGAAAGTCTTGAGAGAAAGGTACTTCTTTCTTGCTATTCCTAGTTTTCAAAAAAACCAGAAGCCGGTGGATTTACAGAAGTTGTTTCAACACACTATACATATTAAATCAATATATTGCTTAAAGCAAAGAACATACAGTTAATTGAAGGGTGTAATTCCCACCACTATAATTTGTATGAAATCAGTATATGGTGATAGCTTGAATGGATTCAGCATAGTTTAATTTATCTTTGTTATAGGTGTAATTAAATATTAAAGTATTCAGAACACACAGTTGCAAGGATATGCTGTAAGTAGTGGGATTTAGTTTTATGCACTGTAAGTTCATAAAATATAGTAGACCTGAAACAAGGGCGATTTTACATGACATATGCTAATGAACTCCATGCATGTCTCCTGGCTATAGTAGTTAAATGCTTTAATATGTTAATCTATTTTCTACTGCAGTGTTATGAATGATTCGCAGTTCTTAGCTTAAAGTAATTCTAACTGTGTAGGTAGTGCTTGACTTCTATAGCAAATTATTTTCTCCTGCGAAATTTTAGGATTATTTCACTGAAGGTAAGAGAATTTGTATATGATTTAGCATATTTCTGTTATCCAACTGATGCACTGCACTTTGGCCTTCAATGCCAGGAAAAGATCATGATATTTGGTTGTCTGTCAGGTTATGCAGCTTATGACCCCAAAATAGAAATTAACAACCTGCCAGTTTGCTTTTGTTTGCCTAGAATGCAAGTGCTTGCTGAGTGACACAAGCACTATTCCTGCTTGCAGTCATACAGCATTTTCAGCTCCAAAGAGAGCTAATGTATAACCCTCCATGCTAAAGATAAGATGTTATTTAAAAATCCACAGCCAGAAAGCGAGAACGTTAAGTAAGCAAGGGAGCTAAGGTATGACATGAGAAAAATACCTGGTTTTGGTTTTGGATAAAAGATTTAGCATGGAATAATATGCTTTAGTGCTGTACTTTGAGTATTTGAAGCACTTCATTTCCAAAGAATCATATTCCATTTGTTATTTTGATTATTCCACATGGAAAATCAGCTTGATAAATTTTACATTGTCTTCAGCAAAAGATCAAAGAAATTCCCTGTTACTCAATATTGTCAGGAAAACTTTGTGATTAGCACTGTAGGAAACCTGAACAATTTTTAGGAGCATTGGTTTTTTTTCATTTTTACCCCCAATCAGTGTTTGCATTAGATATTATATATTAGATAACAGACTTTATTAACTCTCTATATTAACATATAGAGAGTTCTTTTCTCATCTGACTTTGAATTTATGTGTTTATCTCTGACAAAAGAAATTAGTGAAAATTGTAGTTTATTCCCTTTTGCAAGTACTGTGAGTCTAAAATATATATGAACAAACAGCTCTGAGCTTTTCTTTATATTTAATGCCAGTCAAAACTTTATGTAACAAGGTTGTGTGTGAACTGATCTCTACCGGATAAACCATAGAGATTTATTAAAGTCTGCAATTTTGGAAAAAGATACTTCAGTAATATAGTTGTATATTTGTATGTAATATAGGTATGCTTAGCTCTGATTTTATTCAAATTTTGAAGTTTTCTATCTTGATAGTGCTCTTGGCCTTTCATCATTTCAGGTGAAGGTACTGGCTGAAGACAAAAAAGCTTCCATTGACTCAATGAAACAAAGGTTTAAGATAGCTCTGAAAGAGAAGTCTCAGTAGGAGCAGATATATCACAAAGCCAAAGATGATTTGGAGAAAAAGGTATAATTAGAGTTTTGATGGCTCTACTGGGGAACTTTTTTAAACCTTACTTTAAAATGAAAAGTTGCAAGGTCATCAGCTTAAACTTTCAGTACAGAAAGGGGAAAAATAGCAGAATAATAGTAATTTGTTTCTCTGATGTAATTCAGTCACACTTTTGAAATTTATATACTGAAACATGGACATAATGACTGAAAATGGAATTACTTTTTGCCATGGAATTACATATTATATGTTGCAAGTGAAATATTCTGTGATGTCACCTATGGTGTGGGAGGTTGGTTGTTCATTCGTTTGTAATCTACCATACCTCCCCATCAGCTTTTATCATAGCACTGCTGTGTCTCTGTGGATGTTTGTCAGGATCTTAAGATTACTAAACTAGAGAGAAAAGCGTTTGAGACTGAATGTGCTGTGATGAGCTTGAAACTGCTGCATCTCAACAGCTACATGGCTTGGCTAAGCAGAGTACACAGACTTTGGAAACTATACAGAAGGAACTGCTGCTTGCCAGTGACAGAGTAGAAGAGTTCAAGAGATTTGTGAAGGTTTGAATGTTGATTTTCTTTTGAGTGTTCACCTGAGCAAAGGTACTTTTGATTGAAAGCAAAATGTAAAAGACTAGGCAAGGGTTGGATGCACTCCCTGTTCCAGAACAGTGTTTGTAGTTGCTCCAGTGTTCTGGTGTCAGGTCTGAATAAGGATGAAGAATCACTACCACTCTCCCAGACTATCAAATACTTCCATAACTTTTATTGGTCATCTTTTTATATGTGGCTGACATATACTTGGTCCCAAAAGAAAGTGCTTAGTTTTGTATCAGATTACTTTGCAGCAAATAAATTCCCAACACATTTAATATAATAATTCATATCTGTTGATTGCTGTGAATTACTGCATTTTCCATATGCACGTGCTTCTTGTTTTAGAAGTACTATATAAGGAAGCCTGTATGTTGCAAAATGGAAAGCAGTTTTAAGAATAGTATGTAGAATATTGTTTCCTTATATTCCTTCCAGGAAAGTGGTCACAGCATCAGCCTAATAGACTCCAGGAAAGGTTTGAACAATGCTCTTGGGCACATGGTGTGACACCTGGGGATGGTGCCAGGAGTTGGACTTTGATGATCTTTGTGGGTTTCTTCCAACTCAGAATATTTTGTGATTTTATTAATGTAGTATATAACTACTGTATACCAATGTTCAAAGAAGGCTATAATTTATAAGCCCATGAATCAGCTACTTCTCTACTGCTCTTGCATTTCTGTAGATGTGAGCTGCCTTCAGATATGTTTGAGCAAGGCTGAAGCGTTCAAAGTAAAGAGTAATGGTATTTTGATGCATTGGTAAAAGAAAGCACACAAAGTCACTCTACGTGGCGGTGTTCAGACCTTTAGCATATGCCTGAAATCATCCCATGTTCAGCTCTGTTGCTAAGTTCATATAAATTTCCTTATGAAAAAGGACTGAACAATGTTTGATATTGCTTTAGAATCCTAAATTCAAGTTATTCATAAGCTAACTTATGTAAGGTGAAAATAATGATTGGTTTTCATGAAAAAGTCCCCGCTATTTTTAAAAAATAGATATTTTATTTTTAAAGTTTATTATTAAAGTGATTAATATTTTCTGTTTGCATTTGATGTAACTGTTGAAAAAGAGGTATAAAACTGATCATTATGCCTGTTCATTCAGAAATATGCTGTCTATTCTTGAACAGGCTATAAATTTTCATGAGTTTCTTCTAATACTGAATGCTTACTCTAAGAGGAAGATATAGGTGTTCTTTCCACAGCTGCATGCTTATTTTTGGCTAAATATGGAAAAGCCTAAATTAATCTATTTATATATATAGATAATATAATGTATTATCTATTATTTTTAATTAGGTACTTCTATGTCACTAATGATGGAGAGAAGCATTTCAGTCTCCATTCAGACTCTATGAGCTTTGGAATGTTTTCACTGAATAAAGTGAAAGTAGCAGTTACAGAAATAGAGAGATAAAAAAATCATGCTATCAATATTTTACATAGTTCCATAAGGAAAAGTTTTTCAAAAATTAGAAAATAAGAAAGTAAAAGATCTTCTGTTCTCAGAAGTAAAAGTAGTGAGCAGGATCTATTAGCAACTATTATCTTAACTTCATTCATTATTGAAGGAGATGGCAGCTTTGTTGTTAATTATCATGAATATTCATTAGCACTTTTGTGGTTACAGTAGATGTGGAACATGCAAATATAATATAATATAATAGTAATAATAATAATAATAATAATAATAATAATAATAATAATAATAATAATAATAATAATAATTAGTAGTAGTAGTAGTAGTAGTAGTAGTAGTAGTAGTAGTAGTAGTAGTAGTACCTGAATATAAAGAATATGCATGCATATTTCAAGTAACAGTTTTGCTGATTGCTGTTCCTCTGCAGAATGATTTTTTGAAAAGAAAGATAGTGTCTATAAGTAAACTACTTTGTTTAGTTGGGTGCTAAAATCAGATTTTATTAACAATATACCACCATAAAAAAGTAAAATCCTTAGCAACTTAGCAGAATTGTGCAGAATATGACATAAATCCTGTTAAAATATCTCTATATCTCTTATGTATCTGATGTTATAATGAGATATTGTGATAATACTTACTGTAATAAGTTGCAGTGCTCCTTCCTCTTGAAGAGTACAGCTCTTCTTTTGAAGTCTGGTCTGCCTCATTTCTTTTCTTCTGGATAGCTGTCAGGTTTTTGTCCCCTGACCTTGATGCTCACTCCAGTTCCAGTAATTCAAATAGTTTTTTCTATATAGAGATCAAGTTTCACCTATATATATCTCACTTAAACAGGTTAACAAAATTATGTGATCCTCTAATCTTTGTTTGCTGTTCTGGTCACTTCATAGGCTTTACTTGTTTTTTAGAGTGCAAGTGTAATTTTCTCCTCATTCTTAAACTAAATTTGGTTACTTTTTCTACCCATTCCGCATATCTTGTGACATTATATAGGGTTTTTTTAACATACAACAATTAAATCGTTTCTGAATTGCTAATTAAGTTGCTGCTAGTTACAGCTATAAGTGGAAGAAGAGGGTAACTTTAGAGAAGAGTGTGAGTGTTTATAGCAGGCAGTGTTACTTGCTTTTAAGGTTATTGATAATACAGAACCACAGGATCCTGGATCTGTTTGGGTCAAGATAATAAGTTACAAAGCCTAGGGAAGAGGTTTGTGGTAGAAATCTGATATACACCAGTGGATCACTGTAGAGGATGTGATGACTTACTAATTGAGCACATATTTGTAATGGAATGTAATAAAATGTTGCTTTCCTATGATCATTCCAATTTGGGACACTTACACAATGAGCTAAAATTATTGTATTGTAGAATCTAGTAATAGTTTCCAAAAATGCTGAAAGGAATGCTTGTAAACAAAGGTTGCTGTATCCAATATGTTTAAGGGATTATTGGATTTATTTTTGTTGGAGTGTGGGATAGGAATCAGGTATTTTGTGCAGAATGACTTTCAGAGGGAACCGACAGAGCACCTGAAATAGGTTAATTCAGAGCAGTTCATTTTTCCAAAACTTTTACGAGGAAGATACAGCCTAGTAGGAAATATTAATAGAAATTGTGGACTGTAAGAATTTATGAAGTAACAAAAAAACCACTGTTTCATAATTAAATGGTAACTCGTTATAAATATCTCTTTCGTTTTGGTAGGAAAGAAAGCAAAATATTTAGAAACGAAAGGCACAACATAAACAAAGTAGAAAATGGATTATAGATAATAACCTAAAAATATAAGCAACAATGGAATGTAAATGAAATATAAAAGATGAATAAGATGCTGAAGAAGTCAAGAGGAAATCACTGGGTAGCAAGGCCAAGAACTGCAGTAAATAGGCAAGATTTACAAATGTACTACTACTAAGGTAGCTATTATGAGGGAAATGTAATCCATTATTAGATAAAACAAATTTGTAACTGTGTAAAGATAGAGTGAATAAAAATATAAAATAAATAAAATTAATATGATAAAATGGATACTTCTGTTTTGTGTCTGGAACGAAGTAGGAATGTGTCTGGAATGAAGATGCTGCAACATCCTTAGTCTATTAATAGCCAAGAGAAGATTTTTAACATTTTCCAGAAAGAAGTAGGATTTTTGGATTGAGAATTTTTATAGCTTACCACTTTACAGAGCTGGTTAAGAAATATTTCTCTTACTGATCCTCATTTTTAATAAGTATTCAAAGTTAGTGTATATATATTACAACACTGCCTAGAGTCTAAAAGAATGATAGTATTGAGTCAATATTCAGAAAAGACAGTATTTTATGTTCATTAATCTGACCTCATTTCTGAATAAAATACTGATAAGAAATTCAATTATTAAGGTATTAAAGCATGGGAGTATAGTTATGCTTGTTAGAGTACCTTTATGGAAAGCGACCTGTATTGAATAAATCTGTTTTTTTTTTTTCTGGAAAGTAGTACAAGTCAGTTGATAAAGATTACTATTTGTTTTAATATACTATTTTTTAAGCATGTCTGACCTACTACTGAGATGTTCAGATTAAAAAAATAGCCTATGCAGTATCAATAATATGTTAAATGGATTAAAAATAGCTCATGCAGTCGATCTGAAAAATAAATCATAAAATGTAGGTGTTTTTTAGAGTTCTGTAATGGCCAGAACTGAACTTGATTATTAAACATTTTCACAAAATTCATATCCTGATAAAATTTTTATATAGTATGTATTAAGGCTAAGAATTAATAACGGAAGTAGGGCTGTAAATATATCAGCTAGGCCAAATAAAGCAGTTTTATTACAGAAAAATGCGAACTACCTGGAAGAGGGATCAGGTGACTCTGATAGTACTTCAGGTGCGTTTTCTAGAGCTCATGTCTTTATCCCACCCCCCGCTTCCTTCAGCACCATAAATTCTCTTTGAATCATGCATTCAATTTTTATGGTGTACCATTGCTCAGGATATTCTATAACATGTACTGTCAGATCCTCAGGTGGATCTGCCAGTTATGTGAAACACAGCAACCAGAGCAAAATGTTCTTTGTTGTGTGTTTGTAGTACTTGTGAGAACTCATGCAGAAAATAGCCATTGGATAAAGTTAAAAAATTGCTATTAGATTGCTTGACTGGATTTCTATTGAAAATATAGTAGAACATACTAGTTTATTACAAAACTGTCCGAATTCCTGCATGAATTCTGTTTTCTGACATGTTCTATTTTTTTATCCTCCCCTAGTCTTAGAGTGACCGAATGTTTCTCTCAGAGGCTTTTGTAAGCTGAAACTCAGTAGAGATATCTGTCCCATTCAACTTGTCCATCAGCAAAACTCACTTTAATCTGTGGTGATGATGCCTGTCTGAGCATGAGAATATGAGAACTTTTCTGACCTTGAGAAGGATTGTTTTGATAAGGCATCTGTATTCAGCTGTGGTGGTAATAAATAGGTGATGGCAGCTGAATGCTCCGAAATCAGTTGAGTGCACTTCTTACTTCCATACTGCCTCTGTCATTTGGGACTTGTGTGTCTTCCACTGAGGATACCCTCTGCAGCACAGAGCACATCTGGCGTGTTCTGGCATTGTTCTTGATAGGTGTCCAGTACAACCATCTGATAGAACTGACTGCCAAAATCAAGACCCATGGCAGTTCACTTGGCAAGCTTAATGGATCTAAGTTGGGATCTAACACTCAGCCTCTTAAGACAGCTGCCCTCATTTCGGCTACTCAGAGCTGGGCTTAAGCTAGGTGCACTTCCCCCTCACTCTCTTCTTTGACATACATGTATGTTCAGCAGCCACATGTGTCAGAGGACTTATTTCACCTCGTCTTGGCCAAGTGGTGTTCTGCCAGTTACTTGCCATTCAGTCAGGTTACCTTACATCCTGATATGTATTGGTCTCTATTACCTTTCTACAGTTTATCTTGAATACTGACATAAGTTTTGCCATGGCATATTTCCTCACTGCTATCTTGGACTGTAGTTCAAAATACAGGTTTAGGTAAGTTAATGCTGCTATTGAAAAGTTCCACCCCTGAGTGAGCCTCACTCCTCATTTCTGCCCTTATGCAACTTCCTCCCTACTCTGTTTTTGAAGTGTCTTCATAGACGTTTTCTGGATTGATTGTGAGCTGGTTCATGAGAATTCAATTAACCTTCTAAAAGCCCACAACACCAGCTTTTGTGTACCACAGAAGGTCAGAACAGGGACAGGTTTACATGGTTGTAGGCTGGAGATGCTGGGACTGCCCCTTAGTGGCAGTGCTAACTGAGAATGCTATATAAACTTTTTCCTGTTGCAAACAATTGGTAATTAATGACTAGTCATATTAAAAAATCCTATTATTTGGCAAATTCTGGTTATTTATTATCCTTGTCTTTTTCTCTTGAACTGTTCTGTGTTGGCTCAAAGCAGTATTGCTAGGTAGTATGTCCTTCTCAGGATGGCTGTATAGAGATCATGTTCTATTTGCTCTTTATCTATAAACGTAACTATTCAAAAATATTAGATATGACTGATTGGGTTGGAAGGCATGAATATTTGGGAAATATTCAGTCGGTTTTTATCAGTTATTTTATTCAGTTGGTTTACAACATGAGAGCATCACAAGTACATTGCTACAGTCTTTACTTTCTGTCACAAAATCAGTTCTTCAGATGTAAGGAAATCCTTGCAGGCAACTCTCAGAATTCTCCAGTTACAGTAAGACAGCAAGAGATGTTCTTCATAGAACTTTGCTGTTGCTGAATATATTCTCAAACCCTTTGGAATCAGTTTTCCTGGCAGTATTAGTGTTCCAATGTCTTCAGGTCCAGGATGTGCAGAACATAATTTTTCAGATGGGTACTGAGATCAGATGCAGATGATAATTTGTTTCTGTATCTGAAAAAAGAAGCACATAATGGACAACTGTAAAGTTCAGTAATTGGCAAAAACAGACTAACTTTTTGTTGAAATAGAACTATGGTATGCTGTACAGATGAAAACTGATTTATTTTGAAAATTTTATGCAATTGTATCTGAGTTCTGCCAGTTTGGAAGTGTTGTTTGACCAAACAAAGATTTCTTCAGTAAGTCATTGGGACATTGTGCAAACAACAGCAGATATTATCACATAAATCAGCACTGTCAGTTTTGATTTGGAAGTGGACATCTTTAATATGACTTCAAGTTGCTAGAAAATTTTCCCCCCTGAGAACACTTGAGAGCCAAAAGATAAGTATGTTTCATTTATTACACTCCAAACTGTCAACACTTTACCTAGAAAAGTATACCCAGAGTGATTATTTTGTAGTGTGTGGAGTACATGATAAGTCTGTCAACTTGTGTTCAGTCAGAATCAGCATAATATTTGATTCCAGGTATATGTTCCACCATGAAGAGAATCACTATTCTTACCTGTAGAATACACACCTTAAAAGATGGTATCCTATATAAAAAGCAAAATTTGTGTAACTGAGAAAATCTCACCATTAAAAAAAAAGTAGGCATTTATTGCTTCTTCTTCATTGTATATGCTACTTCAAGAAAAAAAAAAAATAGAAACACAGCTTTTATTATGAAATATCAACCTTTCTTGGTTCTGAGAAGAAATTGGTGATAAATTAAGCTAATCTCCATCAGGATTACTCTGCATCTGGGATTTAAGCAAATTGAATCAGAGGCCTGAATAGTGACAGTGAATATCTATTAGACTGTAAACAGAATAATAGGCCTTGTGAATTTTAATGAGTTAAGTGAATGGCTGAATTCTTATGGTTTACAGGAGGCATAGGGTTAGTGATACATACAGTGTGCCAGGAACAGCATATACTGTAGATATCTTAATGGAAAAAATCTTGATAAATAAAATGGAAGAATAAAGAGGAAGATGTTGAAAAGCATGTCCATACTCTGCTTTTTCTTTACTTTTTAGACTTTGAAGGATAGCACTCCACTTTGGTTTTTGACTATGACCGACAAAGATCATGACAGACGCAGCTTAAAATATATTGAAAGTTTATAAATCCTACTTCTTCTCTAATTCTGTATTAAGAATTTAGGGATGTTGACTTAGATGATTCAACTATATAACCAAGTTGTAAGGTACGTCAGTTTTGTAGCTGTGCATGTATATCTCATGCAAATTTAGATGCATATCTGACACACACAGATGATTTTGTTGATAATGGTGCTATTTTCATTCTTTTTAGAGTGCAAGAGAGCCATTTTCACAGACCGTGACTCTATAATTGTAGATAGCGTGTGAACAGAGCCAGCAAACTTGAACTGAAGACTGTTTTCACTAATCTTGGAAAATATTCCATTTGTGCCTCAGTAAAAAGAAAAAAAAAATCAGAGTAAGTTTGGCAGAGAATGGGATTGAAACAGGATCAGTTGGATCATCTGGGTGCTGCTTGGAGACTCTGTACTGCACTTCCTGGAAGTGTCTAGATCCATCTGGGATTTCTTTAAATGGATTGGAGAGACTTCTTTTTAAAGCTCTTACTCCATTCTCTGCTGGACCTAGAAAGGTGCTTTATTTAAAGATAATGGCCAGTTTGGGGTCTGAAAGACAGAAACAATGTTGACTGGAAGACAGAATGACTGGAAGACTTCAGGGGTGGACATATCAGTACATACTAAAAGCTCTAGGCTTGAAATTATTAGAAACCCTTTTGGCAAAAAACCAAGAAAACTAGAAAAACTTGGAAAAGAGGAAAAAGGTCTCCAGTAATGATTTATGTAAGAGTTCATGTAGAAATAATTGTTTAATGTGTGTCAATGAAATTGCCAAGAAAGTGAGCTGAAGTAGGGAGAACATAAAGCACTCATTCATATAGAGGGTCTTGTGAAGTGTCCACAGTAACTTAGGAAACTGGGAGTTCAGGGGACTCCCAAAGGCACATGCCAAAAGGGCTACAGAGAAGCAGGAAGAGTTCTAGGAAGACAGAATCATTAAGAAACCAAATAAATTACAGTATTCTGAGAAAACACAGTTGGTAAGTTTTATGGGAATTTTAAAAGAATCTCAGTAATGCCAGAGATGACCTCTTAAGTTGGGTTTCAGACACATTTGTTTCAGCAGTGCAGTGGTCTTACACAGAGCATCTGATTTATAGTTCTTAGGCTTTTTTTTGTGTTCCTGCAGAAAGATAGCATAAGCTTAGACACTGAGCTGAGTGTCAGAAAATCACGGTGTTCTTCACATCTTGGTCACTGACCTGCGATGTGACCTTTGGAGTGTTGCTTCACCTCAGTATTTCTTGGTCTGCCCTGAATATCTTTGTTTGCTGCATCTGGTACAGCTGTGCTGACTTTGTCTGCCCTAACTGTTCAAGATAATAAACTCCCTAAGATCCAAGGCATCTCTTGCTACACGTGTGAAGCTCTAATTTCTGTCAGTGCCTTTTTTTTCCGCTCTGTGTAAATAACTGTAATATATGACGTTTTAAAGGAATGATGGTAGTTTTGCTAGTACCTGTGTAAATCAGAAGAAATTCTGTTGAAACCAAAGAATTTACAGCAGGCAAAAAAATTAATATAAATGAGGTGGTACTTAAATGCGGAAGTAAATAGGACTTTAAATTATTATTATTGCCCATTCCACATAAATAGAATTTTAGAAACCAATATATTTTGATAGAAATATTCTGTGTGTCATCCCATGCTGATTATATATATTTCAACTCATTCTCTGCTATAAAGAAAACTATTATTTTTTCTCTGTTATAGGTCACAAAACATGGTAATTGTGTTGAAAATTTAGCAACAGTACAATGAAAACTATGGGGTGTTTGCTGATACTTAAGAACCAGCATGAGTCTGAAAACATTTGGGTCTACAGTTCAAGTTTTGGACAGTCTTAAAGCTTAATGCATAAAAGAGATTGGATAATTGCAAAGCTGTAAAATTATATATGACCATAGGTCTGTCATATTAGTAGGTACCTGATGTATGTTCTATAAATTAGGTGTCCAGCTGATGCTAAAAAATCTACTTAAAGGTATTACAAATAATTTAATGAAAAAAAGCAGATTTTTAAGATGAGATTTCAAGCATAAAATATGATAGCTAAGCAGTTCTCAAGAGAGGATTAGAAAGCAAAAAGAGAAAAAGCTGACCAGTAATAAAAAGCCCCTTAATTTTTATTCACAC
Source organism: Calcarius lapponicus (assembly GCA_039654755.1). Taxonomy (NCBI): domain Eukaryota; kingdom Metazoa; phylum Chordata; class Aves; order Passeriformes; family Fringillidae; genus Calcarius; species Calcarius lapponicus. Next base: position 34,234,928 of record CM077481.1, read on the forward strand.
AAGGAATTTTAAAACATGTAAATGTACCATTAAGAATGTATGGTATATTTTCTACTGAAATATAAACTATTTTGTAATTGACCATAATAATTCCATTGCTGTATCTTTGTTTGAGTGTACCTTGTTTTGAAGACAATCTAAAATTAAAACTCTCCATGACTTAAGTTACTTGTCTATGTAATTGTAAAAAAATTGATTTTTTTTTAGAACATAGCATGATGTATTCCATTTCCTTTTCTTATAATGTTAAACTCAGGTCGAAATATTTTCAGTATTCTTCCCTATGGTTTCCTGCACCTTTAGATGGTTGAGCAAATGCAGTCAAAAGAACATTCTTAATTTTGTACTCACAAATGCATGCTTATAAAGAAACCATTTGTTTTTAATTGTTTTCAATGTAGAACAAATGGTATTTTGCTCAGGTGTGTAGGATGAAGTATTTTGGAGAAGTGGGGAGCCAGCCAAGGAAGACTTCTACCCCTAATGGCAAGTAGGAATAGCACAATTTAAGCCAGCATGGTTTTAGAAGTTCAAATCTTGCCATTGATAGGGATCAGATTATCAAATTTTATGCAGTGCAGTTACTAATTCCTGTCACGGTATCTTACTATGCTTATTGCATTTTAACTGGGTTTTTGGGGTCTTCAGTCCTAAGTGCCAAGTTTTGTAAGCAAATACTGAAATTGTCAGGCCTTCTTTATGCTGTATGACTTGAAGGATTTTCAGAAAAGCCACAGTGGGTTTAGCTTTAGTTGAAAAAGAAATACTGTACAAATCTGTGTACACTTCTTCAGATGTGTGGTTTGGGGTGTTACAGAATTCACTTTTTCTAGTTCAGAGTCAGTAATCCATAGCTCAGAGCCATGGAGAAGGCAGGGCCAGGCTAGGATGTTGGACTGAAAACTGGAGCTATCTTTTGCTGCTAGGATAGAAGAGAATGATAATATTTTAAATTACTTAAATGAATCTTTCAGATCTTGCCTGCTAGAATCTTAGTTATGCTTATGTGTGTTCAAGTTTGCCTGTGTTAATTGAAAAATCAGGAAACCATGGAAAATCGAGTTGTTGATGTAACTGTGATATCATATTATTTTTTACATTCAGATTGCAGTTCCTCTATATTTATGTATAATAGAATTCTTTGAGGTCATTAGGGGGGGCAGTTCTTCCAGGCCATGTGTGCTTTCATCTTCCAATTGTCTCTGTGAAGTTCTGAGCGCTATTCTCAGTGCCAATCAACATAAGACTGTATCATTTAAATTGTATATATTGGTCTGATATCCAGCTTTAGAGGATGTATTTCTTTCTTTCAGATATTTATTGAATTAGCCTTTGAAACTTTGTGTCTCTGCTAGCCTTTAGGTATCACACTAACATTCTCTAAAATCACTAAATTCTCTTAAATTCTCTTAAATTATCTTTTTTTTTTTATTTTGAGGGAGTTTAACAAATTCAATGTCTTGTTTGTTTACTTTATTCTTAATGGAAAAGACAATAAAATACCTTAATTCCTCCAAGTACATAAAACTATGAGACACATCATGTTTGAACATGTATCTTGATAAATTCTTGAACCACAGCAGAAACTGTGACTGTAGACAGGTAAATAAAACCAACTCATCACCTTATAAATGTGGCGTATGTGACATTGGTAAAATAATGTTATTGCCACTTTAATATTTTGCCACAGAAGTTTGAATACTGAACTTGGTGAAGATTGGTCTGTATGTCCTCTACATCTTTACTTACAGGGCACCTGCTGAGTCTCTAAAAATGACGTGTGATCTGTGAGAATTGTGAGAATTAAATCAACCAACTGAGACTTTCTCCTTCCTTGGGTCAGAATGCTATATGATACAGCCCTAAGCAAAACAAGTCCATTGTAGTAGTCTGTTTTTGTGTCTTGTCTTGTCCCTTTTCTGATAAAAAAAAGGTTATGCCTAGAAGGTGTAGTTTTTTCAAGTGAATGAACTGAGGTAATTTAAATAACGTATATAAATATATATTAAATAACATATTTTAAAAATTCAATCACTATAGATGAGTTTTCAGTCATGCTGTGATATCAGTTTAAACATTACTACTGAAAGTATTTTAAAAGCAATTTTTAGAGAGGGAATAAGGAAAAAAATAGCTATACTTTCATTTAATGCTTATTTCAGCTGCTGAAATAGTTTATGACATAATCTCTTTGTGCGATTTTGTCCATTCATTCTGTTTTGTTGATTATGAGGTATTTGGGGTTGTAATATTTGTCAGCCTTTTTGCAGCATTAGGATCTGCTGGCCCAGCTTTCAGCCAGCAAGAAATATTCTACTACAAAAGTAGAGTTCTTTAGGCTCAGTGTTCAGTTCTCTGAAATTTCTCTTATTATTCACAAACATCTTCATAATACTTTTGACTCCTTAGGAAACTAATCTTTTTTCAGAAAGGGTTTTCCACTTTGTTTTTGGTTTAATGCTTTGAACCACATCCATATACTTTTCTGATGTACAAAACAAGTGAGTTTCTAAGAACACATTACTTGTATCTAAGGACATCTCCATATTGAACTACATACACAATACTACATATAAAATAGTTCTGTATGTTATATTCTTCTATGCATTTGTGGTTGGTTTACTAACAGCTGTAGTGGTTGGCCAGCAGCTAAACACCACACAGTTCTTTGTTGACAGGGGCTGCTCACTTGCCCCAGTAGGACGGGGGAAAGAATAAAATGAGCAAAAGTGAGAAAACTTGTGTACTTGTGTGTTGGTAAGGACAGTTTAATGAGGAAAAACAGGAGAATAAATCCCCCAAGGAACGTAGATCAATACCTAGCCAGTCTCTGAGCAGACAAGTCACCATCTCCCTTAGATTTTCTTGATACATGGTGTATGTGGGAAATGCCTCTTTGGTCATTTGGGGCCAGTTGTCCATCTCAGCTGTGTTCCCTCTCTACATTTTCTGTATCCCAAGCCCACTTGCCAAAGTGGCAGCATGAGAAAACAGGAGACCCTCACACTGTGCCAGTGCTGTTTAGCAATGGCTGGTATTTTATCAGCACTGATTTAGTTACAAATCCCAAACACTGCACCTTAGAAGCTGCTGGAAGACAATTCACTATGTCTCCATTTGTGCTGTACAATAAGCCAGCAGGAAAAATACTGGTCTAGTTTAACAGAGACCTTAGGCTCAAACTTGTGACAAAAAAAGTGTAGCATCTCTGGAAGGATGAACAGATAATCTGTGGGAACTACAAAGATGTTATCAAGTATGTGGAGAGAAAATTAGAAGAGCCAAAGCTAAACTGAGCCTTAATTTGGCCACTGTGGTTAAAGACTAGGTGATGCTGAAGGTCGCTTCCAACTTTGATGATTCTGTGATTTCAGCCAGATGCAGCACACTGTTATTACTATAGTACAAAATACAGTAAAGCTTTAAATTATCCATGACTCATGAGCCATGGCCTCTGACATGAGATCTGCAACAGTGCAGGACTGAAATCTGGCTATACATAGGTACAGTGCTAGCTAGTGTCAGAAATCGTCTTGGGACCATTAAGTTTTATTATGCTACAAACAATAATAGTATATAAATTAACATGCTAATTACAGGAAAAATTTTTGGCATCGCCTTGGTCATACATTACTTAAGGCCATTGATCAAATTGTGTTAATTCCAGGATCAACGAGTGTTAGTGTGAGTGTCACTGTTTTGGGATGTGAACGCCTTATTAATAGTGTGCTGTCAGGGTCTTTGTGCCACCAAGGCTTCTTTGAGTGTTTAATTAAATATGACCTTCTAATTGAAAGAACACCTTTGTCTTTATACATCTCAAAACTGGCAAAAGATGCAATGCTAAGAAGTGATTACATGCTGAGGCCAAATTTGAAAACAATATATTCTTAAGAATGAATATTTGAGGTAATGAAACTAAAGTAAAAAAGCTTGTAATGGAGATATCTCAGAATTATTTGTAACCCAACATCTGTAATGTTTATTATAGGAAAGATATGGAGTTGGTTGGTAACTCAACAATTGTAATGATTAAAAATGACTAGGAACCTTAAGGTAATTTTGTTAGAATTTTAAGCTTCTTTTTTTCTTGTCAGATCAGGGGTAGTTGCACTGGTCTGACAAGAAGTGGTATAGATTCGTTTCAGGAATTAATCAAGAGTTCCTGAATTCTAGTTGGCTGGTAGCAGCAAAGTGTGTCCCGCAGGGCTAACTCTGATAGTAACATCTAAGTTAGGAAAATGGCTTTGCTAACAAAATATCCTATACATTCAACAGCAAAAGAAAAAAGCAAAGATAAAATCTCAAATCCTTGTGTTACTGGTACTAATACAGGCATTGTTATAAATCAGTATAGTACAGAAGTAATGTACTGCACTGATTTCATTTTACATAGCTTGCATCAACTATGTATGCTTATTAGTTTAAAAGTAAACAATTTTGAAATACACAGAGGGAAATGTTTTCGTTCAAAATCCTACACCTAGCTCCAGAGTGCATTGGATCAAATTCTTAATCACAATGTTATACTGCCTTCAGTACACTCATCAGCAAAACCTGGGTTGCTTAACTCTTGAGTCTGTACTTTTGAGTTTGGAAATGGGTCTTTCAGTTTCTAAAAGCTGTGTGGCTTGAGACTGAACATTTCTGTATGGGTGCATGAACTGTTATATAAATTAAATCAGTAATAAGTAAACAATTCAGCACATGAATACATTAGCATATGATGGATGAGAAAATAACAGAAGAAAAAGCAACTTAAAATCATAGGAAGACTATAATTTTCAAGGCACTTATTTAGTAATAAAATTTATATCAAAATATTACATCAATAACATGAAGGAGGGCAGTTCAAAAATAGCTAGTCTCTCTGAGTCCAGCTTTAAAGTCCATAAAGTAGCCTTATTTTTCACATATGCTTTGTGCTTTGCATATGCTTTAGTGTATTTGAACTGCTTGCTCAAGGGACAGAGAAGTTGAAGTGGAACTCCTCCATGTGAATGATCTGCTGTGATTATATATAAAGTATACGCTTGCATATTAAAATCTATTTGTTGTAATTTTCTCTTTCTGTGATTTTTGTTTAAACTTGTTTTTTCTTTATTCTTTTCTTAATTTTTTTTTTCAATTTTTTATTCCTTTTTAAAAAATTGATGCTATAGATTCTTTCATGTCTTTCTGATACCTTTCTTTCCGGAACCTTCGTTTCTGGAACCGTGGACTAAAAGCCAATCACACTGGAGTTGCAGTTTCTGAGTTCCACTGTTGCTATCAGCTTGTTCATTCATCATTAACTTCTTTTGGAATTTGGATACACCAATAACATTTATGTAATACTATCAAATGACTGTTGCCTGGCGATGTTTCTGTGTTTTCTAAGGCATTTGAGTGAATGTTTAACATTGTTTGTTGTTGTGGTTTTTTTTGTCTGTTTTTGGTTTTGTTTTTTGTTGTTTTGTGTAGCCTTTCCAAGTGGCTTTGCAGGTAATTTTCTTGCTATTTTGTTCCTTTGATTTACATTTCCTCTTTGTATCAGGTTACCCATGTGCATCTTCTAGAGTGACCACTTATGCCTGAGAGAGATGTCTTTTTAAAACATGGGAAGCTGATTCAATTTGATTGAAAAAGTAGGGGTGAACGTACTTTTCCATTGTCAAATATATTGCCTATATGTTGCAAGAGCCAATTTACTCTTAGACCATTTCAAATTCTACAAAAACATGTGATTTAACTGTGGTTTTTTTCATAATGTGTGCTTTTTTTGGGGGGGAGCTCCCTCCTCTCTTAGTCTGTTTCCTTCTATGAGCTTAGTTCAAGTTGCCCTAGGTCCCTGCCCATTCCATTTCAAGTTTCTTCATTCCTCTCAGCTCGGTGCTTGCAGATAGGTTTATGTCAAAAATAGTTAGTTGGAAATTCTGTGGATGAAGGGACCCACACTTGAATAAGAAAATTGGACAAATTTCACTGTACCTCCTCTCCCCAGATTTTTGGCAGGATGTTTTTATTTTTAATAATTAAATTTTATTAAATACAGAAAAATGTTAAATTGGGAAGTGGTAGGAAGAAAAAATCTTGGAATTGGATGAGTCTGCTGTGCCTTTATTGAAATGTATTAGCAAATACTCTCTAATGACTGTTTCAAATACACTAGAGGCTGTAGAATACTTTACCCAAAATAAGAGAAAAGAGCCAGTAAGCAGGCTTCGTAATCCTCTAGTCAGTTTCTATGAGATGAAGGTATTCTGCATGATACGAATTTTGAGGAGCTGATCAGCTACTGTTGAGATGTATCTCAATAAGATGAGCCTCACTAGGATGATCGAAGAAACCCCTTCTTTGCTCATTTTCAACTCAGCCAAGGTGTTTGTGTTGACCATCACGGTTCTACTTGAGTCATGGAAGCTGAATATTTTAGGACGATCTTCTGAAAATGGATTAGTACTCTTGTTTGTTAGTCAACAATTTTTAAATAAAATTGTCTTGCTCAGCTTTTGATGAAATCTTTTTGTCATAGTTACATAAATATTAAACCAAAATTACTTCAGTTATAAAACTGATTAATTACACTGATGTTTAGTGTTATTTCCTTGAACCAAAGAATCTAAGAAATATGTAAGATAGGAGCTTGGTAGCCAGGACAGTTTTGAATAACTCTCTCCTGGTGGGAAACAAATTTCAGATTTTGAATAAAGAGGTGTACTGGTGCTTCTGCATGCAGAGAATGTCAATAAGCTTTAAAAAAAATAAATCTGTATTCGACTACAATGAAGGCAGACACTTATGTTCTTATTTCAAGAACATTTCTGTTAGACTGGGTCAGAAAAGGATTTTGATTCTGTGGAAGTTGCTTTGTCTTACTAATGATGGCATTATAAGAATAGTTACTATGTTAAAGACATACCAAAACAGTATGTACATTTAAGAACATTCTTTGGTTTACTGTATTAATTCCTATTTTGTGTTCTAAGTAGCATGTTATTTAATATTCCAGCACATATCCTGTTGAACAAATAATCAGAATGAAGATAATTCCCATCTAAAGGAGCTTAGTCTAAATGATAATGGTTTTTTCCATCTTATTTGCACTATTAAAATATGACAGTAGAGTATTTTTGTGCTTATGCCTTCTAGACTCTAACCAGAGAGTTACATCACAGTGTACAAGAGCTGAGAACAAAAATTAAACTGGCAAAAAAAATGGGAGAAATGAAAGCATGCAAAAAGGGTATTTCCCAAGAGAGTCTTCAATTAGCAGCATCTATCCTTAATGTTTCCACAACTGATCTTTATGAAATACTGCAAGAAGGAGATGATAAGGTAAGTTATTTTAAGGACTTCAGTAAAAAAGGCATAGATGAGAAAATGCTGACTATATCCCTCCTTGAAGAAAAGGATTTGCAGGTAAAGACTGAAATTTCATTGTGCAAGATACAGTACAGAAATCAAGAAGGGTTTAATCTAAATGAAAAGGTCAGGTTAGAGATTCGTAAGGTGGCAAGACTTAGAGCATCCATAAATATACACATACTGCTTTGAGCATGTGTATGTAGAGATATTATTCTGTATTTTCCTTTTTTGTAAGGCTCTTTGGCAGGATTGTATGTTTTAAATAGACTTCTGCATTAAAGGAAACAAAATTAAAGTGTATGTCTTGCTGTGCCAGATTGATTTTGTTGATATTTCCTCTCTGAATTGTGATACCTATTATAGGTATTTCTGGTAGACAGATGGTTTCTGGGTGAATTCATAGCCTTTTTTGTTGATTCTATCATACATTTAACTATGAAATATTTGATAGTGTTTCATCAAATCACTCTATTAAATAGATGCAGTGATGGAATTTCTTATCCAGATTAATTTAGTCCTGATCAAATAATATATGAAAAAGCCTGTGCAGTTACATTAGCAAGTCTAGGAGCTGGCCATTATTGGCCTGTAACAGTACTCTGGTGATGACTTAGATTTAGCCTTGTTGGGGCTTTATAATAAAGAGGCCACAAAAAGGAAGTTTTCCTGTTGGTGAAACAACAGTGCATGGTATGTGTATGCACTGATAGGGATTACACTAATGAATACAAATAAAATGGGCTGATCCCTGCCCTGTTTACTAACATTTATACAACCCTATAAAATGATTCACTTTGACAGAGTTTTTCCATGCTTATCTCATTCTCAGAGTAACTTCTACATCCTGTATCTTTTTGTTATAGTCACTGTGAATATATGTGTAAAACACATAAACTTACTTAACTATAAATATAAAGCAAATTTATTAAACAGGAGATGAATTTACACTACACATACACTACATATTCTATCTATCAGTGCATAGACTGAGGCACCTTTATATTGAACTCATACAATTTAGACATAGATCACACATACACCATTATATTCATATGAAAAGAACATGCTATGCATATTTCTAGAGGCATGCACAGAAAAGGGTATGTTTAAAAATTTAATAGAGCACTGATACTTGATGAGTATGCTTCAGATAACTAATTTTGCAAATGTGATTCCGACTTCCACATGCTCTATATCTAATGTATACCCAGTTACACATTTCCTTTATTGCTCCTGATGTTTTTATGTTTTTAGGAAACAGCAGAAACAAAAATGGAATTTGAAAAAGATAAAGAATGGCTACAGCATATACAGAAACTTCTTGAAGAACAGGTGCTCAATTTATATAATCCCACAATGAATTATAACTTTCTGCTCTGATTAGCTACAACATTTTTAGGTTGTAATTAATACATTGTATTTGTAATTTTGGTGCTGTTGATGGTCTTAAAGTATACTGTTGATGAGCAATGTGAAATCCTTGTTTTGTAGCATTCCTTTTGTATTTCTCTTAAAATCAGAGTTACTGTGTAAAACTGAAGAGATGTTAATCAAGGATTTGTGATAACTAATTTAACAGCTAACTTAAGCTAACATAATCAGTAAAACAATGCTGGTAAAAACCAGCACAGATTTTGGCAAATGTGTTAATTGAATTATTGAAACACTGTATAATGCTTGCTAGAGTGAAAATGATCTGTTCTCTCATACCTCTTAGGAAAAAGAGACTTTTTTTTATGTGCCTTTAAAGTTACTAGTTGTTATGGACACCTGAGGAGTTCATGGGTTTCTGTGACCTTTTACTGTGGACCTGTTTCCAGTCAATTCATGTTTTCCTCATAGCCAGACAGCTGTTTATTATCGTGTCTTCTCGCATTCTCTACAATATTTTCTACTGAGACCTCGAGCAGCTTGTTAGTGGGAAGTAAATATTGATTTGGCATCCTGTCAATGCAGAAAGAATGAAAAAATTTCCACCAGAGGCCCCTCAAACATTTTCCTATCGACATTTTCTGGGCAGAGAGGAAAGCTGCATAGAGGATGACAAGTCTGAGACTAGCAGAAATCCCTGAGGGGTCCATTGAGACTGCTGCTGTGACCTGTGTGATACTTTTTCTTCTCTTTCAAGTCTTTTTTTTTAATACACACAGAGTCTGCTGGGATGCTCCCCTCTTGTAAGTGATCAAGGGCAGTTTATTGGCAGGTGAGAGCCCAGCTTTTCTACCCATAGTCAGCTTTTGTTTGGACATCACTGACAACATACCCTGACTCTTAAAACTTTTCTGCTACATTTTTAGTTTTCTCTTTTATTTAAAAGATGGGCAGTTGATGTCTGGAAGGAATTAAAACTTGATTTGTAAATCCAGTGCATAATGCATATTCACTAGCATGGGTCCATTAGTGATGTAGTTGATATCAGTTAAGAATGTGAATGATTGAAAATATTTTGAAAGCCATTTTAAAGAAACACATACATCAGATTTATGTATTTAACTATCAGTAACTTCTGTGTTGAGATTGTATCCTGCAACCAGATTTTTAAAAAATGGCATGTTTTCCCTCTTTCATTATCAAAACTTACTACTGTGAAGACTGCTTAATTGCTGCAGCAGAGGAAATAGAAATATCAGTGTGCTTTTACTGACTTTGTCAAAAAACCTGGCATTTTAATTAAACCTCATGATGCTACGTGAAACTCAGCATTAAAAGCACAGTTATTTATATTCACTTAATTGCCTTAATTTTAAGAATTTTTTAAAAATATATAAACTTCAATTGTTCATATTATGGGCTCCAAAACATGAATCAGATCCATGGAATACAATGAAGGCTTCTTGTTCTGTTTTTCATTGTTATTTGGTAAATTGCTAAAAAATATTAAGCAGAATTTTATCACTTTTCTTCATCTGCTATAGACAGACAGCAAAAACCAGGGGATGGAGAGTGAAGGAATTGTTGAATGTAACCAGGTATATTAAGATTGCAAATGTTATATAAGGATAGAAGACCTCATTGTTCTTAGCCTCCTGGCTGTTCTTAGCCACGTATGTTTGTGTACGAGTTAATAGTGATTTTCTGTGATTTTTGCTCCATCTTGTGGGGTTCCTCAGAAGAAACACTGAGGGTAGAAGTAATTTTTGGCAAGCAGACCATTTTTAGAATTGCAAGAGGATTATAGTGGTTTTGGGGAGCAGCCAACTCTGCTTTTCATTTCTGTTCGTGCTAAGGCATGTAGATGGAAACAGTTAAGATTTCTTCATCTGTATTTAAGAGCAGCTCATGGAACAGCTCTGTGCCCTTTAAAATGCTTTACTCATATCTTGCAGAGTTTGGTTGTGGTTTCTTCTAGTAAGATTTGGTAATATTTCTGATCAGCAAACCAAAGCCCATGGTGAAATGTAAGCTTTCTGCAGGGTTTTGCTCATAACCAACTGCCTGCTAAGTGCTACATGTTGGCAAACTGTGCTACCCATTTGCATCTTGAAGAAAGATGCAGGATTACCCTTTTCTGTTTTTCTGAGTAAACGTTCAGTGGAAAATTGCATCAGATCACTTAATATTGCAGTTTGATATAGTGTCTTTTTGTGCCATTGAGCCAGGACTTTGAAACATAATTGCCCAGCAGTATTGATTTAATTGCCTAGGTTTATTTGTGGACTCCTAATTATTGACTGGAGGTAAATTTAATGGAGAAACCTTTATGAACACTGGGAAACTGCTGCTATTGCTGTTATACATAATGAACTGCATCATATCCCTTTAGATCATTCTTCAAGCTAATTTTATTCTACTGTGGACAGTATGATAACATTTAAAATGTCATAGACATTTTATTTTTATTACTGACATACACCATTTTACTGCTGCACTAGAATTTTGGGGGGGACTGAGTGAAGCACTGGTTGCTTTTTACTGTCATTTTATAGGTTCCCCTAAAGTGTGATGATAAAGGATGCCACAAATCTGTTTTCACTTCATCTGTACCTTATTTTCCATATGCTTATGACTTGGAAAAGTCTCATATCTGTCAGCTTTACAAGATTATTAATATTTTAGTTTGTTATTTAGAGTATTATAAATACTCTTGCATTCCTGAAGCTCACAGATACCAGTCAGAGTTTGTGTCCTTGTTTTATCAACCACTATGTCAAGAAACTAGACTACTACTAAGGGGCTTATGATTTGAAAGATACATCTCTGCATAGTGATGTTATTAGGTAAACAAGAATCATATAATAGGAAAATGCAGTCATATTATAAACTCTGCAGAGCTGGTAAAAATCCCTTCTTGTCTAAATCTACGTCTTGAATGGCCAAGAAGTGGGAGTTTTTTCTGTTGTCTCTGTATTTATACAGTAACACTCTAGATTGTTCTCACTAAAGAATGAAATAATAAAAATAAATCATCTCAATAACTGACACTGGGATAAAAGAAAAAGGTTCTCCTGCCTGTGAAGAACCTGTATGCAGAGAGTTTTCACATGACTGCACAAAAATACCTGATACCTGCGCATGTGTAGAGACATCAGACTAATTATACATAACTGGTTGGACTTGGGACAAGTCTCAAGTTATAGATGTTTAAACTTTTAGTGGTTTATATTATTTAGGGGGGAATAAGTATGGTTATCTCAACATGTGTGTGTATTTACATCCTGCAAGGCAAGTGATGAGGCTTTTACCCACTTCATCCCTCACATCTGAGTATCTATGTCTTATTAATTGAGCCGGGCTCTTTGTAGTAGCACTCTCTTCTTATAATCATAAACACTCCCCCTAAAACTCAAACAAAAGCAATCTTTCTAGCTTTTTCCCATCATAGGAAACTTATGGCTAAGCCAAGAGGTTGACTTCTTCTCATGTAACTTAAACGTGATTTCTTATCTTACCCTTGGCTTTCATTTACTTATTGAAAGGCACATGGTCTCAGAAAAATCTGTTAATAATTTTGTGTGTGAGTACAGCATGGTAGCCCAATCCACATTACTGCCTGAAGTCTCCAAGAATTATTTTTTTAATAAAATGCAAATCATCTTCCTATGTTTTTACAGCAGCACTTGCCTTTCCTCCCTCCTCATGCACTCCTTGGGATATGACATCTCACAGTAACAAAGCTGCCTAATGAAATCTTTCCTCACGTGACTTCATTATGGGTCTGAAAGTCATATTCCAATAGTGAAAATCTCCAGAAAGGCTCCTTTTTACTCTATTCTGTCAGCACTCTTTGTGAAACACATCTCTAGAATAGGGTTTAGAACAATATATTCACTAATCATCAGTAAGGATTTTCCTCAATACCTTTTTAGGATTTGCACTGGCTTCTAAGGGCATATTTCTGTTGCTGTCATCTGGGAATGGACACTAACGGCCACAGTTGTTTCCTTCCAAATTTCTTGGCTTGTAACTTGCCTGCTCTGCCTTCATTAGTCTCTCTGCAGTCTGTGTGTGCTGTTGAACAGCTCACACCCAGAAACATGGATTCACCCATGTACAAATACCTGTGCACAATCACCACTGACACCATCACCAGGTGTTTCAAGTACCTGCACCTCAAAAAGCAGTACCAGCACAGTCTGAACCACATTCTGGGCACCATTAGCACTGATACCAGTGATATCAGGTCATGATTTTCTTCTTATTATGAGAATAAAAAGCCTCGTCCTGCGCACTGACAATGCATTATGGCATAAATCTATGTTTTATCTCATAAAAAAAAGGCAAAACAAAACAAACAAGCCTCTATTGTGTCACTCATCCTAAACTGAAAACAAGGAGAAGTTGGCTTGGTCACTTAGGATAAAAGGCATGCATATATTGGTTCTAGTGCCTATTTTTATTTCATATTATTTTTTGTTGTTCACTTAATTCAATCTAAGGCAGCTTTGCAGTGTGTTTGAATAGAATTTTTGCTGGGAAAATGTATTGTACTGATGATCCATATGGGAAGGTGTGAAATATTTGTAACCACTAATTTGTATATTCCAAAATCTAAATACTTTTATATTTATGTTAACACATTTTAGAGTTTGTGAAGCAGAAGCCGAAGTAATGCTAAATTCTGCAAATGGAGATTCTGTGTCTCATTAGAACAAAAACATTGCCTTGCATTCATTATAATACTTTCCACTGGCAGATTGGTGTATATTTGTGCACTTCTGCTGACAGAGACTCAGTCATGTTACTTTAAGGTCAATAAATATTACTAGTTTGTTTTTCTACAGAAGGGGTCGCCAAAAGAAGCAAATTTAGGATCAAAATAAATAGGTGAGAGAAGGAGAATTAACTGTCACTATTTCTGAATCTTTAGGATCACATTACCTTCCATTTATCCATACACCAAGGTATCTGTCTGATAGGTTGTGTAAGAAATATGCCTTTCACTCATATGTGCTCCTACTATAAAGAGGAAATTTGTCAATCTGGGAAGTCAAATAAATAAAATTCTTTTATTCCAGATGTAGTTTGCACATTCAGATACGAAACCATACAGATCAATTAAATACCACTTCTGTTAAAGGCTATCTTAATGTACTGATTGAGGATCACCACAATTAATGTTAAGTGGTTTGTGGCACAGATAATTGTAAAAAATCTGAAAGAAGTATTATTCTGTATTAAAATATCTCATGATCAATGGTAAAAACAAGCTTTCACTCCTTAGGTGTGCGCTTAGCACTCACTGAACTTGCAAAGCCTTCCCCAAGCATATGGCAGGTTTTGAAGCTGGGATGAATGCTTTAAAGTAGAGATGACTTCAGGGGTTGTGAAGATCTGGGAGAAATGCAAAGGGGGCTTTCCCAGGATAGTTACAGAGTCATCATTAAAAAGTAAATCTGACAAGCTTCTATTAAAGATTAAGACTGTAGAGATCATCCAGTACTGGGTGTCTGCAGGAAAAGAAAAGCAGAGAGAAACATACAGCACTTTCTCTGAAACCAACAAATGTTGAAAGAATGACATAATGTTCCACTTTCAAATGCTCTTGATTTAAATGAATCACTTGAATGGCAAGAGTTCTTGAAAGATCACTTTGCTATGACATGGGAGCCACAGAGAGTAGTGAGCAGCAAGTAAAATGTAGTTAGAATGAGACAAGCCAGAGACATCAATAAAAAGCCATTCATCTCAGGCATGGCATTAAGGAGGTGAAATGTATCAGAAATGGATGTAGTCAAGGTAGGCAAGAAGAATTAGAGACTTTGAGATAATGACACAGTGTTCTTGTCATAAACATACCTAGAAAAAAAGGGAGAGAAAATAGAGTGAACAGGATGCTGGAGTCAGTGTTTTTAAAGCATAGTAGCAAGTGTCACAGAATTTCAAAGATTGTGTCTTATAATACACCAAGTAGATTTGTGCTCAGTGAATTTAAGCCCTCTATTCCCCAAAAAGTCATCACAATAGCATACAGGAGAAAGCTGACAGGTGTAGATGTCTTCTAGAATTTCATACTACACACATAAGGTATTTATGACTGATGGAGACATGTCTGACCAGCAAGCACCAGCCCTTGAAAATCCCCTTTCCTGTAGAAAAAGGAAATAATACATTTTGTTGTCCTCTCTCTATAACTACAAAATGACTGTTGAGCAGCACTTAGGATGCCATTTTATCTCTTCACAGTACATGCCTTCTATTAACAAGATTTTCCTTTTTTAGATTTTTTTCTGACTTGTTAGCAATTATAAATATCAGTATATAGATTTGTGTCTGTATATCAGTTCAAATGTTACCTTTTGTATTTGATGTGCTGTATATCTGGGGTTTTTATTGGTTTCTTTTATAATTTTTGGTTCATGTCTATTGAGGAAACAAGCACTACTCTATCTGGCATAAGGACCATACAATTTTCTATTCCAGATGGCATAGAGAAGTGAAAAAATGAAACTAGAGCAGCAATACTGAAGTGTGGAACTAGACAGGAGCTCTAGATGGAAAGTGTTGCTTTGAACTAAAGTTGCAAAAAGCAGAACATGATGATTGGCCAGCAGCTTGTTCCACCAGCTACTATATTTTACCTTATTAATTTCTGGTGGCTTTATAATGTAAAATTGTCTCTCTTTCTGAATGAGCTGTTACTTTTGGTGTAGTACTGACCCCTCATCACCGCTGTCTCACCGTGTGTTCAGTAAGCTGACAGAGTTCCATGAAGCTGATAGAGACTTTCCAACATTGTAGGGATGCAGTCCTGTTCTCCTCTGGCACAGCACTGGCCACTCAGGATGGAGCTGCCACGACCACTCTTCTGTACCACCTCTAAAAATACTTCCCAGCAAACAGTGCAGTGATATACCAAGACTTTGAAAGAAAACCTCTGTAAGCATTAAAGTGATGACACTGAAAAATATACCAAATCTCCTTTGAAGGCATTGCTTGTGCAAATGCATCTTTTATATCAGAGAGGTTAAAAGAGGTTTTAATTTTTCTCTGTAGATATGTCACTACAATTTTTTGATATAATGTTTTAGATAAGTAGATACTTGTGTCATATTCCAATTAATGCAGTTGGAGGTTTGGGATTTTACTTTGCTTTGAGAGATTTTTCTGGTTTTGTTTGTTTTGGGGTTTTGTTCTTGGTTTTTGGGGGGGGTTTTGTTGTTGTTTGTTGTTGTTGTTTAATTATTTACAAGGTTTTGTGTGTGAGTCTAAGGCAATTTGCTACAGCATTGAGAATTATGCTGGTAGTTCTGTCTCATCCTCCTGGGAGTAGTGAACTTACACTCATACACTACCATTTCTGCATGCCCTAGAGGTGACTGTAACCTTTTATTGATCAGCTGATTGAAGATAAATGACAGAGATGCTGGTACTGCAGTTTACATCATTAACATGGTCAGTAAAGCATGAATTGTTCAATAAGGAGTTTATCTTTTTTCATTTTACACTGCTCTTTTATCATTTTTATGATAGAGAGCAAATTTTCAGACACTAACCAGGCAGATGAACTTTAAAGATCAGAAATGTGTGTGTGGTAGTTGTCAGAACTAAGTGAAATCTGATAGTTTAAAGATATTTAATAAATGTATTTCACAAGAAAAAAATAAAGTTTAATGATCATTTTTCTTACTCTGTTTCTTTCTCAGTTTTCTTTTGCCTCATACTTAATGGATGCTGTATTGGAAAAATTGAATGAGAAGAAGAAATTAGTAGAAGAGTACAGTTCCCTCATGAAGCATGCTGTATGATATTGCTAAAATTTATATTTGCAAAGTGTGACTAAATTGTGAGCTGTTTCCTCATGTCTTTCTTCTTCTCATAAAGAACTGTCAATATGCATGTTCAATGCATACACGAAAACCATGAACTAATTAATTGTTGAACAAGAGGAATTAATTAAATTCCTATTAGAAAGCAGTGTGGTATTTGATTCCTGAAGAGAAAAATTGCTGCAAATCAATGCAAAGCTCAAAATTATTTTCCTTTAAATGCATTGGCAGTGAACACGTGCAGGCTTTGTAGAGAGAGGATGTCTTTGTTATGACTAATACACATCTGTAAAATTTTGAAAGAACAAAAAGCAGCCAAGTAACACCTCACTGTACTAATCAGAACAGTAGAAGTAGGATTTACAAAGGACCTAATTTATTTTTGCTTCTTTGTAAAGCCCAACTTTGTGATATATGCTTCATAAAACAATATGCTTTTATGTTAGAAAAAATTAATTATTGTAGAATAAAAATATTATGTGTGGAGTAATACAGGAAAAGCTGTACTTACCTCTGAGCATACTGGAGCAAAATGTGTGCAATGTGTTTTAAAAATTCAATAAAATAAAGTTTTTTCTATTACATTTTTTTTCACTGGTAGATCCAGTTCTTTCTCAACTAGCAAGTAGCTGCAAGCTCTTACTTGGAGAAGTAGTGTAAATTTTAGCCAGTTATTTTCACCAAGATTTCTCTGGCACTTCTTCTCTAAGAAGAATGCTAAATGCTAAAAATGGACCTAAAAGAATCTAAAGAAGCATCTAAAAATGCTTCTTCACAGTTTTGATCTTAGAGTTTGAATTCCTCTGGACGAACCTACTGACAAGAAAACAAGACACAATTTCTGAGTTCAGGTGTTAATAATGTTCAGCTGTTATAGATGTCTCATTTATGGATGTCAAGTTGTTTTACAACAGATATCATTATCTGACCCATATTGTGTGGGGAATCAGAATAAAGATCTATTTGGACTAAAGATCTATTTGGACTAAGTTCACTTAAATGAAGCATGAAACAGAGGTTTTCTGCATGTCAGTCCAGTGTTGTCCTAGGATGTAATAATGTATCTTCTAATTTATGGAGTTTGCTATTTGGTGTCTCTGACAAAAGGAAGACATCTCTAAACTTCTGCTCAGTTGAGCCTGGTGAACACAGGGGCTTGAGAGAATTCTTATCGGAATTAGCAAAAATCATGCAAACACACTCCACCTACACCTGTAAATTAAGACTGAGAACTGTCCCTGTACAAAAAACTGCCACAGCTTTAGGAATGGTTGATCAATGCAAGAAATAAGGGCCATCATATGAAATTGTTTGGTGATACATTCAAGTAAGCAAAAGGATGCCACCCACATGCAATTGAAACCGAGCTGTTGGAACTGTTTGCCTCAGGTTTCACATGAGCTAAACATTTACATAAACTCCAATGCCAATAAAACAATGACAACAAAAATTAAGGAAGATAAATCCATCAAGACATGTGGAAACCATGCTCTAATTTTGTTCAGTAATTCCAGCAAGATGCATTTGAACATAATTTCATCAAAATGTCTATTGCAGTTTAGTGAAAAGATCTTCAGGAGGCCAAAGATCTCTGAAAATTTTCCCCACTGTCTTCATTTTCACGTTGCCAAACACCCACTGGTGCAAGTCTGATCTTGGTGCTGATCTTTAATACTTGATCTTTTGTCATAGTGAAAATGCAGGGAGCATCAGCTGATTCATGTAGAAAATATGCCTCAAAAAGAGGGAATTTTCCAGACTACTGTCTTTTTCTCAAATATCTTGCTTTACTGCCCTTGAAATTTTCTGTATCTCCTGGGCAACTGGATACAAAAAGACATCTTCTCTTGATGCAAGAGTAAGCAAGAACACTGCATAACCAAATAACTATCTACTTCATCTGAAAAAAAGAGAGCAAAATGAAATCCTTAAACCCAGCTGGAGACAGATTTATGCATAAATGCTCCTCCATTGCTGTCTTTCTGAAAACTTTGCTGGAAAATTTGCCAAATACCGTTAAAATGCCTTTAAAAGATTAAGATGGTATTTTCATTCCAAAATTATTTTCTTCTCTAATTTGACATAAACAAATGAAAATGGAAATACCAGTCTGTGGGAATCCACAAAGTCAGAGGGTTTGGGGAAAGCTGCAAAATGCAGGAGTCAAAGGCAGCAGAACTGTGATTAGAGCTAAGCAGTAGCCATGAGATAGGTCAGCAGAAAAATTATTTAAAAAGTAGAAAAGCAAGGACAAATAGAACAATGGTCTGTGTATTAACACTTACCTAGAATAACTCCCTAAGCTACAGAAAAGTTTATCTAGCAAGATATTAGGAACTTTTAAGCCTAATAATGGAGCTCTGTGCATTATGTTTTAAGGCTTACAAACAGGTATTGTATCTAAAATAAGCAAGCATTGTTTTAACCAAAGGTATGTGTGCTTATAGTGATTGGATAGAACTACTGTCCACGTGCTTTTTCTTTGTGTGATTGGTCAAAAAACTTATAAAGTAAGTTGTAACATTAAGTTCTTTGTCTGCTGCCTGGGATGTGAGCTGGTGGCATCTTCCCATTGTCATAACCATGTAATGAGACTGATGCTGAAAAATAAAACAGCTCAAGACACATTCCACAGCAGCCCCGTCCCGTCTGTGATTTGTACATATACCCCCGGCTGGCAATACCACTCAACATTTTTCAGAGATAAAAATTCATGTAGATTGAGAGATATTTGTAAGGGAAACAAAAAGGATGATACTTCAAAGAAAATAAATTTTTGCCTTTTGCTGACACAAATGTTGAGTTCTGTCTGCAATGAACATACTTGCTTTTACTACTTATTTGATCTTTCTTGCACCAGCAGAGCAGGAGATGGTCTCTGAAAAGATCCTTATTGCAGTAAAAAGATTAGGATTAATTATTTTGGTTATATTTTATGAATATTTTTTAAATTTCACTATAACCAAGCTCATTACGCTGAGTGAAGAACTGATTCAGATTTGGGGAAAAGCATCAGCTCAACACTTTCAGATGTTACTGCAAACAAAGCTAAACATTAAATATATTAAAGGCAGTCCTCTTTTGAACTAAATATGCCTACGGACATCCAGAAAATCCACTTAATCTGTTTTTTCTTTTGTTAAGGTGGTTTCCTCTCCTGGTGCTGCCTGATATGGCCTCTAGATGGCAAACTTTCCTAAAAAATGGGCTCGGTGCTTTGGTCCCTGGTCGTGCCCAGACGCTGTGTCAGGCAGGCCTGTCCCTCGGGCAGCGGCAGCTGACATCTGTGCGGGTGAATTTAATGGGCTATTTACGGTCCTTACGTACCGTGACACAAGGGTGAGGCCCTGAAATAATGCACCTTTTATATTCATACATATATAAAAAATTTGTATGTATATAGAGACAGGTACATATATGTATGTATATATGTATGTATATAGAAACACATATATATATATCTATAGATGTATGTATATAGAAACACGAGAGAGAGAGAGAGAGAGAGTGTGTGTGTGTGTGTGTGTATGTGTGTATGTTTGTTTATGCACACGTTCATTAAATCTGAAATACACAAAGTTGTACAGTGGTTCAAAGTTGTTTAAATGTTTAGCTCTTCCAAAAATCTTTATTGTGCACTAGCAGGTCCACAGGAGGGTGTGAGAGACTGAAACATTAATGGTTAATGTCTCAAACAATCTGGGTATTTTGCTGTGGATGCTCAAGACACAGCCTGTGTGCAGGGGGTGTGAGCACCAGATGACCACGACAAATCAACCTTTGCTTTCCTGTGAAGAAATATCAAGAGAGTTGGGGTGATTCATTGTGGAGAAGAGGAGGCTCTGGGGAAATCTTAGAGCAGCCTTTTAATGCCTGAAGGGGGCTAACAAGGAGGCTGGAGAGAAAGGCTATGTTGTAGTAGTAGGACAAGGGGAATGGCTTAAAGCTGAAGGAGAATGTGTTTAGGTTAGATACTAGGAGGAAGTTCTTTACTATGAGGATGGTGAGGCACTGGCACGAGTTGCCTAGGGAATTTGGGGATGAACACAATTCCACATCCCTGTAATTGTTCAAGGCCAGGCTGGATGGGGCTCTGAGCAACCTGTGAAAAGTGTCCCTGCACATGGCAGGAGGTTGGAATGATGATCTTTAAGGTCCTTTCCAACCCAAGCCATTCTATGATTTTGTACTCTAAAATGTAAAAATTAAAGTCAAAGTATCTGGCAATAGTCACTTCTCACAGTATGTTTCTATAGTGCCATCTGTTTAACCCACACAAATCCTAATTTACCTTGACAGGAATAAAGATACAAATCTTCCTAAAAGTAGATGTCATACAAATGAGATCCATTTTCTTCTGTATGAAGATTCTTTGTTAGAGAAGGCACAGTGTGTGTCTTCCCATGCGCCTCTGGACTTCCTCATTGTCTGAATGGCTTGCAACTTCCAAGGCTAGGTATTCTAAATGAGACTGAAGTGTAAGTGTAAGGCCTAACAGGAGGAGTTCAGGGAGAGATTGATTTAAAAGGTCTCAAAGTATTCCTATAGCCACCATGTAATATCTCTTTTTTTGTATTCTTGAAAGAAAGAAACTTGAGTGAACAATTATTTTTTTCTCTGTAGTGTGATGTTCCCATACATAGAGTGAAGATCTATTTGTGAGGTTTCCTCAAATTTGTGATTTGAGAATTCGCAGTGTGTAACTATTAATCTTGTAGCATAGTAAGTGACTGAAAGAGCTGGGAACACTTTTTGGCTTCTGCTATAATCACATACTTAGAAATTAATTAATTTGTTTTGCTGGCTGTGTTAAGTTTTTGGCTTTTGTCTTCAGGATTGCAGAAAAGCTATGGAGGAAGGAAGGTCTGAATTTTGATTCTGTCATACTTTCAGCTAGGTTATTTCTCTTTTCTGTTTCACTTCTACAACTGAATTAATATCTAGCTACACTCCAAGCTAAATATCAGAACAAGGAAAACTAAAGCTAATTTCCATAGTTGTGTGCCATTGTACACAGTTTGTGCATCACCATTGCATTGCTTTGTGTGATTTAAAATTCATATATAACTAGTGTTTGAAGGGAATATAGCTCCAAATGGGCCCAGAGCCAGGTAAGCAAAGGGTCCAGGTATTTACTGAGTATCTTGGTTTTTAGGTGACGATTGCAAGCCTTCTGATATAAGTGAAGAAGTTTTCACATCTTTCTCAGCTACATATAAGTCCAGCATTCTGTGAGGGTTACTTTATAGCATGTTTAACAGGTTGGGGAAATGTAAGGCTCCTATCTTTGTGAAAGAATAAGCTTATGAGATTAAGAGCCTATTTGGGAATCTCTACCAGACAGTATAAAGTAGAGGTTTAAGTGACTCTGACCTATTGAACCTATTGCAGAGCAGAGATTTGACATTTTTCTGGTATAGGAAATCTCCCTTGGTAAAGGAATCACACAACACTATTTGTAATTCAACAAATCCTAGATTTTGAGGGAAGACAAATTTCTTTCGTGATTGTTGTTGTGGAGGAAAACAGAACTTTTAGCATAAAACACTTAAATTTGTATTTAAAAACAGTACTCAGCCTGGGCTGAAGAAATTATGTGATAGAAAACCCACCAGAGTAGCTCTATGATCAAGAATTCTCACAGCTCAAGATTTGAGAAATTGAAATTTTCTAGATTCAGTTTCAAAGCCTGGTTTTTATGAGTGTCAAAAAAAAAAAAAAAAAAAAAAAAAAGAAAGAAAATAAATCCCTCCACAATGGTAATGAAGGTTTTGAGCTAGACAGAACTTATAAGTCATGGTGTTCGTGGGGACAAAGGGCATCAGTGGACCTCAAGCCTTACAATGCATCTTTGATGCATCTTTGCACATTGCTTATTGTGCAGAAAAACTTTTAAAAATATCTGTCAAGTAATAACCTCAGTATGTGATGATAATTATTGAAAAAGTACTATTTCCTTATTCTCTTTGATCTTTCTCTAGTTATACATGCACAGACTACATTTACCCTTTTAGCTACCACGCTGCATTAGGACCTGTTTTTTTCAAGGGATTAACCTTTATTCTATAAGAATTTTTTCTTCTGTTGATAACTACACATCAGAAATAACTGTAGCCAAGAGGAACACTAACTATAGCTTATCCATGTGAAAATCAAGGTTTGAAGGTGTCAGTTGAAAATGTAATTATTTTATATAAAAATACTGATTTTTTTAATTATCTACCTTTTCAGAATGCAAATTGGAGAATAATGTGGACTTTCCAGAAAAGCTAGGGTGAATGGTTGGTTGAGTTCTTATTTATGTAAATCACTACCTCTATTAAATTTAATTTGAGATGTTCATGTAGTGAAACTGCTGATTCTGAGCTTGTTTTTCAAATTAGAACTTTTAACTTTTGAGGAAAAATAATACATGAAAAAGGAAATCAGTTGTACTAGCAGAATATCACATATATCAGAAATTTTCTGATTTGGGGACTACAATTTTGTGTTCTCCATACTGCCAACCCTTGAGCATCTGGCTCAAGACAGGAATTTGTCTTGTCCATTTCTCTATTTTCATGCATGTTTACCCAAGCCTAAGAAGCCTGTGAGGCTGCTAGCTGGCACAGGATATAGCTCTGGAGAACTGGGGTGTTTAGAACAGGACAGTTTGATGTTCTGACATAGATACTCTATGAGCTGGGGCTCACCCATTGGCTCCCTGGGCCCTGAAATGTGCTTTCTCCGGGAGCACAGTCTCCTCCTGCACCTGGATCCAGGAGCTGTGCGAGCAGGCTGCTGACAGTCATGCATTGAGTGACAGCCTGCAATCATCAGGCAAATGAAGTGCTGACTCATGCCCAACATCAGCCCAGGAAAGCCAAACAGGGGACAGGACTGGAGGAAAGAATTCCTGGGGTATAGCTCAGCCTGGGCTCAGACACTTTCTTCTGCTTTTCCTGCAGAGCAGATTTCACTTCCCACTTCAGCCCATCAGGCTGCTTCTCTCTTAGCTCTGCTTTGATTCCTTGCTCTTTCTTGGCTCATGCTCTGCTTCCAATATGATTTTCCAAGCCTTCACAGTTATGATTACATGGCTGCAAGTTAATGAATGTTTGTATGTCATTGTTGTAGCGATTGTTGCATTCATTTATTATTTTAGAAGCAATCTATATTTGATAAGAATGCCTGTGAAGTATTAGTCTGAGCTAGAGCTCGTAAAAAATCGAGTACATCAGTTCAACACTGACTAAAGATTGTGATCTTTAAAGACAGCAAAATGAAGTACCATGGTCCCTTCCTCATGGAAGAGATTCCACGGTGTGTCAGTTCAAAGAGAAAATAAGCAGTGATAATTCTTTAAATATTTTGCCAATAAAATTCTCTCCTTCAGAGAAAGGTTTTAGTGGGGCTTTCTATGGAAGGAAGTGGCCACAGAGAAAGTTCTCAGCCTTCTAATACGGACACAGCCATTCCCTCCGGAGATAATATAGATTTCTCCTCCAAAAAATGACTGAACAGGGAGCACGTTGTTTGCAACTGATATGAGCTGTGACTAAGAGAAATAGGAGTCAAATGATCTTGTATTTTTTCAGGACACAGAACTTCTCAGATCATCGTGATCCTCTTCCTTTTCTCTTTCACACTTGCAATTTTGCAATTGAATTTAAAAACTAATGCTTCTACAAGATTTTTAATTAGTGTGTATTGGACATGTGTGCTATAAACTCGGAGAGGTAAATTAGGAACTGAAGTGTTAAAGCATCAGATTGCTTTTTTTGGTAAATGACCTCGTGTCTAACACTGGATGGCTGTGAAGTACACACTATGGAGCCAAGTAGGGTTCAGGAAGTGGCTAAGTTCCATTACAAAGCTTCATTCTACATGGAACTAACTGGATAAGGAGTTTTCATGGTATTAACCTCTCCCAAAATAGTATCTCTTTAAAGTGCTATGCAAAGAGGATTTGTAAGTCGTCTGTGAGGTCTGATTCAGAATTTATCCTGGCATTATGACAGAAACTTAGCAGGCACTTGATATAGCGACAATTTAAAAATTTATATTGAGACCTCAAGGCAGAGTGCAAACTCTATCTTGACTCAGTGTGGGCTAAGTTTCTGTCTGGTTTCCTGTGAAGCTGTCTTACCTACTGACTGACATATGTGGTTTGATGAGAGTTGAATATATGCCTTCTATTTAAGAGGGATATTTCAATGTTCATTAATATAAAGGATTTGCAATAGTGCAATCCAGATGAGGATGTGACGTGAGTGTGTGCTGAATTTTAAGAACACTAGAAGTCCTCTAGAGGGTATTAAATATCCTCTTGCTTCAGAGCTGACCATGTGAGAAGGATGAAGAACGAAGAATGATGCTGCACTGCAAACATCAGATGTCTGTCAAGGTCTCCCTCCTGCTCTCTCCCATCTGCGCCCACTGTGTATTCTACAGAAGAAACATCTCAAAACATTCCCTTTTGGGGTGATTTTGAAGAAATCATTTTAAGTTTTATGTTTTTCTTATTCTTATAATTTCTGTGTCCTCAGAAGTCTTGTGTTTAGCAGAGAAATAAAAGGGCCCTTTGATACGTACAAAATAGGAGGATCCCTCCTATTTTGTACATATCAAAGATCTTGTCAAGTTCCTTGTCATTTGCTATGACATAAAGGCCATCTGCAGGAGCTGGGCTGAGTCCTTCATGTAACTCCCTGTAAAAAAAAAATTACAGTATTTCTTGGTTTTGCAAGGAATACAAGTATGTTCCATGTTTTATTGTTCTTTTTGAAACCATAATGATTAACTTTTAGCCTTGTCCTTAACTGCGTACTGTTAATTTTGATGTTTGTACTACCATTTTTTGTCAAGCATCCTTTATTTTGTCAGAGATACATAAAGTATCGGAGACTGCTCAGCTCATACAAAAAAAAAAAAACATTTTCCTCGAACAGTAAGCATAGTGCACTAATACTATTAAGATTATAATTTTTATAGCCATCATTATCTGGATGAGGTCTTCCAGCTTCCTGTTTATGCAAAGTTTCTTTTGTAGCAATTTTTCAGTGGCCTCCAAAACACCTTCTTAGTTATGACTTCAGAGTGGGAATGTTCTGTGTTGGTAACATAAACAAATCAAAGCCAAATTTTACCACCATTTTCCACGAATTACTGAGATCAGTAAGATTTTAGCTTGTGTGATGGAGACTGGCACATGGCAGCGGCATCTGGAACTGTACAAGCATCAGGATCTGGCTAGTAATTAATATTTAAACTCACTGATTAAAGCCAATACACAGATGTAAAGTAGCAGCAGGCCTGGTATTTCTTATGTCTTACATCCAGAAACTGAAATTGGGCAACAGGACTACTGTGTCCATGCAGAGGTGTGGAATGAGTCAGTCATACTCCAAGACAGACATATAAACCACAGCTGTGTCTTCCAGTGCTGCACCACACCGACCTCAGCTCATAAGATATGACAGCCTGTGGAGTTCCTCTTTCCATTCTGGGGCAACCACGCTGTTTCTCCTACATTTTAATTCTCCTGTCATGCTGTGTTGTTGCAGTCTCCTGTGCTGGCAGGTTGTACATTAGATACCTGACCTAGAGGACTAGAGATTGCTTCCAATCTGTGATCAAAGAACTAGTAGTTTGTGCAGGTGCTATGATAAGGATGAAAAAACTATCCAAGAGGGAGATAAACTTAGAAGCACTTTTTAGTAGTTAAGAATTTGTCTCTTACAAACAGTTCCAATGAATAAAAGCACACAAATATAGAATACGTTTTTAAAATGTATATACTTATATAATTCTTGAAGTGAGGCGCAAACATGTCATAACAAAATTTTTATATTATCCAGCAATAAATTCTATCATCAATGACTCATTCCTACACTTCCTAGTCCTTCAAAACTTTTACAAAGTTTTTTTGACAGTGACAAGTAATGACTATTCACTTTTAAGGTCTGTTCTTCTGAAACCTGCTGACTGAAAAAACAAAAGTGACTCATTGTTCTTGTGTGTGGTTCTTTGCTGCACAATATTTTTTGATACTGTGTGAAATGCCACATACATAAATCAAAATAAATATGCCCCTCCTTATGGTCTGTATTTTGAAGTCAAAAATCCTGAAACACTGCTAAAACTACAGTGACTTTCCTATGAGTGAATAACAAGTGTCCCACCTTTTCATCAGCTGCTGATGTCTCTAAGTAAACAATTAATTGGTCTAAAAGGAAGTGTAGATGGATAGAAAAACAAGTCTTCCTTCTTGTGAAATATCCAATAGCATGTACTTCACAGGGGTTACACAGAAGTCTATCAAACTAGGGAAAGGAAAATAAATCAATTGTAACATGTCTATAGATTGTGCCACAAAATAATCCTGATCGATGCTCATGAAATTTTCAGTGTAGCTCAATCCTGAGAAGCCTTAAATTGTTTCTGACATTGCAGTGGTTTATATATCATTTTTATTGGCTTAATGAAATATACATGTGAACATTCTTCCTTGCCTGCCCTTGACTCTTCCTAATGAGCTCATCTTTTTGTAGCTTTCATTTGCCATAACAACCACCTTAAAGCAAAAGGAAAAGCATAAATAACTTGCTAACTGCTGGGAGTTAAACTTGATATTAAGATGCATTCTCAGTATTTTATATATTCTAGACTTCATACAGTCACCCATTCAAGATATCTGTCCTAACTCTGCTTATGAAAAAATCTGATTTCATTGATAAAAAAAAAATCTTAGATAAAATTATTTGACTGCAATTATGTTTATCATCCATCTTATTATTTACTGCTTACTAGTATTTATATTAAAATTTTATAACCCACTGTAAACCCAAGAAAACAATCCACAAGAAGAGGCAATTTTTAGTGAAGAACAGGACTAAGATTTAGGTGTTGATTCCTAATCAAATTCAAGTCACAGGATAAATGATTGTGTTCATTTTGAATATGGGATAATGCTGAGATCTTTGAATTTAGGGAACCAAAAGCAGCAGTGTATACCTTGCTGGTTGATCAACCCACAATGATGTTCATTTACACCATGGTTTTGATACTAGAGATACCAGAAGGGTAGAGTGCAAAGAACATAATTAATTTATTTGAATCCTGATGATATTGCTACATTAGGGTAAACTCACCACTGTATTTTATTTGCCTTCTTTACCATATTTTCTGTTTTGCTGTGACACTGTTTTTGCCTCCAGTGTCTGATGCATAAGTGCCACAATTATACAGCCTTTTCCATTGACAGAGCTCATCTGAGCACATATATGTACAGTGAACATGCTTGGCTGATGTTTGTAAACTTACAAATTTTATTTCTTGGTTGATTATCTTGGTTAGTAAGAATTGAGAGAGAAAGAGGGAGCAAGAGGAAGTTACAGTACTTGATATTCCCAAGTCATTGCCAAATGTGATGGGACCCTGCTTTCCTGGGGATGACTGAATACCTGCCTACATGGGAAGTGGTGAATGAATTCCTGCTTTTGATTTGTTTGTGTGCACAGCTTTTGCTTTACCTATTAAACTGTTTTTGTCTCCAGCCATGACTTTTCTCACTTTTACTCTTCCAATTCTCTCCCTCACCCCCCAGGGTGGTACTGAATGAGCAGCAGCTTGGGATTCAGCTGCCCACCAGGGTTAAACTTGGCACCTGTCTTCTTCAGATATTGTTTCTTTTCTGATTGGATGCTCAGTAACAGAGTGCTGTGAACTCTTGCATAGCTTCATTACAGACTCTGACTTCCTGCCCCTGCCAGTATCTTATTGTTCTGTCAGAAATTCATTGTGTTCACCCGCCTCACCTGATCCATGACATCTCTGAACTTCTTGTCCCAGAACCTTCTCCTGATCTGCTCTCTCAATAGTTATTTGGTCCTTCAAAATCATAAGATTGTTTCTTTTTTAATGAGGTTAGCCACATGCTCTTTTTTGCACTTTCTTAAAAATATCATTTTTTCTTATATTTCACTTTTTGTATGGAGTACTATTGTCTCTGGTTTCATAGAATTCAGTTACCATTGCCCAACAACTAAAAGGCATTTAATTTATCATGTGCTTAAAAAAAAAAATCATCATTTATTCTCCTTGCAAAATGAGGTTTTGTTTAAAATTTTTCCAGCAGCCATGTCTACAGCCCCAAAGTCTGTACTAATCTGTACACATTTGAAACTATATTTGGGGTTTTAGCTGTTCCATCTTCCCAGTTCGGGTTTCTTTCCTCTGTGATGACCAGGCAGTGTGGTTTTACAATCTCTCTAAACCAACAGAATAACTGGCTGCCATTAAAGGTAATGATCTCTCCATTATTTCTCTGCTTTGGCTGCACATCCTACTACTGTCTATGGCCTGGTTCTAGCAGCTATCTAGAAAAATGAAAACTCAACCTTTTTTGTTTTCTTTGGCACTTTTTCAGCTGCATAAGTTTCCTGATCCAGACTGTTGTACAGATGCAGAAGTCCAGCCTGTCACAGCAGGCCTGGGGAGGAGGAAGAAGTGTCAGAAACTTTAGGTCTTAATCTTTACACTAGAAATCTATTTACCTTGTGTTCACCTTGTACAGCAACATGCCCCATCCAGATTCAGATATAATACTGAGCTTTTAAATTTCAGAATTTCCTATGTGGCAAGAATGAGAAAATAGACCAGATTCTTTTGACAACGGATGTAAAAAACTATTTTGATTTCAATATAATAAAGATTTCACTTTGGGCAACACAGAGATCAAAGTAGTACTTGTTGGTTGTTGTGTGCCTAACACCTTTCAATCTGTTTGGGCATGTTTAGACTGTGCAGGAGGGAGAAGATCCTGTAGGCAGAATTAGGAACCTGCAGAAAACTAATTAGTCTGTATGTGACCTGGGCAAAGTAGTACAGGCAAACTGGTTCCATTGCTAAAATACTGAGCTTTATAAACACAGCCCTCAGTTTAGCCTTTGATTGTGCAGATGGCTCCACCTCTGATTCAGACCTTGTGGCTGTGTCTACACTGCAGATTTTATAGGTCACCTCCCAGCAGTGTAATGGTGTGCTGGGGGTTGACTCTTGGTGGATACCTGGTGCCCTCTAAAGTTGCTCCATCACTCCCCCTCTTCAGCTGGACAGGAGAGAGAAAATATAAAGAAAGTCTCATGGATTAAAATCAGGATGGAGCGAGATCACTCACCAATTACTGTTACAGGCAAAATGGACTCAGCTCAAGGAAACTGACTTAATTTGTTGCTAATCAAGTCAGAGTAGGATAATAAGAAACAAACAAAAAAAAACCCTTAAAACACGTTCACCCCATCCCTCCCTTCTTCCCAGGCTCAACTTTTCTCCACTTTACCTCTCTCCAAGAGCAGCACAGATGCACTGGAAATGGAGACAGGTTAGTTCAAAACTCTTCTGTTCAGCTCCTTCATCCTGTCTCTTCCCTTCCTTCAGTGTGGTGTCCTTCCCATGGGAGACAGTTCTCTATGAATTTTTTCAACATGGATCCTTACCACAGGCTGCAGTTCCTCACCAGCTACTTGGTGTGAACTCCTCATGATTTGCCATCCTTCAAGAACAGGCTGCGCCAGCATGGGTTCCCTGCTGGGACAACAGTCATGCTGCATCCCTGCTCCAGGCTGGGCTCCTTTCCATGGGGTCACAGCTTTTGTGTGGGATTTTGCATCGGTTGTAGCTGAGTGTCTCCTCCACCCAGGAGCACAGCTACCTCATTATGGTCTGCACCACAGGCTGCAGGGAATCTCAGCTCCGGTGCCCAGAGCACCTCCTCCCTATTTTCTCCACTGACCTTTATGTCTGCAGGGCTGCTACTCTCACAGGCTCTCACTCCTCTCTCCAGCTGCAGCTGCTGTTGCACAGTTTGATTTCACTCCCTGCTTTGCTCCCCCTCCCACCACTTTGTAAACAAGTTATCTCAGAGGTGCTGCCACTGTCACCACTGGGCTGGCACTGGCAGTCCCTCAGAAAGTCAAAAACAGCCAAAACCTTGCCAAGACAAATGGCAAAAGTACAGCAGGAGCATCACAAAACCTTTCATGTGCCTCTGCAAGTGTACCATCACGTAGAAATACCCTGTGAGGTCCTAGTTCACAAAAGATAAATCTGTCCTAAATTCAATGGGAAATTTGTTGTCTCCAGGAAGTTTTAGATTAAGTAGCACCAAAAGTGCTATTTCAGTAAGTTCTTAAAATAGTGACTGCATCATCTCATTAAAAACAAAACAAAACAAAACAAAAATCCCAAACAAACAAACAAACAAACAAAACCCAAAAACCACAAGAACAAAAAAACCCACCACTGTTGCTACAGCAATGTTAAAAAGTACTTTGTGCTACGGAGTTTCAAAATGTTTTACTCTAACAGGACAAAAAGAAAAAACAACCCCTGTTTGTATCTGAAGAACTTTTCTTCCTTTCAAATCCATTTTCAAAACACCTAAGGAGTGCATCAGTTTGGTTTTCCTTTTCCTGAAAAAAGATTTTAGAGTTCCAGGGATACATGAAGAGTTCACACCATCACTGCAAAGATCATGACACAAAGGAAGAGTGTGCCCTGAGAGTAGTTAATGATGTTGTAACTGCTCTTAACTCAGTTGTTTCAATTTGAAATCTGAACACAGGACACTGCTGCAGAATGGTAAGTATACAGGGAACCAAAATGAAGGAAAACTATCCTTCATATAATTATTTAAAAAGGCAAATAGAAATGTTTTCTTTCTCTATTTCCAGCTGAAAAGCAAAGATGCCTATCCCCTAATGACTAGTTCATAGTGGATTCAAAGTGTTCCGTTTTCTCTCTGGAAACTTCATGCAGATTATGATCATGACCACTGCACTAACCAAAGAGGAGACTGCTTTGGCAACCATCCTATAATTCTGTCTTTCCTTTGGAAATGACTCATTCTTACAGAGATAATATTCTCTGTCTTATATTTAAGGAAACGTTTTGCAGTATTCAAAATCTCTCAGTAATCTTTCTCTCATCCAAAATAAGGCAATTCTTGAATTTCTATCTTAAGCCTGTCCATACATGGGCTTTTATACTTAGAATTAAAAAAATATGTTGGTAACCATATCTGATAGAAGCACATACATTAAAACTCAGGCCATTATTTTTAAGACATTTGTTTGATGACTTGGACAATAATTTTTCTAGTTTCCTCTCTACCTACTATCAGAAGGAAAGGTATCATCCCAGGTGCATGTAACTTCCTTCTGCATCCTCATAACTTAAGGGTAAGAAACAGAAAGATCCAAGATGGCAAACATATAAATTGGAAAGCAAAACAGCTGGCAAGAAGAATCAAGACAAAAGTTCAACAGTGCACCAAATAGATAAAATATGCAGTGAAAGAACGATTATGAAAGAAAAAAAAAAGACAGTAAGAAAATAGTTTAGTGAATGAGGGTCAGGAGGAAATACGCGAGGGAAAATAGATTTCATGGTTGTGAATTTGTCAATAACTGCTTTGTCAGTATGTGAAGTGTATGTGAAAAACTGTTCCTTGAATGATTAATACAAGTTGGATATCTGATATGATGCACATTTTTATCATCTTTCTACAGTGACATAATTGAAACTATTTAAACATGCGATTAAAAATAATGTTAAAAATAATGTAGTAGATTGATCACACAGAATAGGAATTGGAAAGATTTGTATTTGGGCCTCTTTGTAAGTACTACATGGAATAACAATTGTGCTTGGTCTTTCCCCATATGCTATGAATAACTTCTGAAAGCACGATGTTGAGATTTTGGAAGTGATCTAAAATAAGGGTTTGTTAATAGCTGTAAGAACAAAGCTGAAAAATTTTTAGCCTGGAGCACAGAATCACAATATACAGTTTCAGTACTTAATTGCTCTGTGGCAGTTATTCTATACAGTTTTTTGCTTTCTAAACATGTCTGGTAATTGTGATGATAAGAGAGTTTAATGCACTGAGGTTTTTTTACTGTTAATGCTAATCCACTGACCTTAAGCAGCTTGAACTGAAGATATTTATAGTCTGGCACTGTCTGAAGTCTTGGATGCTGAATGGGAAAGCAGTAAGTGCTTCCTTCAATTGTTTGTTTCTATCAGCTTAGACTCGGCATTCCATCAACATCTAGCAGCAGGTGGTCTGTTTTGTCTTGTATTCACTAATGTTGCTGAAGTATTTAAAATTACATTAGTGAGAATGGTGTAATGACAGCACTGTGCTACATGACACATCATCCAGGGTCAGTTTCCAATTTTCAAGCATTATGACAGAGGCAAGTGCAGAGCAGTTCCACTTTGAGCAGTTCTGAAGACCCTAGGGGGCTCTGAAAGACTAAACAACAGATGGAAAGGAGCATTTAGGCATTTCTCTTTATAGCAGGCCTAAGGCAAGTCTTATTCTTTTTCATTGTTCTTCTTCAAAGAAAATAAAGAATTAATTTTTAATACTTGGATTAATTTATTGAAGAATCTGCAGGTTGGTTTTTGTTTTGGTTTGGTTTGGTTTTTTTTTTTTTTTTTGGTTGGTTTTGTTTCTTGGGTTTTTACATTTAAGTTCATGAAATCAAATGAAATTTTGGGAGATAAAAGTGATTCTGCACAATTTCTATCTCCTCTGCAGCAGGTCTCGTTCAGTTTGCAAATGAAACTGTGCTAAAAATAGGGATTCTTAAAATACATCATACTTTTAATATGGATGATTAAAATTAAGAAGGATAGACCAAGAAATAGTAGGATAGTTCAGGGCAGAATGTCAGTAATACTATATAGTTAATGTACTGAGCAAGGACTGCACCCCTGAAAGTCTAACATAATCTTTTAGAAGATTCTTCAAGTCTGCAGGGAAAGATATCCCCTTATATTGGATCTCCAGACTAGAATACTTGGAAAAAGAATCCTTCTGCAAAAATTATGGACCCTTTAAATGCACCAAAAACCTGCCTGATTTTACCAATGTTATCCTTTGTTCGAACAACCTAGCTATAAAATATGGTCTGTGTGCATTTCAAGAAAATATTATGGGTACTAAATTAAACACAGTTTACTTTTTCTGTTTACATACACGTCTTATGGAAGTTCCATTGGGACTTCAGCAAATCATGCCTCTGTTTGTTTAACTGGGAGAGGAGATACCTCCCATATTAACCAGATCTCTCCTTCTTTCTGTTAGTTTACCTTCCTCACTCTCACATAATATTTCCTTCAGAAAATATTTTCAAAATAGTTTCCACCAAAATTATTTTTTAAAATGCCAAATGTTTATACCAGCAGATTTTTATTGATTCTGGGGTATTGTTTTGGCAGTTTAGCAAAGCCTCAGTGTAAATTGCTGCTACATTTAAAAGACAAATTGACTGATTGCAGTGAATGTGGCATTACTAGCAAAGAGGTTATGTTGCAAACATAACAAACCCACAAATAATCTTTCTTTCAAACCATGAGGAAAAGATATGATTAGAAAAAGATTCTTGCTTCAAAAAGTGTCATAAATTTTTAAGTTATTGTCTTATTTCAAGATTTTTTCTTCTAGAAGGCAGCCTTCAAGACTTGCCCCTCTAAACTTATTATTCAACAAAAAATAAAGGTCACTTATAAGTTAAGAAACATCAAACAAGTGATTTTTTTTCAACAATCAGCTGCAGGCTTCCAATGGGAAATTATACACAGTATCTGAAATAGATGCAAACTAAAAAAAAAAAAAAAAAGAAGTATTAATGAAAAAGGGGGAGGAAATTTCAGATTACAAAGATTCCTCAAATATTATAAAATAGGCTACTCAAATTAAAATGCTTCTGCCTCTATTTCTATAATTATCTCTTCAGTCTCTTTCTTTTTCCCTCCATTATTATGACGTTTTTAGGTTATTTTTATAATGAATTAAATAATCTCTTTATTGCAGTTTGCAGTCTCTTTAGGAAAACAATAGCATTGGGAAAATCCTGTGGAATTAACAGGCAAGCAGTGGATTCTGTGTCTTGAAAACCTAACATTATCTGCTATGTGAGTGTCAACGACTGGTTTAGTTACACAACCTTCGATTAGTAAGAAGTGGAAATATCTCTCTATATCTACCCCATTGTAACACTCTTGTCTTCTGCATATCTTTTTTATTTTTAATACAATGTGGGGGACCTAAAGGGCCTCCTGTGCCCCACTGGCTCCTTCCCCTGTTCCTGTGCCTGGGCTCCTGGGGCCCTTGGGCCCTTTTCTCTGATTGGGCCTCACCTGGGTGCTGTCTGGAGGCTGCTGGGAGGCCCCGGGGGGAGGGATGAGGACCTCGGGAGGAGGACGGGAGGAAGGACGGAACACCTATGCCGCGCGGCTGAATTAAACATCTATGGACATTGTGCAAAAGTCTCTTCTGCTTCTTTACCCTGGACTTACTAGCAGCATTTGAACTACAACAGATGGCGCCCAACCGGACAAACCCCGACAATTTTCCTACCCCATTGTGGTGAGTTTGAGATTTTAGTTCCTTCCTCCTTGTACTTTTCAGTGTTGGGAAGAGACTGAGCTAAGATGGAGACAACACTCACCCACGCACAACAAGAAATTTACCTCTATCTTAAAGAGTCTTTTCCTCAAGAAAACTTTTGGTCTTCAGATAAGGAGTTGAAGTGTTTTTTACAGTTATTATTTAAGCATTTTCCTCATATTTCGCAGAACTTAGTCTTAACCGATGAATTTTTACAAGTGCTCCATGAAAAGTCAAGAGCTAACACAGAACTGTGTTCTTTATTTGGTATGCTGTTAAAATGTGCTGTGAGCCTTGGGGAGGGACATCAGCCGAAAACCGCTCCCCCGAGTTCTCCCGTCCGGACTCCCGCTGCCCAAGATGGCGCAGACCGCATGGCAGGAGCCACGGGGTCTCCCCTTCTGCCCCCTGCTCCCCACGCCCCCTCCGAGGGACGCGTTCACCTGGGTTGCTATCGCGCCACAAGACGTGGCAGGGGTAGCAAGAGTCGGAGCCCTTCAGACGGGGCTGCCGCCACTCCAAGCCACGCTGCGGCTGTTCCCCCCGCAGAGAGCCCAGGGCCGCCCCGCTGCCGCCGCCCAGCAGAGCCAGAGCGAGCTAGCCAATGCTCGCTCGTCAGTGCCCCCTCGAGCCGAGGGCGGGCGAGTGAGACCGGCAGGCCCGAGACGCCGCTGTCGCGGGGCAAGACAGCCCCGGCGGGGGATGGCTCAGAGCCGCAGTCCTGGCAGAGAAACCACTGCCCCCCGCCCTCTGCCACTGCTCCGAGAGCCCCGCACGGGTGGTGGCCTCAGACGCCAGCTGAGACAGACGCCCGGGAGGGTCCGCCCAGCGGAGCTGCCCAGCACCGGGAGCGGGACAAACTTCACGCAGCAGTGCACCCGCAACGCATCCAGCAACACCAACACAAACCCCCTGGCAAAAGTAAAAAAGTCCTTGCCATGAACGTTTTGGGGACAGTAAAATGGTTCAATGTAAAAAACAAATACGGTTTCATAACCCGGAATGATAACAAAGAAGATGTGTTTGTTCATCAGACTGCTATAAAAAAGAATAACCCCAGGAAATACCTCCACAGCCTAGGAGATGGAGAAATTGTGGAATTTAATATAATACAAGGAAGGAAAGGCCCCCAAGCAGCTGACGTGACAGGGCCTGGTGGAGTTGCAGTTCAAGGTAGCAAACATGCACCAGACTACAAACCTGCAAAATATTATAGAAGTCCTCCACACACCTACCAAGGAAATAGAACCTGAAACCAGCAACCATCAAGCCCCAGCAACAGCCTAAAAGCAAGAAGAGCACAGAACATGGGCGAGCTGTCCTGTACTCGAAAGCCCATGTCAATAAGGAAAGAACTTTCCAGTCTGATAAGTCCCACTTCTTCTAATACCCTTCCCCAATTCCTGTGGCCTTCCTGGCCCCATCCCATTTTCCCCTTTTCCTTTCCATTGTCCTATTACCCCCTTTTTATGTTTCCACCAACTCCTACCACCCTTTCCCATCTCCCATTGTCTGCCTCCACTAATCCCTTTCCCCAGAGTTCCTCCATAATACCAGAGGGAGTGTGATCAGGAGAGAAAGAAAGGAAATGTCCCTAAAGTAACCACCCCTTTTTTTTCTCTTTGAAGTAATAATTTCTATTTGGAGTTTCCAACAGGCACACCACCACCTAAGCTGCCTTGTGCAGAGTCTATCACAACCGAAACCTTCTCTGGACTCAGTTTCCTGAAAAACCGTGCTAAAACGCCATATCCCTCCTGCCAGCTCTAAGAAATCTGTTTGGACACTGGACACTGAGAATTGTTTACATTTTGAAAGTTGTCTTATGTTTTTGTCATTTTGTGTTAATCCTTCAGAAAAGCTTTCTTAATAATGTAAAAAACGGGGAGTTGTGGGGGCCCTAAAGGGCCTCCTGTGCCCCACTGGCTCCTTCCCCTGTTCCTATGCCTGGGCTCCTGGGGCCCTTGGGCCCTTTTCCCTGATTGGGCCTCACCTGGGTACTGTCTGGAGGCTGCTGGGAGGCCCCAGGGGGAGGGATGAGGACCTCGGGAGGAGGACGGGAGGAAGGACGGAACACCTATGCTGCGCGGCTGAATTAAACATCTATGGACATTGTGCAAAAGTCTCTTCTGCTTCTTTACCCTGGACTTACTAGCAGCATTTGAACTACAACAATACAATAAACAAATGTACTTCCCTCCCTTTACACAAGAGAAGTCTTCTCTTCTACTCTGCCCCTAGCAATACTGGAATTAGCAAAATGCCTAATTTTAGGCATTTAATTACTAAAGAGTCCCCATCTAAAGTGACAATCTAGTTGTCTTTTTGAAACTATTGACAGAAAGGAAGTCCTGTCATCTGAAAACAGACAGACAAATCAGCTAACTTCTGATTTAGAAGTTGATCTATCTCATAGTTAATTAAATAGAGAGATACAGAGACAGGTTAGATGTATCCTCAGAGACTTTGCAGATGACACCAAGCTGAATGACGTAGTTGATACTTTAGAGGGAAGAGATGCCATCCAGGTGCACAGTGGAAGGCTTGAGAGGTGGGCCCATGTGAACCTCATGAAGTTCAACAAGGACAAGTGTAAGAAACTGCACCTGTTTTGGGGCAAATCCAAACACAAATTAAGTCTGGGAAATAAGTGGGTTGAGAGAAGTCCTACAGGGGACTTGGGGTTTTGATGGGTGCAAAACTGAATATGACCTGCAAATGAGCACTCACAGCCCAGAAAACCAGCTGTGTCCTGGGCTGTATCCACAGCAGCATGGGCAGCAGGGCCAGGGAGGGGACTCTGCCCCTCTGCTCTGGGGAGGGAGTCTCTTCATTCAGCTCTGGTGCCTCTGGCTTGAAAAGGACATGGAGAAAATGACATCTGTTGGAATGAGTACAGAGGAGAGCCACCAAGCTGACCAGAAGACTGGAACGCCTGTCCTGTGAGGAAGGGCTGACAGAGTTGGGGTTCAGCCCAGAGAACAGAAGGCTCCATGGAGGCCTTTTAGCAACTTTCCAGTTCCTTCAGGAACTGGAAAGTTGCTATAAGGGGGCTTACAAGAGAGCTGGGGAGCCTTCTGACCAGGGCATGTAGTAGGTAGGACAAGGGGGAATGGTTGGTGTAGATTAGATGTTAGGAAGAAATTGTTTACTGTGAGGGTGGTGAGGCACTAGAACAGGCTGCCCAGAGAAGCTGTGGATGTCGCATCCCTGGCAGTGCTGGGTCAGGCTGGCTGGGGTTCTGAGCAACTTGAACTACAGAAAGGGATTCCTGTCCATGGCAGGGGCTTTGGAAAAAAATTATCTTTAAGGTTCTTTCCAACCCATGCTATGATTCTGTGTCTCTACTGTAGATATCTAGAGCTGGGTGAGGAGATTATTATTCCTCAGTATTTACAATTTGTTTTTTCTTGTTTTCAATGCAATTTGCTTACAGGAATCAAGAAAGTTCATTTAGTTCAAAGTTCATTTTGTTCCACCTTAGGGATTTCCATAGCCTCATATACTGCAGCACTTTCATATAAATCAGAGTTGTACTAAAAATATAATGTGGTTTTAGCTTTGTGACATCACACTTGAACACAAAGTAGAGGAAGGCTACTTTTATTGAAAAAACTGGGAAAATACTCATGAATTTGCTAAATAATGTCTCTTTGGAGTGTATAATGCACCAATGACTTGTAAAAGACACTTTTTCCCTAATTTTCTTTTTTTTTTGTGCAAGGCTTCGTGGTTCAAATATCATACACAAGACTAGGAAGGACAGAGAAATGTGATAACGGTGTGTGGAAAAAAAAGCATAGTTTTCAAATAACAGGGGGAAGTGGTTGTGAATCCCTGCAACACTTGGATATTAAACCTCTGGCATAAGCATATCCATGAGAACTAGTTATTTTCTGAATTGTTCTCAAAAATAGCACTATCGCTCTCTGAGATAAAGATGATTGTGAGTCTATATGTTGGAGGTAAATGGAAAACAAAAAACTGTACCTTTTGGCTAGAATCTAGACAGGAAGGAATTAAAAGAGCTAGCCAGTGCTTCAAAGAAACCATTGCAGAATCCCAGAGATGATGTAATATTATAAAATATTGTCTAGGCAACACTGATGGCCCCTTTAGGCTACTCAGAAAGAGAGATGGGTTGAAGAGTTTGGAGAGGGCTCAAGATTTATTCTTTGCTCATTGATATTCTGCTCCTACTTCTTGTGGGGTATTTACATGAATTGCTTTTTAAATGCTGAAACGCTGAAGGCTGGATCCTTTCTGAAAATATATTGTGCTCTGACAGGAATCTGCTTCCTGCTGTTATGATGCTTGGTCTTACCTACAATGCCGTGCAAGCTTAGAAAAACCACCAGGAACTTTGCTGGTTTCCCCTTGTCTTGCCTTCTGAGGTTGCATTGAGCTCCTCTTGCAGGTATAGAAAAGGTTATGAGAAAATACAGCTTGATAATCTCACTACATTTTTGTGAGTTACTTTGTCACGTTTTTGGGGAAAATGCCTGAGAGGCCCTGCAGCAAAGAAGCAAAAGCAACAGAGAATAGACAAGTAATCTTTGTATCTGCAGGGTAAGACTGTTTTTGGGTTTTTTATAGTCAATGGAGCAGAGGGACTGGTTTGTTATCTATTTTGTGTTTGTAGAAGCAGAAAATTAATTCCTTTTTTTTCTTCTTTCTAGTTTAAGCCTTGAGGTTAGTCTAAATAGTGGTTCCTAATCAATAAAAATAAGGCAATTTCATTAATTGTATGACTTCACTTTAGCCACTGGAGAGGCTTTGGCAGTCGATTCGCCACTTTCTGTACAACTGTACAAACTCTTTTACAACTCAAGCCCAGTCAAACAAATGATGGACAAAAAAGCCCCTCTTGTGTAGGGAAGAGACGGAATATGAATCATCTTGATAGCTGAGAGAAGCATACCAGTTACTTAATTAACAGAAAAAAATCTATAAAGTGAATGCTGTGTGGGTGATGCCAAGCTGTGGCTTGGATGCTCTCCCTGTTTCAGCTTCTCTGACTCAGTGAGGGGATGGAAACACAAGGCTGGGAACTGGAACCTTCTATGCTCATATTACCAGTGGTGCTTGTACAGTAGCAAGCCTAGAGAGTGTAGAACAGTGCACTTAATGAGGGCATGATGTATGCTGAATAACAAAGGCTTCTTTCTTTCCAGCTTGAACATCAAGGCTAGAGAACTCAAGGCACATGTGTTTGTGATTGAGCTTCCTGGTTCAGTTCTTACCAGGGATCAGGTATATGGTGCAGTATTATTATTAGATGATAACTATTGCGAGATTTTTAGTGAAGCTCCTAATCTTTATATAACTGGTGGATAGAAAAAGCAAACAACTTGAGTGCAGAATGGAGGGACAGGAATCTGGATGCAACATCCAAAGCAACAGGTCAAAATCAAGATATTCAAGGATCATCTTATTTCAGCTGAAGCATTTGAGTACAGCAATCACTCTTGCATTGTTTGATTTTTTTTGGTCCATTGTCTGGCCTTTCAAAAGTCCATTCAAAAGTCTCAGAAATTATTTTTCTGCAATTAGGTCAAACCCATGTATATTTCAAGATTGAGGAGTCATGGACTTGCTTTATTGTCTTAGCATTGTTCTTTCAGAAAGGACCACTGGGAATAGGTCACAATATCTGTGAACTTTGCAGCTAATCTCTGTCAAGGGTGGCAGATAATTCTCAGTACACCAAATAAGCACAGATGGGGTAGCCTCTAAATCTGTGGACAGCAAGATGAACAACTGGACACAAGACTGACAGTAACTGGATATTCAATAGTATAGAAAGTCTTCTTGGTGCCCAAACCTCACACAGATTTGTGGTAATTGAAACACAAATATCTGAGCAAGAAATTGTCATGACAGAGGTTAATGGCACATCAATGAACCAGAATTCATTACTTCAGTGACTGCTGCAAACCTGAAAGATCTGTTAATGATTTAAAGCTCATATTCTAATATGGTTGGTTGTTTCATGCTGACTGCACTGGTTATTTGAATCTCTGACTATTATTTTCACTGTAATGAAGTCCCTAAAAAAAGCTACATTGGAAGGTTCTGCACTTTCATCTAATATTTCTGTGATTCTCTCCCAACACAACTTGTCTGTATGGTTTTGTCCTTACTAAACAACCTAAGTTTCCATACAAGAAAAGAAATTTGAAAAATGAGCAGAATCATAGATTCTGTTTGGATTGGAAAGGACCTTAAAAATCATCTAGCTCCAGATCCCCTGCCATGGGCAGGGAAACCTTTTGCTAGACCAGGTTGCTCAGAGCCCAGTCCAACCTGGCCTTGGACACCTGCAGTAATGGGGCATCCAAAATTTCTCTGGGAAAGCTGTGCCAGTGTTTCACCACCTCATAGCAAAGAATTTCTTTTTAATACCTAATCTAAATCTACTCTCAGTTTGAGGCCATTTCCCTTAATCCTCTCACTACATGCTCTTGTAAACAATCTCCATGTTTCTTGTAGGCTCCCTTCATGTACTTGGAAGGTTGCTGTTAGGTCATCCCAAACCCCTTTCTTCTCCTGGCTGAACAATGCCAATTCTCTCAGTCTTCCCTCATGCAAGACGCGCTCCATCCCTCTGATCAACTTGGTGGCCCTTTCTGGACTCTCCAACAGGTCCATGTCCTTCCTGTGCTGGGATCCCAGAGCTGGATGCAGCCCTGCAGGGGGTGTCTCACCAGAGCAGAGCAGAGGGGCAGAATCCCCTCCCTGGCCCTGCTGCCCACGCTGCTTTGGATGGACACAGTTGGCTGTCTGGAGTGTCCAGCCTCTCATCCCTCAGCGCCCCCAAGCCCTCCTGGGCGGGGCTGCTCTGGTTGTTCATCCTCAGCGTGCATTGACACCAGGGGTTGCCCTAACTGAGATGCAGCACTTTGCACTTGGTCTTGTTAAATCTCATTAGATTATTTAACTTGGGTCCACTTCTCAAGGTTGTCCAGGTCCCTCTGGATGGCATTTCTAGTGCCCTAAGATTTTTTTTTCAGCAAGTTGAGAAGAAATGGCCTGATTCTCAGGCCTAATAGTCTCAAGAGCCAGAATTTTCTTTAGAAGGGATGCATTGGCTTGTGTTAGCTGCTTGTGCATCATAATGAGACAAAGACAGTAGACTAAAAGTATCTAAAGGTTGAAATACTTAGAAACATCTCCACTAGGACTAAAAATAAAAGTAAATATAAAAATTCATTTCAGTACAACTGGAATTACAACACAGAATTGAAAAACTGAGTTAGAAGTTTTCAACATGAATATAATTGTGATAACCTCTCTCTCCGTATGATCTCTGTCTGAACATATTGTTGTTGTACATCTATGTGTAATGAAGCTGTAATTAAGCAAGCAGATGAAATATATCACTATGCCCACATTAGATTAAGTCATCTGAAATATGTCTACCCTTTCTGCAGTGCTTTGTTTATGACAATCTTGCTGATATGGTGTTGCAGGGAACTGCTTACCAACACAGAGATCAGAAGGAGCACTCATTAATCTAATGAAGAACAAATTATGCTTACCTTTTCACGTGCTCAGTTTCTGTGGAATTGGGGATGTGGCCGTGCTGGCATCCATGTAGCTTAGTAGCTCATCATCTGTTGCAGGAGACAAGGGACAGAACATGAGCAATTTAGTCTAACTGTTCTGCTGATTAAAATATTTGATTCGGAAATTGAAGTTAGCTGATCACCTAAGGCATGCTTCTTGTTCTTTGGTAGGCACACAAACACAAGCATATGTGTGCATGCATCTTGTCTGCACTAGAAACAACCTGAAGATGTCCAAAATCCACTTTCAGAACTTCTGGCCTACTAAGACACCGTATATAAGCAACTGTGTGAGGTCCTCCAGC
Source organism: Calcarius lapponicus (assembly GCA_039654755.1). Lineage (NCBI taxonomy): Eukaryota > Metazoa > Chordata > Aves > Passeriformes > Fringillidae > Calcarius > Calcarius lapponicus. The sequence continues at coordinate 34,277,796 of CM077481.1, forward strand.
ATCTCTGAAATTGACCCAGCTTATTCTGTGCTGCTAGGTGCCCTAGCTGCAAACATGTGCTAAACTTATTTGCCAAAGACTGCCTTGTCTGCAGATACTCTTCTTGTATGTCTTGACTGTTATGCTGAAGTGGCTGCTCCTACAAAACATAGCTAAGAATTCCTGTTTAAAAAAATGAAGGTGGCTGAAAATTACTTTTAGATGAGATTCTTAAAGATCTATTTATTATCCAGACTAGGCAGTATTCAGTAAATGAGAGATTTAACTACTTATTTAACTTCTTGCAAAATTGAAATTAAAGAAAATTTGAAGGTCCCTGGCTCAGTTCTTACCATGGATCAGGTATGTCGTTCTTGAAAAGAACCAGTCCATGCTCTTTTCCTAACTAATGGAGCAAGTAACAAGAATTTACTAGCTTACTGCTGGTGGTTAACCAGAAAGACAAAATTCATTATTGCAATGTCCTGCATTTTTCAAGTGTCTAATCATAATGGACATGGCATGACATTCATGCAGGACAGCAGGATTAATAGCACACCTCATACAACATGGACCAGAAGTAAATATGTATCTTTGGGAACAGACAGGACAGACAGCAATAATCTTATTAATAAAAAAAAAAAGTATTCCGTCAGAAAAGGCCCCCATCAATTAAGACAAACAAAAAAGTGCTTGTTACTAAGGTATAATGGAAAACAACACAGACCTTGTTTTCTTTTGATCATTGGGACAAAAAAACCTGTGGAGCTTTAATGAACAGTGTTTGAGGAAGAATACCATGAGAACAATGGTATTGTGTCCAGTCAAGATTTTTGTACTTTTATAAAGAAGAACTCTTGGACATTGTAGGAAATCTCATCTCTGGATCATCTATTAAGAAAAGAAAAGACTTTGTAAATTCATGAGACTGGAGATAGATGATTGGGAAGGGTGAATCTACCACACCTGGATAATCAATGTCATGCTTGAAACACACAAAAATTCAGCTATTCAATCTATATCTACTGTGGTTAGAAGAGTAATAACACTTAACTGAAAAGAACAATTTTATTGGTTTGTGTGAAATGAAATTAAAGAGTTCTTGTAATTCAAACAAAAGGATAGGAGTTATTGCTATTTTTCTGCCTTGATCCTTGCCTTGTTAGGCGTTTCCATCTTCCTTTGCTTGTAACTTATTGCCTATGTTTTGTGCACATTTTTATCTTCATAGGCTGACAAAATATTTCCTAATCAGTGAAGGAAATAATTTTTTAAGAGATAATACAGTAACAGATTTTTTTTTGTTTGTTTGCTTCCTTTATGTCTCACACTTACATGGCTGTCTTTCACCATTTTTAAAAGTAAGCATTATTTTAATGTTCATGCAATTATTAATTTCCTGCTGTTTTACACAGCTTGGATTTAGATGACTTTGCCATCTGACCTGTCGTAGTGTAGCCCAGATTAGATTTCAAATGAGGGTTCTGATTTTTAATTTCTGGCTTAATTTCTGACTGAGATACACAGTTCCTGATTAGTTGTGGACGGTTAACCAAACCTTTTGTGGAGCCTTTTCTGTTAATAAGGATGTTTATGTTTTTCTGTCTTACTAAAGTATTGTGAAAATATCAACAAATATTTCATGTACAATTTTTGACATAGCACCATACAGAACTTAATATGGGTATTATGTAACTTAATACGTAATTTAATTTAGGTATTAATAAATACCCAAATTCTTCCCCAGTAAAATATGAATGAATGCTCTAAGAATATTTAGGGGTTTTTTTGGTGTTACTTACCTGGAAAATTTTGTATTCATAATGCTGTCTGGTTTCCTTTTTTAGTTTTATTATATTTACCTTTGGTTTTCAATGTGATTTTATTACCTGAATGCTGAACAGAGTGATTTGTTTCCACTGCAATTTCTGCAAGGACTTAGCATCCATTCCATCTTCTCCTGGAGTTGGTTTTTTTGGTTTTGCAAACACTTTTTGCTAATGTTTTAATTGTACTTTTAGCATTTTATTTTGATAGACAACTTATAGAGTGGATTTTATTATGTTTTACATGACTTTGTGCAGTTGTAGTATTACCTACCTGCTTTTTTAAGAGAAAAAAATTCTAAAAAAGCTGTATCAATTGAAAGATGAATCAAGTTCTTGAAGGCCTATTGAAGTGAATATTTCCATTTTTCATTTAATGAATCATTTCACTAAATGGCTGTCAGAATGAGAATGCAGTTCTAAATTTGCAGATTCAACTGTATGTTATGTAAGAACTATAGTGATTCACAACCTTATGGCATAAGTCCATGAAACAAAAGGATTAGGCTTGCACCTACAAAAGTCTTTGTCTTTCCTGCACTTGATTATTTCTTGCAGCTGCAACAATGGTGATATTCTTAAGTTATTATTAGAATTTTTCTTTCCATATGAAATAAAGTAAGTGCTTAGCCTATCATACTTATTCATTTTAAAATGGGATTTGGACTTACAGATATAGATCTCGTAATTACATAAAAATATTTTAGAATCAGATGTGATACATTTTAGGCAAACATTCGTTGTTTGCTATAGTTTATTAAAACCAGAAGTTGTCTCAGTAAAGCTGAGAGTAAAGCATGAGTAAATAATGAGTAAAGAATTATTCAGATTCCTCCAAGAGAAGAAATCACAAATGACATTATATACCAAAGAGCAGTCACTAAATTAATTTCTCTTTGTCGAAGAAGTGTCACTATTTAATTTACCTAAAGGGGTTTTAACTCCATTGACACTGATACACAAGAACTGTGCTTTAACAAAGATTAATAAAGATTTCCATTCCCAGAAATATAGATATTCTAGAAGAAAAAGAAAAAGAAAAGAAGTGTGAACAGAAGTAGAAGTATCAGATTAAGCTGTGAGAATAAACAGACAATAATATTGGTGAGTCAGGGCATTCAACTACAATTTGGGCAATGATTTATAGCCAGGTATCATTTCAATCAACAGGCAGTGAGAGAAGCAGCGTTTCTAATACCCTTGAAAATGAGGGATACTTTGTATCTCCAGCTCATCACCCGGATACTGAATTTGGTGGACATTTAAATGTCTATTTATTTTTTATTTATTTATAAAACTTTCACATTAAATTGATAGTGGAGAGGAATGTACTCTTGTGAAATAGCCAACAAAAGTTAGATGCTGAAATGTTACCTGAAAAAGCCATTTATTTAGTAACATACAAATATATTCTTAATTTTATAAAAATAATTCAAAATTATGTTGCATTTATCGTAGGTTTACTTTTTACTTCTTACTGTGTTTCCAGACTGAAGTGCCCTTTCCCAAGTACTAGGCACAATGGGAGTTTTCTATTAAAAGCACAATGGCTGGCACAAGAGACTCCCACTCTCTGCCTAGTATCTCCATATGGTCTTATTTTTCATCCTTTAAAACAGTATTACTACTAGAGTGGATGGAAGTGTTTCTGCGCAGCCCTGGGACTAGGCCAGAAAGCGGTGCCTGAGAAGAGAGGTATTATTTTGCCTTTCTTGATGATGAACAACTTTTATAATGCTTCCAAAAGCTCTCATAGGACTTCCATTTCAGATTCTTTTCTTTGCCGCAAGTAACTTCCAAGAACTGCACTGCATCAGTGATCTGGAGGCCCGGCTCTGCCTCCAGAGGTGTGGTATCATCCCTTTCCCCATATCTGGTGAGGCTGAGATGGTATGTGTGCCTGAAGACTGCAGCCCTGAAGCTCGGTCAGGTGCAACAAGCCTCCGTGGAGCACCATGGCAAGCCCTCACAGGGTTTATAAACAGCTTTAGGTGCTTCTGAAAATGATAACTAGATTGAGTGATGAGTGTTTGTTGTGATGGAATCAAACGCCAATGTAGCATGGCTGCCTTCAAACAGCTGAGGAGCTGTGAGTGTGCATCTCCGTTGTGCTAATTTGCAGCACACATATGCAGTGACTGGTTCAGCCTGCAGAGAAGGATCATTGTGTTTGGATCACATTGCTCATGTTGTTTAGTCTTTTGCTGGCAGAGCCTAATAATTGCTAATTACTGTTCTGTTAGTGTTTGTAACACTGAACTGCTAGAGTACATGACTTTTATCTGGGTTCTAGGCTTTTACTCTCCAGCCAACAGCCACACCAGAAGGCTGGAACAGGCAAAATTTAGAAGTGCTTTTCCATGCATTGCTGACAATCTGACGGGAGAACACAGCACTTATTGAGAGAATCCCAGTTAGCCGGGGTTTGACTACCAACTGTGCTTCAGCGAGGCACGATCAGGCCCAAATAAGCTGGCCCGGCCAGAAACATTTTTTCAGAAAACTGGCCAACATTGACATTCTCTCTGCTTTCCTCTCTTGCCCCCGCTACCGCTCCGCCAATTTCTTTTCGGGTTAATTTCCACGGATGATGTCCCGCGGGGACGAGTATCCCGATCCCTGCCGGGAAGGCTGCTGAGGCGAGACCGAGCTCCGCGCAGCGCGGGCAGGACGGAGAAGACCCACGCCCGTGACCGGGACCGCCGCGGCGGGGGCCAGGTGCCCATCCCGGGGTGTCCGCGCCGGACGAGCGCTCTGTCCGCGCGTGTGCGAGCGCTGCCGGGCCCGGGCGGGGGCGGGTGCGGGTCCCGGGCCGGCGGCGGCGCTGGGCGGGCCCGGAGCCCCGCGGCGCCCGCAGCCGGCGCACCTGCGGGGCGGGGGCGGCGCGTCCCGCCCTGACGTCACAGCGCTCCCGCGCCGCCGCCGCCGTCTGACAGCCTCCGCCGGGCGCGGTGCGGTGCGGGCAGGCAGAGCGCCCCGGCTGCGCGCTCGGCTCGGCTCGGCTCGGCTCGGCTCGGCTCGGCTCGGCTCGGCTCGGCTCGGCTCCGCTCCGCTCCGCTCCGCTCCGCTCGGCTCCGCTCCGCTCCGCTCGGCTCCGCTCCGCTCCGCTCGGCTGCTCCGCGCTGCCCTCGCCATGTCGGTGGCCGGGCTGAAGAAGCAGTTCCACAAAGCCACGCAGGTACCGAGCTCTCTCCCCGCGCGTGGAGGGCGCTCGGCTGCGGCCGGCGTGTGCGTGGGCATGCACGGGTTTGTGCGCTGGTCTCCATTCGAGTGAGTGCGGGGCGGGTGGGTCTGCGCGGATGCTGTGCCCGGTCGTGCGTGATGAGTGAGCGTGCGGGGGGCCGTGTGTCTGGCCGGGTGTGCGCGGAGCGTGGATGTGCACGGAGGGTGGTGGGTCTGCAGGGGCGTCCATCTGCTGAGCGCCGGGGCTTGCCGAGCCGCCGCTCCTCCCCCCGCTCGGCTCCGGCCGCGTTGCGGCAGCGGGCAAGGGCTCCCGGGGTGCGGGCGTAGCTCCGGGGCTGCCCTGACCTCCGCGCTGGGACCCGCGGGGCAGCTGCTGCAGCAAATGCCCGCCCCGGGCTCGGACCTTCCCTGCCGAGCTCTCTGCACCGTGTTTCCATAGGCGTTGTTTGTTTTAGCCTGACTTTGGGAAAACAGCAATAAACATGACCTTTTTGTTTCGTGGGTTTAGACCGCAGCTGAAATCCGACTAATGAGGTTTGGTTCTGTTGCTTTAGGCATGGTGTGATATTGCAGGAAGGTCAGGGTGAGTGTTTCACCAGTAGTTGAGTTGTTTCATAATACAAAATCTGTGTGTTACAGTCTGCGAGGGTACAAATTCTGACTTAGTGTGCTTTAGGGCTAAATCTAAAATGGTTTTATATAAGTCAGAGGAATTGATTTAGATCTAGAGAGCTGACACCAAGACCTGTGCAGTGTAGGTGGGTTTTTTTGTGGTTTTGGGGGGTTTTTTTATTTTTTTTTTTGTTTGTGTTTTGGGGTTTTTTTTTTGGTTGTTGTTGTTTGTTTGTGTGTTTTTGTTTTGTTTGTTTGGTTTTTTGAGTTTTGTTTTGTTTGTAACTAAATACAAAATCTCCAGTTATTTCCAATTGCTTGCCATTGCAGGCATCTTCAGCTAGGAGTTTTGGTCAGTGCAAGCAATCTGTAGATCCAGGCACACAAGATCCATTCCACTTTTTGACTTTTCAACATCCATGTGTTTCCTCTTCTCATGCATCTCATCTCTTGAGCACTGTGGGGAAATATTCTCTAAAAAAATTATCCTTAATCCAAATATTTGTCCAAATTCTGATTTTCCATACCTTGTAGCTGCACTAGTACACATTATAACTCTGAATGCAATGGTTTTATACCAAGTCCTGCATGGGTGCATGAAGGCATTGAATAACACTGTCTCACCTTTCATGCCATATTGTGCTGCATCATTGGTAAAATAAGCCTTGAAAGAAAACGTCTGCACTCAAAACAGATGGCATAAGGAGCAGGTAAGGGTGTCTGAACCCAGCCAGCAGTGCCCATCTGCTGCTGCTTACTTTGTTGTTTCTTCCCCTGCTGCCCTTGGTGCTATGAGCAGCCTAGGAATCATCATTACGGCAATGAGTTCTGATGCTGAAAATAAGAATTTCAGTGTCTCTGCTGTCCATTTAAGAAGCAGGCAATATGAAGTTCACTTTTTAGTATTAGAAATCTCAGTTCTCCATTTTTGTAAGCTAATGAGAATGCATCTGCAGCAGGAGAGGTAAACATCTTTTTTTGAGGGAGCATGGTGTGAAAGGTCTGTGCCTACTGTTTTGTCCTTCAGATGACACTCTCACACTGATTGTCAGCAGTACTGTCATTTAGAAGGAAGGAAGAGTTTTAGCTGTCTGGGACAAAAATATTTAAGTCTCTGATGCCAGATTTAGCAGCCTGGCATCTGATGACCCAGGGAGTTTTGGCCCCAGCATTGACTTTCACAGTTTGTTTTCATGCTGGCCATGAAGACACATTCATGTATGAGAATGACTCACAAGTATGTTGAAGAGTGATCTGCTTATTGGATTGTGTGCATTATGAGTGAGAAATCCGCGACGTAGTTGTGCTCACCTTGCTCCAGGGAGTAATCCTTTTGACTAGCGGTTAAAAACCAGGTGAAATACAGATTGACATTGCTGGCATGAATGAAGCTTTCCAGATAGGAGCAGGCAAATAGGAAGTATTTAAAAATTCTAAGTTATTGTTTTGGTTCTTACTCATGTTTATTTACATCATGTGCTGTTTTAATAGAGTCCTAAGTCATATCAAGAGCACATCTCGATTGTTTTATACAATGTAAAAACTTTATTTCATTTCATTTATTATTTTCTGACTTGTGAAATGTCAAACTAACCTGTGTGAGCTACTGCCAGTTTAGCAGTTGTGCTGAAGAAATTAATGCCTGCCAACTTTCATGGACCAACTACAACAGCAGTGAGACATTGACGAGCAGGAGGACACTTTGCATCTTCTGGAATGAGTCAAGTGTTCACCCTTTTGCCTTTCAGAAAAACTAATGAGTTTACCTCTGTGCAGCAGATAAATAAAGTTTAGAGAAATCTTACTGAGTTTGTAAAAGCAGGGTGAGTCTGGAACCCCTGACATTAATACAGAATTGCATTAATACAGATGTTAGACTGACCATGTGGAGCAGGTTAGGTTGTTCATTTACTTCTAATATCCACAGAGCACCTAAGAAGGAGAAATTACCCCATTTGAATGTTAACATGGTGCTGCGGATCTGTCATACATCCTGAAGCTGGGAAGAGCTAAACTGTGTTTTTCCAGAAATGGGCAACAAAGTGCTGTGCCACCAAATGGTCCCTTTTTCTTTAGGCATGCAGACTCCCTTGCCAGTAGTGTTATGCCAGTGTGTGACTGACAGAATATTGCTTCCTCCAGATTTATGTACAGTTATAAAACTACCACAGTCACTTTGGGTGATACAGATTTCACAGTCTGGGGCATTTAAACACAGTTGTTTTAAAATAGCGTGAGCTTTGTTTCCACATGACTGCATTTATTGCATAATATGGCTCTTGTGAGGCACAGTCAAAACTAAGCTTTCAGAAAGTAATAATTTCATAGGAAAAGAGATTTACACAACTTCTGGGGGTGGCCACATCTGATGTTCCATTTGAAACAACTGAATAAATGTGACTGACATTTAAATAGCATTTAAATGTGAATGTGGGAATGTGGTGATTTGAACCAAAAGCCTGTAGTATGGTTTATTTTCTGCCACTGTATTCTGCTTTCATGATTAACTTTGTCTCAACACACAGACCAAATAACCCAGTTTATACATTTCTATAGAGAAAAATGTTTGATATTGGAAGAAACATCTAAAGAAATTACTTCCACTCCACTCATCATTGTCAGTAGATGCCATTACTTTAGGTGGAAAGTATTATGCTTCCGTCTTTAACAAGGTAACCTGTGAATGGCACAGGTAAGACTGTGAGAATGGTAAGAGTAAGAGAATGACTCTGCTGGTTAATAAGAAGCAAATGAAACTCCTGCCTAGCTATGCTGTTGTCCACAAAATTCTGTGGTCTTCTTGGGGCTTCTGTGCTAATTCAGAGCCTGTCTACACAGGTTCTCTTGTGAAAAAGAGAATATTGAGGTTCATCTGCCAGAATGTTTTTTTAATTCCTTGGTCAGAACTATGTAAAATGTTTTTCTCTATAATGTATGACACAGTCCACTTACTAAACAAACTGCAACTAACCAATTTTTACTGTTCTCTGTTGATATTAATATTTTCCTTAATTGCTAGCACACTCTCTATTCATAACATGTTCCTGACTGTCCTGCAGTGTTCTGTGGCAGCTGTGTTTGCTTTTCCAGTTATAGGACATCACCTGTCTTTTCCAGCTGACTGTGGTTGAAGCTGGACTAGCAGTGGGTCTGCTTTTCTCCTTCCATGTTTCCTCACATGCAAAGATACATGTGGGAATTGGCCTGGAAAGCTGTGCAGTGTTATATTTTTCTTAGTGCAAATGCTGTGCTGTATGTTGCGTTTGTGGAACTTAATGATCTCCCTTCTCATGTAGTGTGGAAACTTGTGAGCAGTCTGAGGAAGGTGGAAGGAGAGTCATTTGCAGGGTGGTGTGGCTCTAAGGATAGAGCCCAAACAAGCTGCTAGAAACCTCTGCCCGAGAGGCGTGCACTACTGACAGTCTGTTGGCTTCTATCAGTGTGGAGCACTACCTTTTGAGATCAAGGAAAGGGAGAAAAATTTTGATCTGGAAATAAAAACTATTTTTAGAAAACAATACTTAGCTGCAGAGGGATTATTTCCACAGCAGGTAGGGAAATTCCTTCTGTTTGTGCACTCTAGCTGATTGCCAGATACATTATTCACATTTGGCATCATTCCCATGCATCCTTTTATTGATATTACATAATTGAAAGGGTGGAAAATTGACTTTAATCTAAATTGCTCTTTAGTTGGATACTGTGTAACCCTTCTGAGTTGTTGATGGCTTAAACAGTCTGCGCCAGTTTTAAGCCCTGTTTCTAAATTGGATTGGAGGAACTGCTGCTTTTTGTACTAAAAAGATCATGGCTTTTTTTTTAAGATATTACTGTAGTACCTTTCCGACTGATGGATACACTTTCCATTTTTATATATGTATATAAAAGTTGGAGCACTAAATGACACCCATCTCTAAGTTTTCTCCCAGTGATGTCTGGAGGCAAAGACTACCCATAGATCCTGTGCTTAAAACACAGCATGCACCAAATTTTTGTTTCATGTCTTGACTCCTATCTTAACTGGAATTATTGCATAGACTGGACACTCTTGGTCACTCATGCAAAACTGTCTTTGAGTTTTAAATGTGTCCTCATGACTAGCATACTGGTAGATAGCATGCTGCATAAAGTGCTGAGGCAGCATAACCAACTTTAATTGAAGAAGATTTTGCAGAGGTTACTGTGCAGAAAATTCCTTACTTTTACATGGCTCCTAATTGCAAATGGAAGGGAGGTGCTGGGTTGGTCTGATGTATTTCTTGTGAAGGATGGAGGCTTGAGGAGCTGGAACATTGACTCTCATGACCTAGTAGTGTACCAGTGAAGTCTTTGGCTTTTAAAAGCTCAACAAGAGGGACGGAGTTGAAAAATCTGCTTTGTGGGCCCCAAGGAGCTGCCGCTGCTCTGTGAGAACATGTGAGAGGAACTGTATGGACAGCATTTAGTAGGATGTGCCCTGACTCATGGCCCTCCTACTAGTGAAAGTCTGTGGTATGTTCAGGGACAGCCAAAACATCCTCCAAACTTCTTGCCTTAGAACTTAAAAGTCTTCCTTCTGCTGCTTTCCAGAAACTTCGTAGCTCTGATTCTCTTCTCAGGCAGTGGCCCCTGATGGACAATGATGGTGCTTATCCTAAGTATATGTAGATAATCAGATGAAAGAAAATTGAGCTACAGCATGGTATTATTGCAGTGATGTTTGCCACAGAACAATTACCTTGCTTTCAGTGTTTATCTAATCCTGCACTTAATCTTGGAGACAAAATAGTAGTGTTTTTATAATCTGAGGTTATAGAACATCACAGGAATCCATCCAATCTGTCATAGAAGTGCCAGAAGTTAAAATTAATTTTTTTTTTCCTCCCCAAGCAGAGAAAAAAGAGAGAAATTGCTATTTACTGTGCTTACATTTTTCATAAAATTTCCCTTTATGGAGGCTCTACAGACCTGCATGGTAGAAAATTGAAAATTAGAAGTGGTTGTTTGAAGTTCAGCATATTTTCAGTTTGTCTGTAGATGGAAATCACTGTGGTGGACCTGTACAGAATGATTTGTGGGTATGTATTTGCACTTGATGTAATAGTGATGATGTTCTTGTGTCCCTGATAGCGGATGTACCTTTATAAATAAACATATTTTAATTTTTTTTTTTATTCTGTAGACTGAAATTGGACTGACATAGTTGTTGTAGTATCATATGGTTCACACTGGGTGCAGCAGTTTGTGCTCGCCTTCTTTTCTCATCATTTCTCCACAGAAGGGAGTGTTATTTGATCCCAGCAAAGGTGCTGCTGAGCCAGCAGCAGTATAACCTTGTGGTTTGGTGTGATGCCAGAGGACCTTCTGAAAGAAAAGAAATTCAACCACTCATTTGGCTATTGCACCTCTTACTAGAGGAGGGCTGGAAAACTGATGCGTATCTATTTCAGAGTAGATAGGTGCCACTAGCTGAGAACCTCGTCAGCATTTATGTGATTTTCATCAGGCTGTGTTTTGGTCTTGTGTTCTTTGGATTTGTTATCACTGTCAAAAGGGGTTGCTATGCTGAATCCTTTGTAAGCAGAAAATTTAAAATAGAGAAAAAATACTGGCTTTCCCTGCCTTTTCCTCCACATTTCTATGGCAGCAGAACACTTCACACTGTTAAAATGTTTATATTCTACTCTGCCTCCATCATATTTTTTGTGGATTTCTGTTTGATGTTTTTAATAACTTGTGTTATTTATACATCAATTGTTACTCTTTTTAATTTCCTAATTTCTAGTTTCTTTTGGCTGCAAAAGGTCTTTGCGTGTGAAAAGAGTTTATCTAAACATTTTGATATAGAGCTTGTTTTTCATCTTTGGGGTATGAGATTCACTGACTGTTGTGCAGAAACACCAGAGATACTGTTTATCTTTCAATTTAAAGTGCTATTAAGCACTAGACATCACTTTTGTTCTGCATCTTTGGGAAAGAGTGCAACTACAGTGAAACTGTTGCAAGGAGAACAAGTTTCATTAGAGATAAAAACTGGGGTTTTTTTTCTCTAGAATGAAAATTTTCCTGCAAATTTTCATTTAGTCTTTTATGACTTTCAGTAGACTAACAGGATTTGCTCTTTTAAGCAACACTTAGACAGATAGATATTATTGCTGAGTTCTTTTCCAATCTGTACACTTTTCAGCTTTAAAGTCTGTGCCAGAAATTCTTTTTCATGCAAAATCAATCTAGATGCAGAAAACCAATTAATAATTCATAAGGTATAAATGTCAAAAATAAATGGTGTTTGCCTTTCCAGATGAGTCACTTAGAGCTTGTCTGCCCTGGAAAGTTATGGCGTCGTAATCTAAGGGCTGAATTGGAAATGCTGCAATTTTACAAGTATAACTCTGCAATGGATGGGTTTCTTTCTGCTTGTAGAGGAACAGCTTTTCAACTTAACTGGCTTTTTTTGAAAAGGGAGTTGAGGGCATCACACTAAGGCCTATCCATCCAATACAATGAAGGTGTTTGCACAGAACTGACTAAAGCATGAGAGGCGACCAGCTAGTGTATTTTTCTTTACTATTTCACCATATTTTTTTTTTCCTCTGGGAATGTTATCTTTGTCATCCAAACACAGTTAGCTAAAACTGTTGGTTGCTTCATCCCATTTCTTGCACTGGTCAGGAATGGATGGAATTTGGTTTTATTTTCTACTGTTATGAAAGGAATTAAGAACTTTTAAAACAGAGCTGAGGCGTGATGAATGTTCCAACCAAATGCAAACGTTTATAGGAATCAGAATGTTTGAATGTGGAAATATGCCTTGATGTGCACAATAACCACGAGTGCACATTTACTGGCTAGACTCCATCATCTAAGGGGCCTTTCACTAGTATTAACAAATGGAAGTTTGTCTTTCAGGAAGAGTGGTTGGATCTACGTTTGTAGTCTAGATTTGTGTTTTAAATATGCACATGCTATTCTGAGGCTGGCAGGGAATCTTCCTTTCTCAAAAAATTGCTGAAAAACATATTGCCAAATATGAGACAAACTCACCACTCTCAGAAGTGGATATGACTGCTGCAAGTTGTAAGCATAATATACCTTTCTTCTAGACTGTCATAAGTAAAAATAGGTAAAATATGAATTTTTGAAGCATGAGAAGGTGTAATTGTCTCAGCTGAAAGCTGAGGCAAGCTTACGTAAATTATATAAATCTTTAGCTTTTCAATGCAAAAAGAATATTTTTTCCTCTATTAGACACTTTCTGTTTTGTTTCACCTATGTAAGCTGCTGCAAAAAAAGGCATATAGGAACGAAAGATAAGCTTTGCATGCTAGGAATGGAATTTTCTTGCTAGAGAGAGTAAGAGCCAAAAATATATATGACATCAAAACACATAAAATACCAAAAGATTAATAACTTTTTTTTTGTTTTATAATATTGTCATTCAGAATGTGCAAGTCAGGGTGGTTTTGGACCTGTGACTTTTCAAAGGCCTGAACTGGCATGTTTTAGGAAGGCTGCTCTTTTATGGCCAAAAATCTGTAACACTTGAAATAGAATAACAAAAGCTACAGCTTCTGGAAAGTATCCTATTTTTTTATTTAACAGTAGACTTGGGCAGGAGTAAAATGCTAGAAAGGAAGATGAGTGAGGATGAAAGACTGGAGAGGTCCACAACAGGGATCCGTGAAAACTGAGCGGAGGTAAACTGTCTGCTGTGGTACATATGGGTGGTGGTTGACTAGAGGGAGAAGGAATGGCAGATGTTCCTGAAGGAAGCTAGCGCTTGCTGTTTCCTGCTTCATTAGCCTGCTAGCTCCAGGATTCTGGTTCCTAATCTGGACACAGTAATAATGTGTATTGTTCCAGCCCAGGAGCAAAGACAACTGTTCTCAAAACACATACAGCCTTAGTATCACCAATGGGTTAACAAGGTCAGCATGAATTTAATGGTGTCCGTCAGTATAGGTGGAATCAAATGTGACTAACAAGGGAAAAAGCTAACATTGTTTCTAAGATGACAACCCCAGCTGTTAGACATTTCCTGTCTCACTGGGAGAAAGAATAAGGAAAAGGCAACACTCTGCTGCTCTGATTTCAGGATAGTCTTTTAACAAGAACTGCTGGACAGCCACTAAAAAATAAGCTTTCCATGACTTGGTGCTTTTTTCTTTCCTTAGGGAGAGTTTGCTGCTCTGAGTAGACTGACAGAGTCTTTATGTTTTGTGTGTGGAAAGTTTCCCCAGCGCTGGCTGCCATAAGTTCTGCTAGGTTTTGATCAGCCAAGTTCCTGCATCAAATCAGTGACTCATTCAAGCAGTCCAGTGCAGCTCAGAATGCTCGCAGGCAGAAGCTGAGCTCTGGGCTAGCGTGCTCCTGGCACTCCCGCAGCCCCGCGCTGGGCTGCAGCCCGAGGTGCTCTCAGTGGCTCCAAGTACCCAGCCGGGCTGCGAAGGCAGAATGCAGTAACACACACTGGCTATGCAGATGTATAGCTTTTTGGGATGAAAGGCAAGATTGTCCCAGTGTGTCTTCCTTCTCCATAGCCATAAGGAGGGGGCTGACCCTTGTACTTCAACATGAGAAACGTTGTTGCAGACTCTTGAGGTGAGTTTCAGTATATCTGCAAAAAAGGGGCCATTCTTCTGCTCTGTGCTGTTAAGTGAATAAACCACATATGATCTTGTTTGACAGAAGAACATAAGTCTGTGGACATGTGTGCAGTTGTGGCTCTTGAGGTCTAGAGAGTCTCGAGGGCAGGAACTGGGGTTTGGCTGTCTTGTTTCTTGATGCACAGCCTGAATGTATTAGCCAAGAAAGGAGACGAGCATGCTTGGGTTGAGCTTCTGACTGGAGCTTGCTGGTTCCACTGCAGAATCTATTCTAATAATAAAAATAAGTTTTTGAGATAAAAACAAGTTGAAGTGTGGATGGACTTCTATTTGTAAATGTCTGCCAGGCTATAGGAGAAAATTTACGGGATGCCCAAGGGCTGACCTTACACTTATTTCTTTTGGGCTGATAGGATAATTGCTCATTTATCCTTCTCATCTTAAGAACAAGACCACTTCCCAAATTATGTATTAAAAACAGCTATATGAGATTTCTAGCAAATTTTATAAAATGCAGGCAGTCTTCCTGAGCAGATTTGAAAGCTTCTCTAGAGACATACAGATATGGTGCTGTTATATCTTGCTCTTTGTAAAAGACTCTTTCTCTCTTTTCTTCCACAGCACATTGGAGCAAGAGGGATTTGAAAATTTAATGAAGCTGCAATAAAACAGCCTATTCTAGTTCCATATTTTTCTCATTTCTGTTTACAGATTAACTATATGTGTGCTCAGGGAAACTTCTTGATCTAGAAACAGATTGACTGCTGTAGACTTTTTTCCCCCTGATTTCCTCCTGATATTTCTTTAAAACATTTGGAAAATATTGTTACAGTAAATTGGATTTCCTTTAAATGCTATATTAATTTTCTTGCAGTAAAATTAAAGTTGGGAAGGTAAATTAAGCAGCTGTGGGAGAAGCCATGGCTGTCAAATGAGCTGTTTGTTAAAGAATGAAGACCAGATCAGGAGTATAAGTGACAGCCCTCTGGATGGCTGAGCCAGAGGGTTCTTGGATAGGAATTTAGGGCTCTTGGAAGCCCTTTGGAGCATGTGATGGAGCAGGTAGCAGGGAGCTACAGTAAGTGGGGAGAGTGGGATCAGGTGTTGTCTTTGTATGCTGTGTTTTAGTAAATTTATTAACACTACACTGAGGACTTAACAAAAGCAAATGTGATTTTTTTCCCCTATTCTTTATTGCAAGGTCATGAATGTAGTCATGATACCACAGCACACTGTGGCTGTATCACTATCAGAAGTCATCAGGTGTTTGGTATGTCCCTTGAAAGTGACTGGGTCTGTGATTATAGGTTTAAGATGTGAAATATTGAGGCTTTAGAAGCATTAACAAACATGGACGAGATAATGCCAACTTGCTCCTTAGTATTCCCAGGTCAGAGATGAGAATGCTTTAAAATGCTGTTGCCCTGTTTTTGCTTTTGAGGTTTCTTCCTATACATGGAAGAAGAAAGTAGTAGTAATTTCTGGTGCCTATGCTAAGCTACAGAGGAGACTTGAGAGAAAGGTATTGGAATTCTGTTCTGTCATATCACAGAGGAACCTAAGTCTGACAGAAAGTCCCAGGGAAGAGTGGAAGTGGCAGGAGGAAAAGATAAATTAAAGTATGTTTACAGGTACTTGGTTTCCTGCCACAGCCCTCCTGAGCCTGAGCCAACAAGCAAAGCTCTGCAGTGCCCTCTTCTGCAACCATTCCTTTTCCCACATCTCTGCTGCAAAGTAACCAGGAGAGCAGGAAAAGTGACTTTTTGCTCTTTTTCTGTGCCATCCTTCTATATCTGAGGAATATCTGGTAGGGTTTGTGGGCCTAGTTTCCTCTGCAGCAGGTCAGGGTGATCAAGGAACTGAGACTTAAGCAATTAATTTATTGTTTCTATTATTGTGAGTCCTTGGCTCTATTGAAGTAATGTATTTGGTTAGCAGGCTGGAAAAGATTGGGTTTTGTTTTGATACCTTATTTGTTTTTAAACAGCACGAGTCCTGGCATTAACTATTGCTCTAAATTATAAAACAATGTAGTGTAGCTTTTTATTCTTTAACATAATATTTTGTAAGGTGTATAAATCATTTAAGGAAAGCAGAAAGTGTTCACATGTTATCACAGGTTTTGCAAGCGAGCAGTGCATAGTCAAGATTTACAAAAATTTCCCCAGTATTTTGTTTCCAAATGAGACTTTATGCAAACATACAATGGAGGTGACCTTGTTCTTAGCATGAAACATTCACTAATGCATATGGTATATGCCTTTACTCAGCAGCAAGAAAACATTCTGCAGACTAAATTCTGCTGATCTGGGCATTTTTGCTCATTTATCTTAAGCATTCAGAAATCATTTTTATCCAAGATTTTCATTATTATTATTATTAATAAGTGTTTTAGCAGCATATAATCCCCAAAATTAAGGAGAAATTACAGAATCCAGGTGTTTTAAAATTAGTAATGCAAGAACAAAACCTAGGGTTTTGCTATAACTACATGGTTATAAGACTTAAGAGTTTTGAGGGGGAAACCACACAATAACAGCAGACAAATGACAGGCACTGCAAAGAACCATCAGTAATTCCTCTGAGCCATTTTGTCTTCTTAAAGTTCACCTCGTTTGAGAGCTGTTCCAGTTTAAATGTGTTCTAGATCTTTGACAGTGTGTGATTGTGCCCCTCCCTCTTGCTTTCTTTCAAAGTGAAGTAGCAGCTGACCTGAACTTCTGAGGCAGTGTCTATATTGGAAAGTCACACAGTGCAAAAAGCTTGTGAAAATTGCAGGAAATATTCCAGTTTTAGATGGGTTTTTCTATGTCATGTGAATATTTAAAGGTTTTTTTCAGACAGTTTGGAAGAGCTCTCTGTTCAGCTGATGGGTTGACTTGAGTTTTAAATTTAGTAAATTGATTGACTACTACTAACTTCCTTTGCGAGCAAGGTGGTGGAAGATGCCAGAAGAAAAGTAACATCATTCACACAGAGAAGAAATCATGTGAATTTATGAGTCGAGAGGGCATTTTTATAAGAAATAGTGTAATAATTAACAGATGTGGCAGAGCAGGTTTCTTTACCTTTATCTCATTTTAAAGAACTAGATTGTCTTTTTTGAGACACAGAAAACACACCACTTTAAAGAGACGAGGATGGAACACCTGAAACACTCCCTGTGATCTCTGGTGATCTTGGTAGCACTGCTGAGTTGGCATCTAGGAGTGTCATCTTTCAGAAATCTGAGCTACTGGATACCCTGCTGCAGCACTGATTGTTCACATCTCCAAGGTTTGAATATGTAATCCAGGAGGCTGGTGGTGAACCACTTCTGTGCTCCGTTGTGAGTTTTGATGTCTATCATAGTTGGCCTTCACTAGGAAGTGAAGGATCCTTAACCATTTTCTTTCTGTGCACCCAGACATAAGCTAGGCAGTGAATAGTGGTAGTAACCAAGGGATCTGCACTGTCAGTGCAAGCTTTGCTCAGAATTCCTCTCCCTGTCTTGCATCACTTTTGTCTCACCAGTGTGCAAAAGTTGTGGTAGTGGAAGAGTAGCGGTAAACTCATGAGGAAACTGTGAATTCATGATCTCTGGGTATGCCAAAGAGGGTAGCTATTGTAAACGTGGCCCTGAAGGCAAATGTCTATTCTGCTTTTTTTGCTTTGTATTTCTTTGTATTTTCTGATCTGAGCCATTGCCATCATGCAGCCAGAACCCAATGACTAGAGAGGTGTATGATCTTGACTGATGCTGGTCTTGCTGCAGGTACATGCTGTATGGATCTGACTTGCTAATTTACCCCAGTGTGCAGTGCTAGTGACTAATGGTACTGCCATACCTATTTATTGTCAGTGGTTTGAAATACATTGTTTTAAAACCTCACTTTGCAGATAAAGATAGACCTGTAAATTTCTCCTTGGCATGAAAACTTTGGTTTTGCTGTTGATCGAGTAGTCAGTTGGACTGGAGGATCTGATGAATATAATTCACACTCAACAGGTGAAGCTCATTGTAGAAACTGGAATATTTTAGGTGAGTGTGGGAAGACACTGGAATCTGCATCCCGCTGAAGAGTCAAGAATATGATGCCCCCTGGCTTCTGGAGGCTTATCTTTCCAGATACTTCCAGTAAAGCAATGCACTTCATCAGAGCCATGTGCCATGAATTTTGATCACCTTCAAATTCTCTATTTGCACCCTCAATCTTTTTTGATGTGTGGTACGAGAAAGATGTATATTTATGTTACTTTTAAGGTCTTTTAGTTAATTTCTTTGAAAGAGTCGAAAATTTAAATGAAGAAAGTATTGGAATGGTATTGGAAGGTAAATTTTCAGCACTGACAATGAGTTGATCATAATTCATCATCTTTTTAAAATCTGGACTATTCAGCTACATTTCCCAAAGTTCACACAAAAACTTGATAAATTGTAATAAATACTGTTTCTCATGAATAATTCTTGAATCAGTCAGGGAATTTATTGTTTTGCTAATATACGTGGGTGAGAGCCATACTATATTTAAGCTGGTTGGTGTACCCCCTATTTAATCATAGCTTTGCTCATGTCATTATGTATCTGTCTGGTTCTGTAGAGTCATTGTGATCTCTGCAGTCTTGCTTGGTAGGAGCATGTGCATGGCAAAACTTCCAAGGCTGCATGGACTTTTGAAGTTTTCAGAAAGTCCTCTTTGTTACAGAGAGACATCATGTAAAGTGGATAGTCTGGCTTTTTTCTCTTTAGATCTTCCTAAGGCAAATGTCATCATTGGTGTACTTTACTGTCATGCTGCAGAAAGAATGCTTATCTGCACTTATGCAAACAGCCTTTGTGAGAGCTCTGTTCCTTCTGTTTACTTGTGTTTCTAGGCCTGTTACAACTTTCATTCCCATAAGATCTAATGACATCACTGAGCAGTGTTAGAAGTGATCTTCAACCTTTAATATGAATTAATCAGTAACACAGAGTTGTCCAAGGAGTAGACCACAACCTGAATAACCCATGTTGTATTCTTTTGGTGGATTGTTCAACAGAGTTGCGCACAGCAAGATCCAAGATCATGCATCTAAATTACAACACAGAAATTGCTTTGCCTTCAAACTGCTATAGCTGATGCTGCAAGTGACTGTAAAGATTGGTGTATTCCAGTGGAATCCTACATGCACACCCAGCCCTCTACCTGTGTCCTCGCTGCTGTGAGGACAAAACTAGATGGTGACAGGCACTTTAAACACTTCCTTCAGACTGAACATATATATACACTAACATGGTATGCACAGTTTTATATTTTGATTTCTTGAGTGACATCATGAAAAGTTGCTGTCCCCCTGGGACTAAGCCAGCTCTGCCTCTGTTCAGATGACTTAGTGTTTGCCTGCTTCTGGAGTGATGTGTATGTGGCAATTGCTCTTCCTCTCTTCTGATCCTCAGCCTCTTTCAGGCACTGTGTAGCTCTTAGGAGCCATATAAATACATTACTTTTACTTGCTTTTTTGCACTACAAATGTATTTGGGTTTTTTTTTTTTTGGGCAGCATTTCTTCTGCCCACATAACCTGAATTTTTCCTGCTAATTTCACATATTCATTCTCTGTGGAAAGAACTGTGAGTCAGTCTTTGCTTTTCTGCATTTGGAGATGAATTTGAAATTCTTGAATCCAATTAGAGTCTCCCTGTAGACATGCAAGCCTTTTTCATTTCGTGTTCTTCTGCTTTACTTGTCCTTGTGGAACTAGCAGTGAAATTATTATGGAGCATCCCTATTCACATATCTGTATATGATTATGTATCCCAGCTATTAGGGATATGAATGTAATACTCAGACAAAGGAGATAGGTTGCTTTGTGTGTATGTCCATATTATTTATGTATCAGCATAGGAGATATTTAGATATAGACACCCTACTCCTGGTAATCTGAAGTTCCTCTTTAGGCGATGTAGTGGTTCATCAGAGAAAATGACTATCTATTGTTACCATCTGACCAGAGCAGAATATCTGAAAATGGTGCATCCACTGTACATATGTGTGCTGCAAACACAAACAAAAGGGCAGATGTCGATACTAGTAAAAAAGGGATCATCAAGCTTTTTGTAGCAATCTTAAGCTTGAGCATTCAAATCGAGGGATGAAAGTGCCTTCTGAAGTAATAATTAATATTTTATGTTTTATATCCAAGTAGTTTAATGAGACAAGCAGTACTATTTTTATATGGATAGTGTAATCAGCTGTGAACATTTAAAAATCTTTAGGTGGGCCATTATGATATTGAAAAGCTGAATTAAAAGCATGATTTAAAAAAATATACCAGACTGAGTTTGCGTTGTTCTTGATTTGAAACTTTGTGTTTTGACAATTCCAAAGCTTTCAAGAAGTGCTGGGGCTAAATGTTTAATTTAAGACTCCATGAAGTAGGTATTTTCAAGTAAATTGTTTGCCTCCAAGTTCTGAAGCTTTTATGAAAATATTAAATAAAATTGCAGAAGGCAACCCCAGTTGCCTTCCTGGCTGGCAAGGTGCTGCTGGTTCATATTCAACTTGCCATCAATCCAAACTCCCTCTTGTTTTTCCATGAGGCTGCTTTCCAGGCTCTTGTCCCCCAGCTTGTACATATAACCTGGATTACCCCATCACAGGTAGAAAACCCATCACTTGCTCTTGTTCAGTTTCATGTAGCTGATGATTGCCCACCTCTAGTTTTATTCATATCTCTCTGTATCATATCTCTTCCTCTCCACCTCTGAGGAAGTTCACAGCTTTTCCTCTTTTGGTAACATCAGCAAAATACTTACTAGACTTTCAATTTCTGTGTCCAGTTAATTTCAAATAAAAACATCAAAGAGCATTGGCCCTAAAACTGAGCCCCATGAAACCTGCTGGTGACTGTCTGCTAGCCTGATGTGACATGATTTAGTACCCATCTACCCATCAGTCAATTTCTCACCCAACATGTTATAAACTTTCCAACTGTGTGCTGGACATTTTATCCAGCAGGCTACTCTGAGAGATGGTATATCAATCATGCATAATGAATGCTTTCATTAAGTACTGTACATTGCATCCTCTCCATTATATGTTTTAACTATTTATATTCACAACAGAGCATGAAACTTCTTTATTCAGTTCTTAAGACTGTTAAATAAAGTTTTCTTGAGTTGTCTATAAAACTTGCATTAAGTCTCACCTCTTCTAGTTCTACTCTGTGAATTGTTTTCCTATGTCTAACACTGCAGAGATGACTCACCTGTGCTGGGTGATATCTTGACCCCTATATAATAGTTTTATAAAAACAAAACTATTCCTTTTTTTTTTTCTGCACTGAGAGACAGACAGCTGCAGATGCTCTGTCTGTAGGGTGTTGTTCAGTGACAGAGGGAAAGGGAGGCTCTAATAAATGAAGGGTCACTGTACCAGTATGGAAATATTAGCATGTGGCACTGATAAATAACCGTGATTGCTGTATTAAAAACATGCTGAAGCTCTTACAAATAAAATGAACTGTAGAAGAAGAAATTGCTTTGCTGCTTCTTGTGTGAACAGCTTCTTTTGGCAGAGGTCTTCTGATCCGGAGTCAAGTCAGTTCCCAGCTAACACTTGGCTGTGTTAGGGCAAGTATGCAGTATAGATCTGCCTGAATGGTGGGTATGAAAAAGGAAAGACAAGAGTGTCGTCACATAGTGTTACACACGCTGGCCAAAGAGCCTGAAACAATAATGAGTTATGAGACCAGGCTGCAGGAGGCTGCTGAGAGCTGTAGTGCCAGCCTGTATCATGGGAATCAGCACAGATCTTCAGGTTCTTGGAGGATGCAGGGCCTGGTCTTCAGGTACTATGCAGTTAACAAAAGAGGAAGCTTTCTAAAACATTCTGTTAGGCTTTCAGATTTTTCATTTAGGTTTAAGGTTTTGATTTAAGGCTAGGATGCAACAATGTAGAAGCTTGTGGCATAGATATTTATACATAATATATCAAAGATTTATGTATAGGCACTTTCTCTAGCTTAATTCCAACTACAGAAAATATGTGGATGTTTTAAGTTCTTAATATTCTAATTTTTATTATGAATTTATTATAATGTATAATAGGACTTCTGTTTTACGTATTTGGGGAAAGAAAGTACATTATTTTTCTAACTCAAGTTCTGCACTTTGATTTTCTTAGAACTTGAATTCTTCAGTAAGTGGTTCTTGTGCTACTTCAGATGTATTAAAGAACATTTGAAATCCAAATACTTTCAAAATTTGGTGAGGACATGAAATAATGTATCCAGTACTGATGCCAGCTATTGTGATTGTAATAGAAACAACTGTCTGTGGTTCTGACAGAAAAGATAAGTTAAACGGAAAGGTTTATGGCACTTTCACTACTAAGTGATAATTGAACAATAGTTAAAGCTTCATTATCTTGTGGTATATTTAAAGCAGAGATATATATGAGAGATTAAGAATGGTTTTTTATGTCTGTGTGAAATGCAAGGTGACTGCTAAATTCCTTATTCAGTGTTTCTTTTTCTGGTGGAGCCATTGACTGATTTGTCTTGTAGAGATGGTTCTTGCTAGTAACTAATCCCATGATGCAGGAGTAATGTTTTAACACCATCTATAGAATGTAGCAGTTTTGCTAAGAAATACAAATTTTCACAAAATTTTTGACAATTATTGATAAACTGCAACATTTATCAATGAGATGTAGAGGATGTAGAATAAAGTCCATACAAGAATTTTATCAGAGCAGAAGTTTCTGTTTGTGTTTCAAGCAGTTTGTAAGCCAGTGTTTCACCAATTTTCTGCTCTTCTTTCTTAAGCAACTTCAGTTTCTTAGAGTAGAAGTGGTAATTTATAAGTGAAAGGCTCTGAAAGCAAGAATGACCTCCAGTACCCAGTCTACTTGTGAGCAAGTAGGGGTGTAGTGTTGTAAGACAAAAGAAGCTTACCTGCTGAAAAATTCTGTCTCTCTTTCCGCATTGGCAAAGAGGACTATATCATCTGAACCTTTGCCTTCATGCTGCTGCCATCAGCAAAAGCAGTTTTGCTTCAGATGTCCAAGTGAGGGACCCCCTCACCATTAGGGATGCAAGTGGCAGCAGAATCACCACTGGAAGAAAAGAAGGAGAAGGCTTCATGGAGTATCACTCTGGAAAACACTTGTCAGGAGACAAACCAGGTTAATTATGAGCACAACAATGAGGATTAGTGGACAAGACTGATAAATGAAGCCTCATTGGGTTTTAAACCAAATAACAGTATTTACTATCCTTCTTCTCAGCACCTCATGGGGAAGCTCTCTAGTTGTGCAAATATGGGAACTGAGGATTTAATTCTACTATAAAAGAGATATTGAGTAAGCCCTTTCATGTAAATTATGGCTTTTTCATAGGAACCGAAAAAAGACCTCGTTAAAATTTGTGTTTCCATTCTAAGCTGACTAAAAGGGCAACACAAACATTCTAAAGAAAAATGCTGGGATTAAAAAATGCAATTTTTTTGAGTTGTTTTGAGGGAGAAAAAATGCTGATGCATTTCCAAATAGGAATTCAGTTTTTATAGGAACTTCTGACCACAATAATCCCCTTAATGTTACATTCACACAAGTTACTTTAGGAAATGGTAGTAAGCAATTAGTTAAGAAATGAGTAATGTGTGGTAATAGACAAATAGTTTTGACTGTATAGTCCAAACTATACCGATAACAATTAGTCTTTCAATAACAGTCCTGTTTTGTGTGATAAGAGTGCCTTTGTGATGTGATGATGGATAAAATTCTGACACATACCAGCCTTTGATACAGTCAGTGATGCTCATTATCAAAATGCCACAGCACAGCTAAGCCACAGTGACTGTTGTATATTTTACTCTGCAACAGGCCCAATCCAACTTAATTTGGTAAATTACTGTAAACTTCCTTTGAGTACTCTGCAGATCAAGCACTGTTAAAGGGATTGTTCAAGGCTCCACTATGCAGAGGAAAAATCTTCAGAGGAAATCTGAAGAAAGTAGATAGATCTGGATGGGAGATTCAAGATATCTATGTTTTGTAGGAATGGCATATCTAATTAAGACATAAATGGAGATACTTTGCAGGGAATTTTGAATGTTCAACAGCATAAAAAAGTAATGACTTTGTAATTGAACTATATATTGAAAATTCCATTTGACATTTCAGTCATATTCAAAATATCTAATTCTCAGTGTGCATACTTGAGATTTAGGTACTTGCTATGCCAAGGAAAGGAATTATCAGTGAAGTAAAAGTTAAATGAGCTCTGATTTATTGCAGTCCAAAGGTAGAGGAACACTAGAAAAAGTTACCACATTTGTCACAGGAGTTTTCAAAAAGACAGTAAAATAAAGTACATTGATTTGTTGGCTTTATGGACAAGACTATGAACATATGAGCTTTTTATTTTGAGCTTTGGCAATTGAGAAATCACCACAAAAGATATTTAGCAGAAAAGCCAATACTGACCTTAAACTTACATCATTATGCTAATGATTCCTGTCTGTGGTATATTTCAAGAACATGCTTCTTCTAGGCTTCCCCAGAACATTGCTGATCTGAAAATTGAGTCTTCCATTGTTTGTTCTTTTCTGCTTGCTTGTGCAGACATCAATGACGTTGGAACAGTGATGGCTGTTCTGGCACTCCCATCAAATCTGTGGTTTCCAGAATAGAATGTGCTATGTATTGGAGTCCCAGAGCATATTGCTCCCCTGTGACCTCTCCTTCAAAGAAGCTTCACTTACTTTCAGCTCTTGCATTTGTTTATTTCAGCCTAAGGAAAAGTTCTTGGTGGAGAAGTTTGTCATTAGTCTACTTTTGCCTTCCTTCCAGCAGAACACTATTTATTTTACATACCTTTTCCATTCAGATAGGTTTAAAATGTCCACTAAAAGAGGGACACTCAAGGAACTGCTGTCTTGTTTTTCTCTGTTCTATCTTTCCTTTGAACTCCCTTGACACTAGTCATGAGGAGACAGTGGAAAAGTACTGATTAGCAGGAAATATCATGCACTAAGAGAAGAAAAGTCAAAGTTTTTGAGAAGTCTACCTAGACATAATAATGTTGCAATGGACTGGAGCTGACTACAGGAGTGGCTAGTGCTTTGCACAGCTGTGTGAATTGGGACTTCCTGAGGGAAACAGTGACATGGTCAGTGTGAGTTGTTCAATATTATTTTCCATTCAAACCTCACACTCTTGCAAAGGCATAGAAAGTTAAAAACACTTTGCCATTCAGACATGGAATTTTCAGGATACAGAGAAAACATCTACAGGTTGTTATCCTTGCTGTCCCTTGATCTGCTTGGAAGCAGAAGCATTTGGGAATTTGCAGATAAACTGGTTCCAGCAAGGTGTCACTAAAGCAAAAGGAGCTCTTTGCAATACTTTGCCTCTTTGCCTTTCTGTCTATGAACACCAAATTCAAGACTACATTTTGAAATGAAAATATCACTTTTTCAGTGTTAAGTGGTCAATTAATTTTATGTGCATCTAAACAGAAACACTTAACTGCAGTATCAGCCAGAAACCTTTGCTCTGAGTCCTGCTTAAATGGCAATTACTGTAGTGGCTGACTGTTGGGTGACTAAATGAGGAACATCCGTCACTAAAGGTGCAAAATGGTTTAGGTTAATCTTGGATCTGTAGGCTCTCTGTCTGGGTTTATTGTCAGTTTACATGATGCAGAGATAGAAGATAGGAAGGAGCCATTGTTATTGGATCAGAGCTGATTCATTCTGTTCATCCCTTCAAAAAAAAGTTGTACTCATTGTGGCTGGCTCAAGCCGGGATGCTGACAACAGAAAAAAAATTGCCATTGTGTTCCTAAGAGGCACAAGTCATTCAATTCCTGATGAGATGTTCTTAAAAAATATTTCTGCTGTAAAGAGTTTGTCAGCATCCTCATCTCCAGACAGTCAGATATGCTGTTCAGGCTGTGTCAATGGCCTAATTAACATATTTTCTCCTGCTAGGAGTTACAGCAAGTATGCTGAAATATTTTAAACTCATTTCTCGAAGACTCACATTGGTCCATTTTTAGAGTGTTGAGCAGCACATCAGCATTGCTAGGAAAGTTTTAAAGATGGCACCTTTGGTGCCTGTAATGTCTGTGTCTGTATAAGATTTATTTCCTGTGTCTTGCACTGTGGTTTTGCCTGTTTGGTGTGAGGTGAGGCGGCAGGGAGCAGGGGCTGATCGCTGGGGAGTGGCACTGCATTGCCTGGCAGCTGGGAGCTGCTTGGTGACTTCAGCACAGCATCGGTTCAGGCCCCCACTTAACAAATTTCAGTTACCATCAGTTACGAGCGCTGAGGGAGGAGGGGGGCACAGGAGACGCACTTCACCCTGTGCCTGGCCTTTTCCAGTTCATTTAAGAGTATTACAGTGGTTATATAATGCAGTGTCCCGGGAGGCATGGGCAGCAGATCGCGTGCGGGAGGTTTCCCGATCAGAGAAATTCTGGCTTATGAGCCATTGTTGGGCAGCCTTGTTCCCTACCCTCCTGAACTGATTTATTGTCAGCTCACAAAGCAGTACAAGCTACTTTTATTCTCTCGATTTTTCTGATAGGATGTTAAGATTGTATTTAGTCACAGGGTATGATAAGCTCTATATGGCTTATCTGTAGGTTATGTAATGCTCCACAAACACAGGCTGGGGTCTCAGTTGGTCCTGGGCTGGCTGTGCAGGGCTTATGCTGTAGCACTATTGTCATGGCTCGTGTTTATCCATTTATTTAGAAACAGCTCATCATTTCCATGCTCTTTATAAAAGGTGCCAAGGACAACTCTTAAGAAGCCACGGCATCTGGAATAAGTCCTTTTATCCTTTTTTTTTAAAGCTCCTTACATAGAAAGTGAAAAAGGTCCTATAATGAAATAGTTGTTATTAGTGTTTTGCCATTCCTAAATTTTCATGTACCTTGGTGAGACCCATTTTAAAATATTTAAGATCATCTTTGTTACCAAAAGCTGATACGGTATTCAGTACTAAAAACCTGAACTCTTGAACAGCTAAACTTAAAGATCATTATATGAATTTAACCCTGACAGGATTTTTAAGCTGTTTTCTTTGTGCTTTATGAGCACTGCTCTTTGACAGTTAAAAAATCTGTTTAATAAATGTGAACTCAAACCAGATATTGTTGTAGGTATTTATAAATTTCGTATTCTTTCTGCAGTTCATATATTTTATTTTCTTTGTTAAGCACTGTTTTTAAGGCAACTTTAGTATTTCCTTAAGGTACTGAAAGGCTGCTTAGAAGACTTTTGCTCCTAATTAAAAGAAACCAAATAATAGGTATGGAAAGAGAAAAATAGGTATGGAATGATATTATACTGTTTGGATATTGTTTAAAGACATTTTTCCTGAAAGAAGCTTGTATATGGAAATGTTTTTCAATGTGTTTTTCTCCAACTTGTTATAAACTGCCTTATGATTGTATAGCTTTTGAAATATCACTGTTTCTGAAACACATTTCTGCAAACACAGCATCTTATGACCTAGCAGTACTGTAATGATGAGGAAGAGGCTGTGGATGTTGTGGATGTTGTCTGCCTGGACTTCAGCAATGTCTTTGACACTGTCTCCCACGGCACTGTCCTGGAAAAGGACAGGTGCAGCCTTCATTTTGTTAAGATGATCAGGCTGGATGGCCAGGCCTAGAGGGTGCTGGTGAATTCAGTTTGCATTCTGTTGGCATCCAGGTACTGGCGGCATTTCCTAGGGATCGGTGTTGGGCCCAGTTCTGATTAATATCTCCTTTGGTGATCTGGATGAGGAGAGTGAGTGTACCCTCAATAAATTCACAGATAACACCAAGCTGGGCAGAAGTGTTGATCTGCTGGAGGGCTGGAAGGCTCTGTGAGGGGACCTGTGTAATGCCATGACATTCCACAAGGCTAAGTGCTGAGTTCTGCTCTTTGGCCACAACAACCCCAAACAGGCTGGGGCAGAGTGACAGGAAAGTGGCCCAGCAGAAAAGGGCCTGAGGGTGCTGGTGGCAATGGCTGAACATGAGCCAGCTGTACCAGCAAGAGTGTGGCCAGCAGGAGCAGGACAGGGATTGTCCCCCTGTCCTTGGCACTGGTGAGGCCACACCTCCAATCCTGTGTTCAATTTTGGGCCTCTCAATTCAGGATGGACACTGAGATACAGGAGTGTATCCAGAGAAAGGAAATGGAGCTGGTTTGGAGCACAGGTCCTGTGAGGAGCAGCTGAGGGAGCTGGGATTGTTTAGCCTGGAGAAAAGGAGACTCAGGGGTGACCTTGTCTCTCTAACTACTACTTGGGTGGGGGTCAGCCTCTTTTTACATGCAATTAGTGACAGGATGAAAGAATGTAGTTCTAAGATACACCAGGGGAAGTTTAGGTAGGGCTTCAGGAAGAAATTCTTCACAGAAAGGGTGATCAGATATTGAATGGGCTGCCCAGGGAGATGGTGGAATCCCTATCCCTGGGGGTGTGTAAGGAAAGACTGAATGTGGCATTCAGTGCCATGATCTAGTTGACATAGTGATGTTCAATTAGAGGTTTGGCAGTGATCTCAGAGGTTTTTTCCATCTTAATTGGTTCTGTGACAATACAAGTATCAACCTTAACAATGTCCTTTTAAATCTGGTGGCTCTTGCCATTCTCTTGAGTTATTTCTCCTGTTCCTAATCTACTAGAATAGGATGCTTCAGCCACAGATCACAATACCAATGTGAAAGATCAAAAAATTTGAGAATCCACTACTGTAATACAACCAGTTAACCAATAGTCAGCAAATTACCTGTGTGCAGCAAACATTTATTTCTCCCAGGATTATTTCCATTGCAGCCATGAGCAATGATAGAGCAGTGGTCCTTCGTGCAGCTGCTTGTAGATGGTGAATAATGTTTCAAAAGCTTTCAGGTCTTGTAGAAGTTCTTTTCATCAGGTTTTGACAGATGAAATTTTGATATCTGTAATGCTAGTATGCATTGGGGAAGTACAGTATTTAAATGGAAGTGAATTGCTTACCTTTGAAGGCTTACCTGTGAGCTTTCTGTGATGTGATATAAGTGCTTATTTATGTTATGAATATATTACTTTCTGTCTGAAAGAGAGCGTTCCTGTGTTAAAAAGCTTCTGTTGTGCAGATGCTGTTAAAATCATAGTTTCCAGAGTAGTGCTACTAGAATTTAAACATGAAAAGTAAGAATTTGTGATAAAAATTATTATCATCCTGTAATTTAGATGATTCTCAGATTCAGACCCAGAAACCAATTTATACAGGAAAGACTATTTGTTTCCATTTCTGAATAGATTGAAACTTTGCAAACTGCAACTGCACCAAAGTGACATTCTAACTTGTCATGGACTTGGTACTCTGATTCTTAGGGTACTGGCTTATTAATTGATGCTTTGAATACAAGTCATCAGTGTGCAAGCATGGGGATATAAGATTTACAAATAATATATTCCAAAAGTAGCTGTCATCATTGCATGACAAGGTAAAAGATGAGTAAGCAGTGAAGATGTGAAAAGTTAAAGAAGAAGCTCAAGATGTCACAAAAATGTTCTGTCCATATAAGAAAAGGTGCCATCACGTAGGCTTTGATCAAGTTACAGGAGCCACATTTTTGTGTGGAACTGTTGCTTTAGCCATGCAATAGTTTTATTCTCACCCCAGCATTTGTAAATATCTTCTACAAATAAATTAAAATGCAATAAAGAAGTTGGATAGTCTTGCAGCAGTATTGCTACTTTTTCTTTCTTTCTTTCCTTTGACTTTTCCATGTCAAAATACTCTGAGGAGTTACCTGTGACAGGATGAAGACTACACACTAAAGTGGACTCTCAATAAATTAAAATGTCTAGTGAAGGTAGACATGTGGAAAATATTTGGAACCAAGTATGAGTAATCAATGAACGCATTTTACCATAAGCTGTTTCAGCAGAATCTGGTATCTTGCTTATTGTGTTCAGATCCTGAAAGAAAAATCTTGCTAAAATCAGAAATGAGAAGGTTGTCATCAAAAGTTGATGGACTCATAGCAAACTCTAGGACTTGTACTTTGAATTATGATTTTTTTCAAATATCCCACTGAAAATATGGCAGTGGATCTTCTGCTGCTTTTGTGTAAGCCAGTGTCTAACCACTTGAGATTTCTCACAGGAAAGGATGAGATACACATTGAAAATGAGAGAGCTAGAAAATGGAAGTACCTAGATTTGGAGGCATGTATTTTACTTGATAGATTACATGATGATTATAGAGCTTGGGATGTGTCTCGAGTAAACCCATTTCCTACCAGAACACATTTTTGATCTAAATAAGAAAAGAAATTATACCATTGTCTATAACAATTGTTCCTTCACGAAGTCTATTCCCCATGTACAAAGATTTTAGATGGGAAATAACAATCAGTTACGGAGTAAAATATAGACAAAGTGTGCTCTACAAAAGTTGAGAATGTAAAATTTCTCTGCTTTTAATCTCCTTAAGAGAGATTAAAATGGGTGTTAAGAATATTATTTTTGATAAAGAATTGTTTAGAAATAATGTCTTTTTTCCACTGGAAAACAGTAGTCTTTTAGAAATATTTCCTTAATGTTCTAAACATTCCTCAAGCTGAACATAGAACGGGGTTCAGTAATGGCAGCAGTTGTGGCTTTCACCAGACTTACAGTGGTTATCTTTTTGCGTGTATGAGTAATCCGCAACCTAAATTGAACCCAGCTGTCTTAGCTGGTTATTTAACTGCTGCAGCTTCTGGAATAAGCATGTGTTCGGCAAAGGCTTCCTGGGGATTATCCATGCCTCTGAACGGAAATTGCAAAACTCTGATATGTGCCTTACAGTACTGGAAAAATTAATTTTTGATTAATTGTTTGGGCCAAATAGGTGAATTTGATTCAACTGCCTTCTAATTTTGATGTGTGGTGGTTTTGCCACTCATCTTGAAAGCTTTTCTTTATGTGCCTTCTTCATAGGTACTTAAATATATGTTTTTTTAAGGGAGTAAACTTTTAAAAATTGTGCTTATTTAAAAAAAAAAAAAGAAGATGAAAAAAGAAAGGATAAACTTTGAAATCTCTGCAACTAGCCAAAAGCAAAATTCCTGGAAAACTGATGTCTTAAAGATGCCATTCCCTTTCCTCTCTGGTTCTCTGTGTCAACTGGTATCAAAATGGAACATTGTCTCCAAATAATTTCTATGATTCTTTTTTAAACTAAAGCATAGATTTTGGGGAATTCCAGAAAGTCCATGTTTTAGAATAATTCTGCATGCTTTCTAGACTTAAAAACATATAAACTTCTTTTGTTTTTATTTTTGAATCTGTGGAACCTGGCATATGTATGAATAAATGTTTCTCCAACCATCTCATATATATGCAGTTTAAAACAACATTCCTTTAGAATGGCTTTTATAGTCTTCCTAAGCTCCTATCTGTTAATTTCTTGAAAGGATTTTTCCTATGGTTGGTCTTCATTTTAGATTTCTCAATGGAGCTTCATTTTGAATTTATGTTTTATAGCAGGAACTGTGTGGATTGCATGTCAGTCCCTTATCAGTTCATGATGACTTCTAGTTATTGGCAAAGTCTGACTCTTCCACTCTGTTAAATTTTTAACCTGCATATAAGTCAGGGCCGCAAGAGGATGTTTTCCTTTCTTATTTTCTAGGATTCTAATTTGTGTTTCATCTTAATTAAAACCATAGCCAGAGGAGAAGTTAGAAGATGATGACCCATGCATGTTTTCCACTTTACGGTAGTACAGTTTTTGTTCTTTACTTGGTAGAATACATGGTGATTATAGAGCTTGGGATGTGTCTCTTTTATAGACACAAACAACTTTCTTTAAGAAATATTGGTTGTTTTGGGGTTTTTCCCCCCCTCAGCATTTGAATAGAGGTTGTATTTTGGACTTTTGGGCTGGTGGGAGGGCAGGATTCTGTTTTTTTCACTTAGTGGAGGGTCAGTGATCTTCTCTAGAAATTAATGCACAGACCATCTTCAGTCAAGCTGGTAGATGGGATTAAACAAGCAGAGTTGACATGCTTGTGGTAAAACTCCATTTCTGCTTAAGTTTTTTATTTTTCCTAAAAATAAAACTACTAGGTAAACTTCACTTTGACAAGAACTGTCAGCTTCTAAAATAAAATTTTAACTTCTTATATTAAATATAAAAAATTATGATCAGAAAATTTCAGGGAATTTAACTCCAGGAGGTCTATTTCAGATGTGTTTTTTCCTCGGTAGGCTAAGTTCTCATGTGGGACTAAGGTGCGTGAAAATGGGTATGGTCTGGTATGCTGTGAGTTACTGTGCTTAAAGGGCCTTCCAGAGAAGGTGGGGCTGTATGAGGCTCTTAGATTTTATTTCTAAGGACACCATAATACCTTTTTCAAGTTTTCTATCTAGAAAAGTGTAAAGACATGACTATATTTGATTTGATGCTCATAAGAAAATTTTAAGGTAATTATCAGACAGTAAAAGTAGCTTCATTCCTCAAGTCTACTAGTTCTATTAAATTCGAGACAAGGAAAGATGATGATGATACTTTGAAAATTATGTAGATGTTACTTCTTAATGAAGTCCTTGGAATTAAAGTACTAATAATTTTATTTTCTTTTTGCAGAGTAATGCCTTTTATCAAGGCATTATTTTATTTTCATCTTTATACAGGAAGCAGATAAATTTGTTTCAGTAAAACCTTGCCAGTTAGTAACTGAGAAAAACTGTGGACAATTTATTTAGCCGAGAGCGTGCAGCTCTGAGTTTAAATCACCTGATAACGTGGTGGAAACACCACTTTTGTGATGTAGTATTTTTATAGTATTTTACTGTATTTTCTTTTCCTTGCTGCTGATTTGTTTCTCAATATATGCAGACAAGTAATGACTGTGTCATGTCTGCTTTCCTAAAACATAATAGCTGCTAAAATAGTGTGTAATGTAGATGTCTTTCAATGTCTGCCATCCTGTAATTTCTGCATTTATCTTCTGAACACTAACAGAAACAGAGACATAAGAAGAGACTAGCCCATTTTTTTCTTTTACACGGTGGCTTTGGATTTACTCGCAAAAGTCATAAAGTCAATGTGTATATCTGTCACCTTTGCATTCCCCTGCTCAGGTCAAGTGTATTCCAGTGCTTGGAAACATGTTTGACTGTTGGAACCGGGTATTTTGAGGGGATGTAGTCTAATTTTGAGTACAGAATTATTTAAATTGCCCAGATGAAGTGATTTGAAATCCGACATGAGATACATCTATTTGTTGCTTTATTCAGACACAGGTAACAAAGAACCTCAGCTAATGGGAAAAACTTCTTTCCAGCACTTAATATCTGAATCTATTATTAACATGCTCCTGACTTTGATATCCAAGAGCAAACCAAATCATCCACCTTTTCCCCCACTTTCCCACTTGTGACAATAGTGGGATTACAATTGCACTATAGTGGGATTACTATTTGCACTACTACTTGGATGTCCATCCACTGTACCTCTAAAATGAATCTTTTACCACTTTCTGCAATGGAAAACATAGACAGAAGCAATACTAAGGAAATTCCTCATTATATAACATAATGTGATGATACTGTGAAAATTTTAGGGAATACAGCAAGGTTTGTCTGCTAAGATAAGTAATTTTAACTGCTTATACAACTAAGCCTGAGCCTCTTTGTATTTCCTGAGAACTACAGAAAGACCTTTTGGGCTTTTTATCCTTAATTTTTTAATTTTGTAGGGTTTTTGTTGTTGTTGTTGTTGTGTTTTGTTGTTTGTTTGGGTTTTGGGTTTGTTTGCTTGTTTGTTTATTTTTTAAAGGGGCATTGGAGACATGGTTATTTTGTTGGGCTTTTTGTTCAGACATAAATTATAATTGAAAAGCAAGGAAAAAATAGACATTTTTACTGCAGTGTTGTGAAGTTTACAGATGCAAACCATCATCGTGTCATCTGGTATAGTCTTTTCTAGGCTTCTTTGAGATCCACACTTTCTACCATTTAGAGACTTTGGTAGATGTTTATTTTGAATTAAGAAAAAGGAGGAAAAATGTCTGAAACATTAAGGATATTCCAGAACAGATCTCTGCACTGTACAATAAGAAACTCTTTGCAATAGCTACTCTGTTAGGAAGGATCATGACTTAACATACTGGTAAGTTATATCAGAGGGATCCATCACTGGTTATAAGGTAATTAACTTCTTGGACTAAAATAAGGTTTGGCTTTGAGATATTTAGAGTTTTATCCAGCAAAATAAAAATGTGCTATGGAGAAAGTGATGCGGAGGTTATTGCTTGGCTGATGGCAATATTTCAACAAATAAAAAATAAATTGAATAAAAATGTTGTAAATCACAGTAAATCATTGTCTCACTACAAACTAGCATGTTTTGTCTCACTAAAAACTTTCAAGTTTTTTTGTTAGCTGCTATATTAAGCAGACAACAGCTGCTAGCTGGGATGCATATAGGTCTGTACTTATGCTTATAATGAATCACTCTGATTATGCTTACCTTTCTGTTACTTAAAATAAATTATCTCACCTATTCATTCCTGTATCTGACACCCATCTGCTTATTATACCATTTTTTCAGTCTGAATTTCTCACTAGAAGATACATTGTAATCGCCTCACAGCAGTGAAGCTTCTTAAATTCTTAAATTTCCATTTCAAGGGTTAAATGCTTATTATTCTTTCTCCCTCTGAGTTTTCTCTTTCTCATCTAAATTCATTTACCATATAAGATGGTAAAAAGTCCGCTTTCAAACTGCTAATAGAGTAAACTGTCCACTTAAGCATAAGGTTTGACTAAAAATTTAGGATTTCATAGGAATTTGATAAAACACAATGTTTTATAATACAAATTCAATGGGACCTGAATTAATAGATACTCTGGGTGTTTTGGTCTTGAGGAATAAGAACAGAAAAAAATCCTGTCTCAATCACTAGGCTGGCTCCCCTTTGATTTTTCCTCATCTGTTTGGATGCAGTTTGCGCTGGTCTTGAACAATAGGTCATCGCTTCTTTTGGGTGAAATGATGTCACTTTTGCTTCCTCCCGTCAGAAGATGAGTCAGCCACAGTTGCCTGACAGTTGATGTTTGGGTACTTCTTAGAGTAAGGTCAGTCTTATTTTCTTTGACTGAAGAGCTTGTGCTCAGGCATTGGTGAGCACAAAGATCAGTAATGAAAAGAGCCATCTGTTATTTTTCATTTGGGGCACATCAGGGATCAGGCACATCAGATCATTAACAATAAGCCAGTTTTATTCCTGCACTGGTTTACCCTTCTCTGAGGGTACGGAAGGATCTTGAAATTCTCTGTATAATAGGAGTTCTTGGCTAGGTTTTGTGAAGTTGCTGCATGTCAGTGTTAGGAAACACAGTGCAGCTGTAGTTTGATTTTGTTAGGTAGCTAAAATTGTCTTTTATAGTTTGGATTTTTTTGACATCCTAAATGCAGTGAGTTTTCTCACTTAAAAATGTCAGGCTTATTTTGATAAATTCAGACAGATTCTCTTCTGCAGTACATACAGACTTACGGTAATGTTACATGTTTTGAAGGCCATTTGCCTTTGCGGCTGTATCTGAAAGCAGATGTAGCTGAAAGCTGTTTCTAAATCTCAAAATTTAAATCCTGAAAAATTCTATTCTGCCTACTCCTAGGCCAGAAGGCCTGCAAAATTTACTGTCTTTTGAAACCTTGTCTCACCTAGTCTTTAGTTTATTGACTACAGTCTGTCAGCGACTTTGGTTCTGTTTCTACAATCAACCAACTGAATTCTAAGTTTTAGGCAATTTACTAGCTGAGCACTTTGCTTATAATTCAGAAGAACAGGAGTTAAAAAACTTGACTCTTACCTGTCTGAATTAGTCAGTGCTTCATGCCTTCCATGCAGTAGGAAAATTTGGTCTCATACTCACCTTGGGAATGTCTTTTTTCTTTTTGTAGTGGATTTCTTGTACCACTTCTCTTACCAGGACCTGAAACACTCATTCAGAAAATGGGAGAATTCCTCTTAAGACTAGTAATGTCCATTGTCTGTGCCTCCTGATTTTGTTAGCAGTCTTTCAGACACCAGAGTGGGAATATAGTACCTTATTTCTGAATCAGATCTTACAAACAAACAAGTGATCTTTTGAGTAACTGGAAACATGGCTGTGAGACGTGATTTTCTCCTACCTGGTTTCTCAATATTGGATTTGGAAGATTTGTGTAGGGACTGAGAGTAGGGCAGAGAGTCAACATTTGTAAGATCTCTGGCTTAAGTTATTTTACTGCCATGTAAATTTTGTTATACCAAATTTTAATTTAATGCTAACCAAGACTCTGCTAAGGGTCTTAAGGGTTAGTGTTACAATTAAAAACCTAACATAAACCATAACTGTGCACAGTTAATGAAAATTTTTTTCTGTACTCTCTTTCCTTAAACATTCTCTTGGAGTTTGGAAAGCTGCAAATGGAACAGAACCCTGGCTGTAGGTGGAAGGTGACATGTGGGAAGAACAAACAAAAAAATGTAGTTTGAAAATTGAACTCACTCTGGTGCATGTGGGTGTTAGTGGAGCTTCAAGTGGTCTCCAAATGACTGAATCAGTACATTTTCCTCTTCAGCAAAACATTATAAACAATTTATTTCAGAGGACACTAGGGCGTATTGGTGTCTGTAGGGGTAAAGCAAGCAGGTTTTAGTAGTAAGTGTTGTAAGAAAAGGAGGATTGGAGTGTGGGGGAAGAAAGTGTAACTTTTTGGCTTCCTCACAACAATAAGTGCTGACTGTGTCCTAGGCCAGCTGGCTACAGTTAAACCTGTGTATTTAGAGCAATAAGGTCAAACATGTTCTGGAGACATCTGCTGCTGTGTATGAGCAGGACAGGGGGACGAGGAGGGAAGTCATTTTGCAGAATATGCATCAGTGTGTCCAGATCCTGTGATGCAAAAGGTACCCTGTCTGTCAAACAGTCAAACAAAGAATATATATATCTTTCCTATGCTCTTTTATCATGCTGGTGTAACAAGGCATCAGAAGTAGAACTCGACCACTTTTCCTCTTTTTCTGAGAGGAAAGTGCTGCACCACTTTGCAAAGTTCTAGAAATCGCATGCAATCATTTTTGTAAAGGCTGTTTTTTTTAAATGAGGAGGAACGTGGAGAAAACGGATCAAAGGAGGCTGGGAGATTTAATTGAGTCAATACTTTTTCATAGAGCAATAG
Organism: Calcarius lapponicus; assembly: GCA_039654755.1. Lineage (NCBI taxonomy): Eukaryota > Metazoa > Chordata > Aves > Passeriformes > Fringillidae > Calcarius > Calcarius lapponicus. Next base: position 34,315,161 of record CM077481.1, read on the forward strand.
CACTTTTCTCTTATAGTGCCTCCTGTGACAGAGTCTGAAAGATTTTTATCTCTTCTCAAAGATAAGGAAACCGAGGCAATGGTATAGGCTGTTTATTTGGCTCTCCTGTGCAAGTATCATTTGTATGGGATATGTATTTTAAATTAGTAAAATCAAAAGCTATTTTTTTAATGCTTTTAATGGGAAAATGGGTCATGCAGAGCTCTCTCAGGATTTTGGACACAGCCTTACTGAGATTAATTTATGTGTATGTAGAAAACCCTAATAAACATGGTTTGCTTAGCAAAGGTATATCATTGCTGCTGATGTGCAGGCAGAGAAAATGCTTCTTAAGTAGTTATTGCATTTACGGTTTTATCTGCAGAGTTAAAAAGCACAATAGGTTAAAGACAAAAAGATTATTAGCATGCTAGTTTTATCCTCCTGGACTTGTAAAGACCTTAAAAGGGAAATTGATGCTGCTAATAATGTTTCAGCCTTCAGTTTAAAGAGATTGCATATGGAGAAAGAAAGAGAAGGGAAGTACTCTTACTAATTAGTGGTTTTGTTAAAAAATTGAGCTTTTCCGTTCTGATACTGTTGTCATGATCACATAGACAACCTGCACATTTATCACTGTTCCAGTAAAGCTGCATAAACTTAGCACCAGGCAGAATCACTTTTACAGAAGTCCTTTTAAAGAGTACTGTAGGCCTCATAAAATCTGTTTTCAGAGGAATAGGACAGACATAAGAATGAAGTGGAGGTGTGATTATCTCACAGCTACTTACATCTCTATTAGTCAAAATCCCTGGTAAGATGTCCAAATGCATTTTCTTCCTTTCTAAATAAACAGACATTGCGTGTAAGTGAACAGCTTGTGTTAAAAACGTCAAGGTACTAATTAAATTCTGTAATAGTTTTCATTTAATCACTCAGTGAATATAATTCTAAGAAATACCTTCCAAGATGGAAACTGCCCTTTGTGAAACTTCATATCCCTGGCAGAACCAGAACAATGAATCTTGACATCCAGTTATCTCCCTACCTGCTTAAAAAAAAATAGGATTTGCAAGTACCTTACATTTGATTTTTCATGTATCATCCATAACAAACAGAAGCAATAACATATGTCCAACTTGGATGATTCTTTCTAATGTTTACACCTTCTGAACCTGGTTCCTACCTTAAAACTTTCTAAAAATAACCATTCAAAAAGTGAAAGAAGGACCACTCTCTTGTCTCTGGTTTTTCTTTATGATCATGAACTGGATCAATGAGTTTGAAATGAACTAAAAGGTGGCACTGAGGACTCATTAAGAAATCAGTCTCTTTGAAATTGAACATGAGTAATGTCCACCCCCCCTTACAGATTGTGCTACTTGAGGATGGCAGTGACAGACTATGATCATAGGAATTGCCTTATGATGAAGGCAACATGATGATCTCCGTTTCTTCAGATCACTGGAGAGTATCAACACCTGTTATCAGAAACTAAATTTTTGCTTGTTTTTTAAGGAGACCAAATATTCCAAAACAAGTCAATAGAGTAGTTTTATGACATGGAATATCACAGGAGAGCATGGTATGCAGATAATGTTATGCAGGCAGGGAGTCTTGATAAGTATTCGGTTTCTTTTGGATCTGTCTTTAGCAGAAAGATTTAATCTGTTTCCTTTCAAGGAAAAATTGAAATACCTATCTTCTGAAAAACATTGGGGACTAGAAAGTGGTGTTTTTTCACATCTTGCTGTTATACATTGTGTCCTTAGAGTGTTTGTTTTTCCCCTGTTGCACTGTATTTTGAGTGTGTTACTCCAGAATAAAAGGAAATTTATGGGAAATTTGAAAAGCATCTTCTGCCTCATCTTTTAAATGCAAGTGAGTAGGTATGGAAAGAATATCTGCTATTGTGGTGTTGTATTATATATTTTAAATGAATTACATTTGTACTTCAAGTGCTGGCTTCCATTTTGGCTGGCTACTATGATGAGTGGCATATTTCCATATGGACCCATTAAGAAATAATTGTGAAACAGGTTTTTTATCATTCATCCTTCAGAGAGGAGGTGATGGCATCAGATCTCCTTTGAGCAAGACATCCTTGGGAGCTTACTTAACAGTGTAAGTACACCCTTACTTACCAGTCTAAGTACAAGGTCTTTCAAGAGCTGCAAAGCACAGTGCCCTACACCTGCAGACTGCAGATGGCTTACCTAGATCGCCAGAACACATTTCAATATGTATTTCAGATGGCTGGCTGGCTGAAAACTCAGCTGAATAGCAGTCAGCATCCTTGAAGCTGACTCTGGATTTAGATAGGAAGGACAGCAGTTTGCCTAGGCTGCATGTTCCCTAGATTCTGCTCCTGGCTCTGAATTCCAGCTGCTGCACGACTTTGCTTTGTGGTAGGATTTTTCCTTTAATGAGGAAGGGGACCATGGCCAAAATGATCTCTTTCTGAGACAGTTTGCCTCAGTTGAATTCTTGACATTTTTAATACAAGATAATGTAGTTGTGCATAATAGCAAGAAAATGCACATTTAATGGAGAAAGTGCAGATCTGCCTACAGCTTTACCACCAATAATAGCCGGTATGAACTGGCACATTTTTGTCCAGATTAATTGCATCTGGAAAGAAAAACTATTTTGTCGATGGCGCTTCCTTGTCAGGACATTTACAGCTAATTTGGATGCAAACTCCTCTTATCTGTTACACAGTGAGTATCTGGGTTAGTTTATGTGTCCTGAAGATGTGGGTTTGGTTTTGGGTGCCTTGTTCATATTTGTTTGGGTGGTATCCTGAGAATGACAGTATCTCTATGTTGATATGGTCTTAGCAGATTTGAAATGCAGCTAAGATTTTACTGCTGCAGTAGGACATTTGGGACCCAGAAACTCATATTGCACTTCACAGTAGCACCCAAGCCAGACAGTGTAATGGGATATTGCAGTGCAGTTACTCTCACTAGGACCTGATGGAGCTGCACAGTCACACTGCAGTTGCCAAGGGAAATTCAAGGGAAATTGCAGTAAAGGCAGATTCAATCTTTGGAGGCCTGAGTTCCATATCTCAGTATTCCCATGTCTGGACCCAGTTTCTTTGCTGTCCTCTTCCTCCTGTGATCTATCACTCACTTCCTGTGCTCTATATTCTTACAAAGTAATGCTTTAAATCACTGTTACAGTCTTTCAATAGTATCTGAAGGTATTCTGCGCTGATGTGAGGAGCAAATACCACATGATCGTTTAAGATAATGAATGAACTTGGCACAGTGCTGTTGTTGTGAAAAACATTGGAGGTCAAAATCAACTTTGTTTTGTACCCTTTGCCTTCATCCAAAGTCAGGAGCAGCAGTTGAAGTTGGATTCTCGTTTGCTGTTTGTATCAGGAGCATTTACAAGGCTAGCTTTTATTAAAGCTGATCAATCTGAAGCTAGATGTATGCTGAACAGGGTGCCCTTTTGATACAGTTGGTAACTGCAACATCCTGATCAGAAACTAAAATGTGTAAGTATTAAAATTTATCAAGATACAAGATGCTAAGAGTCTTAAACCAATGAAGAAATAAACCTTTGCTGCACCTTTATTTAAGCACGTCTCTTTTTCTGTGCATTGGGGCATTGTCTCCTAAACCATAATAAAACAAAACAAGAAAGGAAACATAGCTTCTGCATGGGAGAGTTTCAAGCCTCCACAGCTTAAAAAAGCAGCTAGTACAAACTTTTTTTTAAAAAGCATACTGCATTTTCAGGTTAATCATTCCATTAATCGTATAATTAATCATATTCAGAAGTGCAGCTTGCTTTTCAGCCCTATAATGCTGAAGTTAGATGGTTCTGGCAGACTTTCCTGTAAAGTCCAACATGGATCTACCAAATTTAACAAAACCTTGACCCCAAGTGATTTGTTTTCACGTCAAAATGTCCATCTTCTTTTTTGAGTAGTATCTCTCTGGCTTTTCTGCATGTTGATATTCACTATCTCTCTAACAAAGATAATTTTTACTGCAGATGGCTAGCAGCCACAATATCCTAATATGTTTCAAAGATTGATAGTTTTGTGCTGTGCATCCATTGAGTAATAATTATTTATATAAACTTGCTGCAAATTATATATATGTACAGTCACAGATCCACAATATTTCTGGAACATACTCTCTTTTAAGAAAGGCTTGTTTTGATTTGGTTTAAATAATTGTAACTCAGCTAGTTTAAAATCCCATTAAATGTTATAAATACTGCAGCCACATATGGTAGATAGACTCTTAGAGAGATAATCCTTTTTATTTTGGTTTGGAAACCACTGCAGACCAGGAAGTAGAGAAGAAATGTCTTGACCTTTCCTTTAATACTCACAGATAGACCCCCAAAACTCACAGAAATGCTTCTGCACAGCTCTTACTCGTTGTTCTGCAGAACATGCCTTCAGCAGGTAATGCAAGGAAAAATTTCAGCCAGGAACAAGAATAAAATAGCATAAATAGTAACCAGCCTAACTGAAAAAGTGGGTTTAGGTTCTCTCCAGCTGAGACTTTGTTAGAGTTCAACTGATACAGAAATAGTACAACTGAAATTGGTATCACAGGAGATGGAGTTTCACAGAACTTCAGCTGGGAGTTGAGCTCTCAGATTCTAAACCCTCATTTTACTGTCTGTGTATGCAGTAATAATATCTTTAAGAGGAAGAAATGTGCGTTGAAAAGAGTTGAAGGTAAATTAGGGTCAAGACCTAGGATAGAATAATGTACCTCACTGTTGTAGTGAGTAGCAAGCTTTTACGTATTCTATTAAAAGGTAATGAAGGCTCCAAAATTGGCAATTCCATAAGGGAGACATCCCCATGACTCATCTTGCGTAAGCAGAGCTGAGTCCTCATGCCAAAAATAGAATAAAGTACTCCCATTTTATGAAGTGAAAGAAACATAGTTGAGGAAATATAATATTTTCCCTTTTTTTCTCCTTTAGCTTTACTTTAGTTGTGATTTTGTTGCTCTCAATTGAGCAAGATTTTCACAAGCTCATTAAGTCTCAGCATGGCATAAAAAAAAATCAATCAGATGTTCTTGTATGTGTAAGAAATTTTTACCTCAACCAGATCATTCAGTACCACCTATTTTAATTGTGGTAATTTTCAATTCAGAGGATATCTTATTAAAAATGGGCATTAATTTCCCTGTGTTCCATCATGATTTTAGAAATTGTGTCTTTGTAAGGACATTAAGGAGTGCTTTTGTTAGATGTATGGAAAAATAATCCAAATAAGTTTTTTATAGTGTATGACTGTAAGTGGTTTAGAATAAAAAAAAAAAGAGCCATATTTTTACTGTGTTTTCATAGCACCATGCCCAAAAATGTATTTTTTATCTCTATCTATTTTGTCATAATACTATTTTTAAACATAAGATGTTAGTCATAAGAAGTCAAGACTTTTGAAGTAGCAGTAGCCATGACAACCTTCACTCTTGGGGTGCAGCACAGGGTCTGTCGCTGTGTGGCTGGACGTACACTGCATGTGACTGGATGAAATATTAATGTGTATGGTAAAATTACTTATGACTTCATTAAAGACTGCTTTTTCTAGGTCATGCAGCAAATTAGCTGCAAGCTGCAATTCAGGAAACTAGTTGTCACTGCTGTGCTTGTTCCATCAAACAGTAGAGAAAGACACTGTTGTGCAAGCAAGGTCTATTAAACAGGGCATGTTTTGTGAGTTATTCTTTTTTATTCCTTTCTATTTTCAGTTTTCTTCTCACATTCTGCTTACTTTTCTTTATTTCCTCCCTTTTGCTTATTTCTCAGGCCTTTTTTTTCCTCCTGTTTCTCTGTTTTCTGCTCTGATCATCCTTTGTACTTAGAACTGGTGATTTTGTAAAACAAGTAAATAGACATGTTTTTAACCCCATCTGAATTGTACTGATCTTCAACTGTATAATTCTCACTGCAGTAATTTGGAATAATTGAGATGTCTTGTGATACCTATCTTTAAGTATTTCAGAATTAAACTACGACACATTTTCTGAAGATGTGTTTTCCCTGAGGACATGTGGGGCTCACCAAGGTAACATTTAGATGAGTGATGTTCTCTTGAGCGCCATCAGTATTCAGCAATGCAGTTAGAATTGTCTGAGTGAAACTCTGCAGCCCCTGTCGCTACTACCGTACTGCAAAAAAAAAAAAAAATTCTGTGAGCAGGGTTTAAGCTTTGTATATAACAGCAAAGGTTTTTATGATCATGTATGCTTGACAATCTATAAATACCAGATTAAAATAATAGCAGAACTGTATTTAGCAAGCATTTTAAAAAATAGTATTTTCTACAGAGTTTTTATCAAAATAAATTCAAACATGCTCTCAGGTAATAATTAATATGGTTAGAAAGGATGTTATGAAGAATTTAATCTTTATGCACGTTATGGTTTTATTGTAAAACAGTTCTGTACAGATTGCACAGTAGAGCAGAAGCAAAATGAAACCCACGGGTTTTTTAAAGTAATGCTGCCCATTCTATATAGTGAATGAGAAAATGATAATGAAACTGCAACTAGTTTAAAAACAGTAAAAGTTTATATACCTTAATGATATACGCAGAGAGCATATTAGGAGCTAAATAAAAGTTATTTAGAAAATCTAATTGTGCCATTTCTTGCATTTTTGAATGCATCTATAAAACCTCTCTTATCTTCAAAACAATTTTATGCATGTGGTTTAGTTTATGTTTTTATGTCTCTAAAATACAGTTACATAGATAGTATTTCAACAATAGAGACAGTATTTCAGAAATAATTTTAGGGTTAGGGTTAGGGTTAGGGTTATTAGAAATAGAATTTATTATTAAAGATACATTCATTATGGTTACATACTATTATAAACTTACATACTATTATAAATTTAAAATATTTATTTAATTTAAATTTTTTATACATTTATATCAAATCAAAGAATTCATATCTTCAAGTTAAGACAACTGCGGCATTACTTCTCTGAATGTTAAGGAATTTTTATTTTTCAGTTGGGCGACTAAAACAAAGCTAACCTAGATATTTTATAAAGTTGTTTGGGAATGAAATAGGAAAAAATTGTATCCAGGCAACATCACCTTAATAATCTTACAGCCTCTTAGATCCACTTACTCAGTATTGAAACCAATTTCTGGTCAAATAATAACAACGTACATAAACTACTTGTTTTGTATGTTGTTCATGTGTCTGGATTTCTGGTAAATATGTAAGTTCCTGCACATTAATGCACAGCTAACAAGAAGTCAACAGTTAGTTCACTTGTGCCTGTATTTTCACAGGCGTGCATGTCAAGCTGCACTGACAGCAGTGTAAAGTAAGATGTTTTGAGAGGCAATGACCTCTATACTTGAATGTAAATATGACATTGGCTTTCAGATGGCAGGAGAAGGTTAGTGTAATGACTGTCCTCCCTTTTAAGAGTCTGGTGGCACCTGCTTCTCCAGGAAACCAGTGTTGGGATGTTCTATTCTTGCTCTGTTGAGGTGTCAGGGACCTGGGGTCTCCTGTCCTTGAGCCTGTGCATGGTGACCCTGACTGCTAAGAGGGAGGATGGTGGGGCATTTGCTCTAGTCCCCAGAAATGGTCTGGAGAGCAGGGGGCAGGGTGGAAATGCGTTGTGGGTCATGACATTTAATACAGTTATGTGTGCTAAGCAAAACACCTGGAAAATGCCAGACAGGAAGGGAGGAAGAATTTGGGGAAGAGTTAGGTTTCACATTATGTAGTGTGGGGACAGATTGGGTGTGGCAGCTTTTCCCCAAGGGAAATGAAGGAGACCCTGGCAGTTTATGGTGCTGCTGTCCAAGAGCTGTCAGTAGCAGCTTCTCCTTTGGCCTGGTCAATTTGGTCTCTAATGCAAACAATCACAGAGGTGACAATCTTGCTTGTGATTGTTCCACTTCCACTAGTTTGCTTTTCATTTTTGTTTATTTGTTCAAATTAAGAGGTAAATCTGGTCCCAGGAGAGCTTTTTGTGATCAGCACAGAATATTCTCATGTACTGCATAGGCCAGTTACATGCTGCATGTTTGTGTCTCACAAGACAGCGTGAGCAATCAGATGATAATAGTGGTATATCTGGCAGTTTAAATTATGTAATAACCCTTACTTCTTTGCTGAACTTGGACATAGTCATGTCATGTCAGTTGTCCTGGTATGTTTGACTTCTTACCTTCAAGATAGATCGGTAATTTCTGTATTTGAAGAAATTCTTCTCTAAGGTTTACAGTACTTGAGCATGTGGAAGGTGAGCAAGGACTACATTATGTTCATTATGTTTACTCTAAAAGATGATAGTTGGATTTTTCTTTTCACTGGTGGCCAATGTGACTCCTCTGTTCCTTTCTCTTTGGCATTTGTTCATATCAGAAAGTCAGTGATAGCCCATGTGTAAATGTATCTGTGATAGAAGAATTACAATTTTGATATTCCAGTATTGATTCCAATAATATATTTTGTTAGGACTATCCACTTTTGGTGTGGGTTTTTTTTTGAAATACTTACATAAATTTCTATATTCAATTGTTTTCATTACAAGACTGTCCCTTGGATTTGGAGGCGGTAATTTTAATTTTTTTTTTCTAAATTATAATTCCAGCTGAACAAGCATAAAAGAATCCTGTCTCATAAGCCAAAAAGAACATCAATCTGGAATGCAAAATGTGGAAAAGGATAAGTATAGTAATATATTGAGATTCTATGCTTTTTGGGGGTAAAAAGTTCATTATTTCTTGAAAGTAATACCATAGGGGTTTTTTTAGTTGGTTGTTTTTTTTAGCCTTTATTTTTTGTTGTTTTTGTTTTATGTTATTTATTGAAATAAAATGTTCTGAAATTTTTCTGAAAGTTTCTAAATGGCTCAGGAAGCTTATTAAATAGCCTAGAAAAATGCTGGAGTACAACAGTGGAAAAAAAACCTGCTCATAAATAAATTATATTTACTGACAGGAAGTCAGTGTAGCTCTCTGGTAATTATTCTAGCATGATAATGCAAAGTATCCTGTAGTTCCAGAATTTTCTTCTTTTTTTTTTTTTTTTAATTTTATAGTTGCTTGAGGATACCTCATTTTGTAAGAAGTCCTTATTTTGGAAGAATTTATCTGTATCTTAACTCTTGTGTGAAATATTTCTTTCAAATTTCACCTCTTTAAATGCTTGTAACAAAGCCACACAGTAAATTTAAAGCCCAAATTATTTATTAATTGTTAGGTAATGACTTCTATTTAAAAGCTGGTAAACCTTTTTCATGGCACAACTGGTAATGCTGAAGTTGTGTGTCTATGTAGACATATACTGTGTGCCGCATGCAGCAATCCCATGTTATTTATTTTGAGTAATTCAGAGAAAAGAAGGGCAATGGAGCTGGTGAAGGGTCTGGAGCTCAAGTCCTCTGAGGAGTGGCTGAAGGAGCTGGGGGTGTTTAGCCTGGAGAGGAGGAGGCTCAGGCAAAACCTTATTGCTCTCTACAACTGCCTGAAAGGAGGATGTGGTGAGGTGAGGGTCAAACTCTTCTCACAAGCAACCAGAAGCAGGGCAAGAGGAAACGGCCTCGAGTTGCACCAGAAGAGGTTTGGATTGGGTATTAAGAAAAACCTGTTCACAGAAAGGATGATGAGTAATTGAAAAAGTCTGCCTGAATTGAATCATTATCCCCAGAAGTGTTCAAAAATCATGTGGATGTGGTACTTAGGGGCATGGTTCTGTGGTGGACTTGGCACAACCAGGTTAACTGGTTTGGACTTGATGTTGGTATTTTTTCCAACCTAATCAAATCTATGATTCTAAGACTACCTGTGAAGAAGATGAGTTTTTAGTAGTAATTGACCTAAGAGCATGGAAAATTGTTGATAAAAAAAGGCTATCCAAAACTCAAAATTGACTTCTGGTTGTCTGTGCCTGTTTTCTCACTGTTTTGAAAGTATGAAGCATCCGTCCTGGGACAACATTTGCTTCAGAGACTCCCAATGCCCAACTACCCTCTCTGCTTTGTATCTGCATGATCAGCATTGCACTGCACTGTGTAGGAGACACATCACATGAGATTCAGGCCTGGTGGATTAATTCCCAACCTCAATGGGCCACATTATTGTTTTGCAATGTGTAGAGCTCTAGAGCAATAGCTTACTGGATTCGATGTGTTTTTTCAGATAACCTACTTCCTTGTGACATGTATGACTCCTCTGAAACCATGCATACTTATGAGGGAGATGTGGCACCTCCATCACTGATAATATCACAAGACAATGATTTCATCTTAAAGATAGTTCAAAACTTCAGCAGAAGAGAGGGAACAGACCTGACTTGCTGTTCCTGGTGAGGAGCTGATGAGCTGTATTATGTATAACTGGGGCTTTTGGAAGTCCCTTTGAGCCTTGCAAATACTGAATTGCAGTAGCAAAGCTGAGAAATAGCAGGCTGTCAAATCACTGTCTCAGGACAGTGCCAAAAAGGCACCACAGCTTGAAAGCATTTTGCAATTGATTAAAGTGCTCTGCTTAGTGCTGTGCTAGAGAGCTATGAGAAAGCAGATACTTCCTGCAGAAAACAAAGCAGAATTTAAAACCTCTTTAGGGCTCAGAATTCAGCATCCCTGTTATCTAAGTCAGAAAATTTTTATAAAGTAAGAACAAGGACTGAAAGTTTATTGAAGCAAGAATCTGTTTGATATAAAGAAAAGATGATTTAAGACTAAAAGTAAATACTATAAAGAAACAAAAAAATGCTTGTCTGTTTCAGCTTTTTTGTCATCAGCAGTCACAGTGGGTGTCTGTAAGCAGAGTAAGTACATTCTGTTTATAATGTGATCATAGTTATTTCTCTTTTTTAAAAATAGTGGTAGGAACAAAATTAAGTTATGTTTCTGATTTTGTACATCAGGAAAACACAAATGTTTTCATTCTTTCACTGCTACAGAAGCAATATTAATTTATAGTATATACAGGAAGAAAATATGGAAAATTGTTCCTATAAGCTGAATTGAAGCTTACACATTTGAAGAAATTACTTCAGGAAGGCGATGTTTTGGGATGGTTTTGTGTTCTCTAAAGTGGATGTAAAACAAACCAATGAATGTAACCTGGGATGACACATGATCTGTGAATATATTGTTATATGAGTTATTAAAGGAATTAAATGGCCTGCCTCAAGGTGCTTAAATAACTCAGTATTTACAAGGTGATGAGGTTAACAGAATTTGATCTGTAAGTCATCAGCTTGTATCAAGATGAATTGTGTAGGTGGAGCTAAAAGTAATGGTGCTCCTGGCCTGCTGCAGAGCAGTCCACTACCCTACTTTAAAACAAAACCGACCATGTTCAGGGAAATAGTCTTCTAACTCCCAGGGATGTTGCTGTGAGCGCTGACTGACACGGCATCTTATAAACAAACTTTGGCTGTTACCAGTCCAGAAATTTATGACCCCAGAAAAAAAACAATTTCTCTGACAATCTATATAAATTCTCAATTAAATAATAACAAGGTGGTTTTTTCAAATGGGTTTGTTTAATAATATCTCTGGAATTGTGTGTTCCACTGTGTCAAAAATATTCAGTGCAGAGTTTTGCCTGGGCTTTGTTAGAAATAGAATGAGGTAGTGTAGTATAATTTCATGGCTATTTGTGACATGAATTTGTTTTGCCTGATATATTAATGTACAAGTATATCAATAACCTGATTCAAAATTTACAGAGCAAGGGCACTGTTTTAAAGTTATGTTCCCTCTGGGCCAGTTTCATAAATTGAAATCACTTGCTAATGACTTGACATTTTGTGGTTTTTTATTCAGCAATATTGTATATAGATCCAAGGTTTCTCTGCTATGCAAACAGATTGGTATTAGCCAGAAGCATGTTCTAATTTTTTGTTTACACTGCAGAATTCAAAATCTATTGTTTACTTTTGCAATTTTTCACATAGACTTCCTTATGTTTTACCTGTGGATAGAACTGACCCTTTCTGAGTTAATTGGTAACAGAGCCAGCATTTGCTAGACTTATTCCAACAACTGGATAATTAATTCTCATTAACGCTAATATGATTTAGGAAAATTAATCCAACAGTATATTTAGTTGCCGAAATACATAAACAAGTTCTAACTTTAGTATTTATAAATGAATCTGAAGCTATTCAGCTTTAAGTAATAAAATGCTATTAGACGCTTCAGAATTGGAACAGAATGCCAGTATGGGAAAACAGTGGTGTTGGTAGATGTGGTGTGTGGAGGCACTGCATCATTTTGTTACATAGGTATCTTTTTACCTTTCAGTAGGTCAGAGGAGCGTTTATTGTGGCCTTCCCTTTCCTCTCAATTTTTTGTATCAGTGTAGCAAAGTGGAACCACAACATTTATTTTCCGAACTGAAACTCTATTGCAAATTCATACAGAGTTTGCAGCTGCTTTCTGCAGGACGAGCGATGATAAGGCCAGTTGCGTGGGAGATGCTTTGGAGTTATTAAATGGGTTGGCAGTCAGTTGTTTTGGGACATTGGTATGATCTAAAGTTTCTTGCTAGCATACTTTGGGATTGAAAATACTCTAAAAATTATAGGAGAGTTGTGAGGTTTCAAGTATGTAATGGAGAAAAAATTGAGGAAGGTTTTATGGTGTAATATCTCTGGGTTGGCATTTTTTCAGTTCTACTTATGAGCTGCATACTGTGCTTTATTTGTGAGGAAACAGGTATACCCCAGTGAGCAGCTGTTGAACTGGTATATGTTAGCCTGCTAGTTAACTGCTCATCACAATAAATGCAAAAACCAACCAAAGATAAGGAAAAGATCAGAGGAATAATGACAGGCTCAGGAAACCTTCTGACCTACCGCAAAGTACACTGAATCAGATGAAGGTAAGATTGCATTGTAAGATGTTGAAATACTCTTCCAGTTCATGGTCTTGAAAAATTGTTTTTATTGTCAAAAAGATGTCTTCCACCATAAGAAGAAAAACAACAAAACATTTTATAGTGGAAAAGAGCTAGATAAATTTAATTTCATACTCAAAAGGAAAAATGTATGTAGTGGAAAGGGGAAAATGTATGTTGTATGCATGGTTTTTTTGATTATACATCCAATGCAGCTACAGGAATTACTTTGGTAATTTCTCTATGCAAAAGTTCTGCATTAGTACCGCAGAAAGACACTGTTGTAATGACAAACACCTTTTCTTGCTGTTATTTAGCCACCAGTGCACATGGACATAAATCTGAAGCAGAAACAAAGTTTAATCCATTCAGGGTATTGAATATTTGCTTGGGATATAATCCTTGCCCAGTAGCAATAGATACTGCTCAGAAAAAAATGGTGTGTTAGTCTGAGACTGAGGAAAAATAATTATTTGAAATTTGGTTTAAGTGGTTACTGGGAGAGGGTGAGAGTTCTGTTAAGAGCATTATAAAGCATTTTAACACAGTATTTATTCCTTTTAGGTCCAAGTAAAAAGAATTAAATAATTGCCATTTCTCCAACATGTACACTGTTGCATGTTAATACAGTAATAGCACAAAAAGATCCTGATCTCTGTGGTTGGCAGATTCTGATCCTAGAGACCTAGGGATTCTTTTAAATAATAAAACACCTTATTCCTGACTCTCTGTCAAGACATACCTTTCACTTTTATTTTCTACTTAATAGAATTCTTTTAATTCCACTGGTGCCTCTCTGGAAACCTCAACTCAGTCGCAGATGAAAACTGGAGTGTGAAGCACGTACAAGATTCAGCTCTGCAGCTCTCCCATACTTTTGAAAGTGTTCTGTTAACTCCTGAAAGAACAAGTACCACATCTTTCTGTAGGCAGATGTGACTGGGTCATGTCTATGGCGCTGCAGGTCCCAGGTCAGGCTGCTTGGAGCCATTGCTGTCTTTCTGCAGCTGAATTCCAGCCAATCCATCCTCACTAACCAAGGCATTTAGATGCCTGCTACAAAGGTGGATTTATCTTACTGAACTGTGAGATGGAGTACAGACCTTCAATTTATAAAGAGAGGTACAATTAACCCTAAAAAATTTTTTCTTTGAAATGAAAGTACTTAAAATTCTTCCACCTGTCCAGTTCATCTGAAATGTAAGTTACAGAGTCTAGATAATTGCACATAATCTCTTAATCTAGCAGAGATTTGATAGTATTGCCTCCATATCTAAAAAACACCAGCTGTCATTTTCTACACTCTCTGGGACCTTTTTTGCTCATGTTCAAACCACCTGAACTTGTATTTTTTATGCTGGCGAACAGGAGAAGCACAGCTCCATGCTTACATTGTAGTTTCACCTATTCTTTTCCATTGTTGATTTGCACAGTTGAAAAATCTCTGCATGTGCTGGCAGTCTTTTTGTTTCGTGTCAATTGTTTTATTCTTACATCCAGAAATTTCTCTTCAGTTTTCTGTTTCTACACTAATTTAATTTTTTTGTTTTAATTGTTCTAATTTTCAACACTCATTCGTTACTAGATGCTTTTTTTTTTTATGTGTATTTTTGGATGTTGTTTTTATTTACCATTACAGATCTGTTCAATATTTTTTGCTTGTACTTCCCAGTAAATCCATCTTTCATTTCGTAAGAAAAGGTAAAATTTTAGCCTGTGTTTCATAGAAACAATGTTATCAATGACTTTACTTACAGTTCAAGATTTGTATAATGACATTATAGGTTTGAAAAGTGTTATGGAACTGTCCTTGAACCTAGTTTCAGATGCTGCATATGTCTTTAATTGCCTATTACAGAATGACATTTAAGCATCTACTCCTGTTTTTAATTTTATTTTATAGCTACTCTGAAAACTCTTTACATAGAGCTTACGAAGTTCTAAAAAACCTGAGAGTTTTGTAGTGTTAGATGATAGCAGTTGGGTGAACTTCCGATGAATCAGTGGCAAATCCAAGAGTTAGAATACCCACCACCATCTGTGATGAGGAAAGAGCTGTGTCCTGATGAAAAAGGCTCAAAGCTAATATTATTTGAGTCATAGCTCCACCAAAGTTTGTATAGCTGGTGTAGTTGAAGCTAAACTGTGTAGAGAGATATATCTACAATTTTTTAAGTGAAGGATTAGGTTTGCCCAGGTACAGCATCTTGTAAAACAAAGCTGGAACATAGTTCTTCCTGAACAGTCTTCAGACATAAAGACTTTTAATATGTCTCTAATATCTGCATCAGACAATAGCAAAGTGTGATCTGTGTCTTCAAAATAATGAATTTAGAGCTTCACATAATGGTGGTACTGTCCAAGAAAATAAGATCTTCTCTATCATCCTCTTGAATATCAAAGAATATTTACAAGGTCTCCCTGTTGCTAATAGTAACTTGCAAAATTGACAAACAGCCATTACAGACTGTCCATCCTTATTATACAATTTAAAGTTCAATGAACACCGAGTTATTTTGACTGTAACAGAGATTCCTGGTAATGGTGCCCCTGTAAAGAGGGACGAGTAAGATACTACAATCCTGAAGAATGTGAATCAGCTAAGAAATAAAATTAGGCCCTTGTACTTAAGAAAAGAAGAATTTAGCTCTTCAAAGAGATAGTCAATAGGATCACCTGGAAAACTGCTCTCAGGGAGAAGACAGCAGAGCAGATCTTGCAGATCTTTAATGAAGTTTTCCATAGAGTACAAGAGCTTGCAATCCTCAGGAGCAGGAATTCAGGCAAAGAAGGCAAGAGACTGGCATGGCTGAGTAGGGAATTTCTGGTCTAACTAAAGGAAGAGAAGCAAATGCAGACAGTGAAAACAAGGACCTGGGAAGGGTATACAGATCCCTAGGTTCAATTGTGTACGGATGGGGTGAGGAAGGCCAAGGCAATGTTGACCTGAAATTTGCAAGTGACATAAAGAAAGTCTCCTTCATGTGTGATAACCTGAAGGAAGGAAGGAAGAAAAGGAAGGTCAAAAAAGGTGAAACCACCCCCCCCCCCCCCAACAGTGCTGGAAAACTGGTAACTATGGATAAGGAGAAGGAATTTTGAGATATTCAGATTTTTTTTTGTCTCAGTCTTCAGTGGCAACCTATCTGCCCACAGCTCTCAGGGGGATGGACAGCAGGATGGGACTGGGGGGTGTCTAAGTACTCCCAACTGAAAGTAAATGTCAGATTCATGATCACCTGAGGAACCTGAATATATGTAAGTCTGTGGGACTTGATGAGCTGCATCCCAGAGTCCTGAGGAAATTCACTGATGTAGTTGACAAGCTGCTCTCTCTGATACTTGCGAAGTTGTGCCATTCAGGCAAAATCTCAGGGGACTGGAAAGAGTAAAAGATTTTACCCATCTTCAAAAAGAGTAGAAATGAGAACCTGACAACTTTCCCTCTGTGCCTGTGAAGATCATGGGACAGATCCTCCTAAAAGCTGTGCTAAGACACAGGGAGAATCAGGAGGTGATTTGAGACATTGAGCGTGGCTTCACCAAGGACAAGACCCCACCTGGATTGCTGTGTCCAGTTCTGGGGTCCTGAGCACAGGAAGGATATCGACCAATTGAAGGACTGCTCCTAAGATGATCAGAGGGATGGAGCGCCTCACCTGTGAGAAAAGTCTGAGAGAACTGGGACTGACCAGCCTGGGGAAGAGAATGCTTTGGGGTGAACTAATTGTGGCCTTCCAGTACTTGAAGGGAGCTGCAAGAAGTATGGAGAAAGACTCTTTACAAGACCATGTAGTGACAGGACAAGAGGAAATGGCTTCAAACTGAAAGAGAGTAGGTTTAGATTAGATATTAGGAAGAGATCTTTTACTGTGAGGGTGATGAGACACTGGCACAGGTTTCCCAGGGAAGTTGTGCATGCCCCATCCCTAGAAGCATTCAGGGCCAGATTGGATGGGGTTCTGAGAAGCCTGGTCTAGTGGAAGGTATCCCTGCCTTTGAACTTGGTTGGAACTTAGAAACTAATATCCAGAGGTGAAATAATGTGCCAAAGCAATACATACAGGACTGATGATTGTCTGAGACTTGACACAGATATTAAAATATTTCAGTGTCATCTTGCAATAGGTTTCCTGAATTTCCTCTATGCATGTGTTTCATGTGTAAAGCAAACAACTAGAGTGATGCAGTTTTGATAACTAAAGTTGCTGGTTACAGCATGTTTGATGCCTACTGTACATGTAAATTTTTCAGATATACAATTAATATGCATTTTTAATGTTAATTTATTATTCTTTCTCTATGAAACTTCTTTATATTAAGCTCTGATTTGATAAAAATAGTTCTGTCACGTCTTTGCAGCTGTCTATTTGGTATAAATCCTGTATAAGTATGATCAAACTGCACAGCCAATGTGAGGATTTCAGTGCATTTCCTTCTGTGCTGCTCATTCTGTGTCGTATGAGCAGCAAATTGCATATTTGGAGCTTCAGGGTTTGTGATTTCTCTTTCTCTCATGTCATTTCTGCTGTACATAGATTGTTCACCAGAAGTGTAGTTTGTAAAATATTTCAGTAGGTAGGATCAGTGGCAGATAATAATTTTGGGGCTTTTTCACCCATTTGTTTTAGGGAGAAAGACCTTTGAGAGAGTAAGAGAGACATGTCTGCAGTACAGGGCAGCTGGGATTCAAGGAATGGAAAAGTAAGCATGTGGAATGGCTGAAAACAGAACGGTTATGTGTGGACAGTAAAAAAACTACAGAAGAAACTCAGGGGGAAGACTAGAGTTCCACAATCCCTGAACATTGGATTATTATTTTACCATAGGCTAGTGGTACAGTATGGACAGCTAAGGGAGCTGCCTATAGCTGAAGCTTTATGGAGCTGAATGTCAAGTATTCTTATACTACCTGCTATCCTGCCTCTTCTACAAAGATACCTTTTAAAAGCACCCTGTGCCTCCTGCTTGGAGTAAGAAAAGGTCAGAAAACAATTTCTTCAGCAGTAAGTTTGTGCACAAAACTATTCCAGGATCCATTTTGCATCAGGACTGGAACTGTTCCAAGATGCTTCAAAAGTTATCCACAGAGATTGAGCATTTTTGTTCTTTTTTTCCCCTTCATCCTGTTTTGTTGGTTTTTTTTTCACAGCATTGTATAATATCTCTCTTATGACTCATGGTTTATCTGACATCTTCCCAAACAAAACTACAGCAGCTGAGGCTGACCTGATAATAAATTGGACTAGCTATTAAGAAGTGCTACTTGTGTGGGAAGTGAGAGCATTTCTATAAGACTGGATGATGATACCTCAGAGGATATCCCTCAAATCCAAACACTGGTGGGAAAGCTATGTCAGAATCAATGTACAGCTGAGACCATACCTGGAACTTTTCTGCTCTTTAGCTGCCATTGAGAGTGCTTGCAGAAAAACAAAACCCTGTTGTGATGTGGATAGTGGATCTAAGACTTTATACTTCAATATCAGTAGTATTTATTCTCTGAGAGAGTAGTATTTATAAAGCATAAAATTGTACAGGTGTAATAAAAAGTGAAAAAAATTTTGAGTGATGGCACATTTTACTTCTGAGTTGTTGCAGTAAAACTCTATGCTGAATTCTGTGCAGTAATTATTATTAAATGCATGCTAAAAACCTCTGTGTGATGAATGCTGTCTCCTGGCTTTGCAATCCTAACTTGTATCTAACTTAGATCTATTTGTGAGTGTTTTGTTGGTGTTATGGTTTTTTTAATATAAATTGGTTACAGGTAGATTTTGAAAATAGAGCTTGTCTCCGCTGCTTTTCTTGAATAAGAGTGTTTATATGATTTAGGAGCTTTCTGGGCAAGACTTCACCAACTCTTAAAATAATTAGTGCTCTTTTAAGAAAAACCATGAAAAAGTCCACTCTTCACTCAATTGAGGTACCTGTCTTATAGGGTTTACAACAGCATCAGTATTAGGAGTACAATTGTTTAAAAGGTGGTTGTTTTCAGGATTTTTCAATGCCCATAGAGTGCCCATAGTTTGGATCCTTGATCTCCCTTTTTTTGGTTTTTTTTGTTTGTTTGTTTGTTTGTTTGTTTGTTTGTTTGTTTTTTGTTTCTCCCTCAGTATATAAATCAGTAAAAATGTACTATGTTTCTGAAAATTTATATTAACCTGTGGTGCTTAGTGATTGTCAACCTTGAAGCCAGCAGATTTCTTCTTCTGCATACATTTTGAGGTGATGCTTTTGTAGCTCTGCATTGCAGCTGGAGCTTAGTTATACACTGCTTTCCTAAAATTTCTTCTTCTCTAAATATTTAACTTGATAAAAAGGTAGTGAACAGACAGTGAGATTCCAGGACAGACCCTTGATTATGTCCAGTTGTTGTCAGCCTATAGGTAGAGTATGAACCATTAGCCTGTGAGACTGATGGAGCCATTTTTTCATGACTTGATCATGCAGACAGTAGAATCTCTGATTAATTACTGAGATAATCTCAAAAAGTATCAGTAGCAAGATTAGGAATGCTAGGCATTCTGGCCTTATCCGTGCCCTTTACAGTTGTTCCTACCCTGTTCAGCAAGGAGTCACCATTTGTCTCTTTATTCTAACACAATGAAAGAAGGTTTTCCTGCATTATTTGGTGTTCTTTGCTCATTCTGGCTGCAGCTGAGCTCTGAAGATTTCCTTTGCTGTCCCTGTATATGCAGTCAAGATTTCTACATTCCTTTATTGCAGCCTCTCATGTTGCCCCATCCTGTGCATAGAAGCTCAGCTGTCAGTGCCTGTTTAGCCAAGCCAGACACCTGATCTGTTTGCCTGTTCTCAATATGGAGACCCTACTTGTGCTCAGAGGTGGCTGCCCCTCAAGGCGTGCCAGGCTTGCTGCACTCCTCTGCCTTCCTGTACTGCCTCCTGTGCAATCACATCTATCACTCCCTGGCTCTTACTGATGAGCCAGCTTTACCAGAGGCAGCTGGGTGTATTTGTCTTGGGGCTACATTATGCAGTACAGACATGCACATGTGCCTCAGTGGTGACAAACAAATATGTTTGATGCTAATTTCAATTTTGCAGCTTTGTCAACACCCTTAACATCATCAAACTTTGTTGCCTCTGTTGGTGAAAGTATTTCTGTGGGGCAACTAGGAATATAGAATTGAAAAGAAAGTGTGGGAGTGGGATATCTAGGCACAAAAGTTTCAGTAACTGACTTAGTAGTTAAATTTTTTTACAAATACTGCCTGTAATAAAACCCAGCAATCCTTTGCACTGCACTGATGCATTTGTCTCAAATATCCAGGAAGCAGCAAGACCTATCTGAAAACCCTTATAACCATTTTCTCCATTGAGAAGTTCAACAGATTTAATACGAAATTACCATTATTACTCTATCCTTTATAAAAGTAAAACCTTTAATTAGGTAAGCAGGCTACCATGCAGAAATTTTAATTTTTCAGTACAATCAAAATACATAGTTTATAGCTTTTGGTTACATACAAAAGAAAGTAAGGTTTGCTGTGTCTTAGAAGCAGCAAAGTCCGTAATGACAGCCAGAATGCCTTTACCTGAGTAAGAATGGTTGGTCATTTAACTCATCAAGATCCATAGATGAATGGCTTTTTAGTATTCAGAGGTAGCAGAGAAATTTTGTGGGAAAAGCTGACAACAACCTACTTGAATATGTATTGTCCATGCAAATTTCTCCTATGCGCTACTTCACCTTAATACTTTATTTTGGACTTTCTCCACTTTGAGTTCCTTCTTCCCTTCATTTGCTTCAAAATTTTAATTCAAACAGTTTGAGAAATTCTTTAACATACCTAAATCTACTCTCCAGTGTACTGGCAGTTACTATTTATAGGTATTGTTCAGATGCCCTGAACTACAAAAATCTTTCTGCAGTTATTAATGGTGCTGATCCTCTGGATTCCTAACTGTCTTTACAAAGGGCATCTGAATCAGAAGCTGTTACATAGAAGAGATGCAGGGAAGAACAAAACATCATCATGCTGTATCATTTGACCTGTTTGAACAGTGCTCAGATCAGTCATCTCCTTGATTGTATCACATGAGATGGCCAGTGTCATAAAAGCTTCAGTTTTATTGCTTTTGTCTGCAGCTTGGAGGAGGCTTTATAACTTCACGAGGAACATGAGAGGTTTTTAGACATATCCTTTTGCTGCATTTTGTATGTCAAAATTGAGGTGCAGCTCTCCTCAGCACTAGTGCCTCGGCAGTGGCAAGCATACAGTCCTGACAGATTGAACTAGCATGATGATGTATATACTGTGTATAAAAATAGTCCCAGTGTTCCCCAGGCAGACTTACAGCTCCAGGATACAAAAGAGAAAAGTTGAGGAAGTAGGTACTACTCTTCACAGAAAGAACAGTGACATAGAAACATTAGCAGCCTCATTTCAAGAAATGGCTAGCTCTGTCAGTTTGTAGGTTAATACATCTGGTCCCAATCCTGCAGTATTTAGACGTATAAAAATCTCAGGATTTTTTCCTGTTTGTCAGGACAACAAAATTGTAACTTGATATTGTTTTGTGCTGATTTATTTTTACCGTTTCAAATTCTAGGATGATTGTTAAATTTCTTATTGATAAAGCTATGTCAGGGCATTATGTCCTTATTTTAGGGTGTTTTTTCATACTTAAAACTTAGGAGATTTTCCCTTTTTTTTTTTTTCCTAACACTCCCACAGTATAAGGGAGTACTCATTTGCAATTCTAACCATTCATTTTGCTCTGCTTGACAGAAGCAACATCGTGTGTCAAGAAAAAGTGTATTGGAAAAAGCCCAACTTCACAAAAGAACTGTATAGAGCAAATAAGAATTAGAAACTTATCAGTTACTCCTAAAGATAAGTAAAATGTTAGTTGTAAGAGCAAATTACATGTCCTTTTCCATTAAGCATAGTAATTCTTTCTTCAATTTCCTTAGTAATTTAAAGTAGCATTTTCCCTCAGAATGGCTGTGCTGTCGTAAGATAAGCTTGAGAATGAAATATAAACTGTAGAGCAGAAAAGCCTTTTCATCCCCCCACTTTCCACTAAATAAAATGGGTCATCAGTCATGAGAGTGGAGTGCACCACCAGGTTATCTCAGCAAAGCTTGTACTGCTGCTGAAACTGTACAGAAACAAAGTCAGGGTAGCTTGTGACAGAAATAATACATGAGCAGATTCTACTGTGGCGTATAGTGATGAAAAGTAAAAGCAAATGGTTGGGCGGCCACAAGGACAGGAGCTTGTAATGATTTTTCTGACATCTCCACAAATAGATGCTGCTTCATGTTTGTGAAGTACAGGAGAGAGTGTATAACTGGGGGTAGCTTTTCTTCCCTTAGAAAACAGACTTTGGGCTGTGCATCCTTTGACATCTTTAAAAGTTGGCTTTGGTTTTCCTTATTCCACCCTACCCCCTGCGCGCACACTACCACTGTCCCCTTTCGCAAGTGCAGTGGCAGAACCAGTTGTACATTTCTGTTGTGCTGGAAGGAAGGCTTCTCCAAGCTCCTGTTTTCCCACCGCTGCAACAGCCGCAGCTTGCTTTCTCATATGTCTCTTTCGAAACTTGTAATGCCAACAGGATTCAGTGGATCATGGCCCACCTTGTCATGGTCCACATATTCATAGTGGGGAACCTAAGGATTCAGGAGTAAGAAGTGAAAAGTAAGTCTTGAGAGCACTAATAGTGCATGTATCCATAGAGTCTTTCACTCTGATTTGTCAGATTGTGTCTATCAAGCTAATTTTCACAGTGTCGTTATATGTGATATTCTTTTAGCTTTTGAAAAGTGCTGCTAAACTTGTGTGTCAAGAATCTCTTTTTGTACCTCTTATTTAGACTTTGTCCATGTTTATATTGGCGTAGAGTGTCTGGATGTGGGATTCTTGGACCATAATCAGGAGGCACAACATGACAGATTTGTAAATCCATCACAACTCCTGCATGTTTTAAGAAGATATAAAAATGGTTTATTTTTCTGTATCTTACCAGTCACAGAGTAGCTAAGGAATTGGTTCACATGGAAAATGTTATTCACAGTTCATCCATATTCACAACATAGGTTATTTATTGTCCACCAGTCTACACAACTTCAAAGTGAGTGACATATTCAGCACAAATGGAGTATGAAAAATTAGATATTGCAAAATCCAGTATGATTTATCTGTCTCTGTACTTCCTAGTTTCATTTCTAGATCGTTTTCAACCATTAAAATCCTTAATTTTGAATTGCCATTAGCTAACGGTAAAAGAGAGAATACTAGTACTTATTTGTCTACTTTTATATATACATTATATATACTATTTATGTATTTTTTATTATTTTAAAAAACACCATTCATCGTATTAGTATGTATTGTAATGCCTGTATTACTCTGCCCCCAGCCTGTGGTACTACCTGGGATTGTTGTGACCAAAGGGTGGGATCCAGCAGCTGGCCTTGTTGAACCACATGCACTTGGCCTTGGCCCATCAATCCAGCTGTTCCAGATCCCCCTGCAGAGCCTCCCTGCCCTCCAGCAGATCAACACTTCTGCTTCACTTGGTATCATCAGCAAACTCACCAAGGGTGAGCTCAATCCCCTCATCTGTCATTAAGATACTGATGGCCCCAGTTCTGAGCCCTGAGGAATACCCACCGGTGACCAGCTGCCGCCTGGATTTAACTCCCTTCACACCATTGTCTGGGCCCAGCCATCCAGCCAGTTTCTCACACAGTGAGAAATGCACCCATCTGGTTTCTCCCAGAGAATGTTGCGTGAAATGGTGTCAACGGCTTTACTAAAGTCCAGGTAGACAACATCCACAGCACAACACCCACAGCCCTTCTTCCCCCATCCACTAAGCAGGTCAGATGTTTACCACTGCATCACTTCTGCTGCTTTCCTTTTGTAAAGTCAGTGAGAATTTTTCTTCTGATCTCTGTGGTAAAAGGTTAGTACTGACAACTACAGCATGTTTCCAAAGAAGCAAATTTTGCTAACTTTCTGCTGAGAAAATCTGTAGTTCACAAACATTCTAACTTCAGGATGCAGTGGTGACTGGGATCCTCATTAATCCATCCTTCTACTGGTGTGGTGTAGGGAAGAATGTGTATAGGGTGAAATCTGGTTGCAGGTGATTGCAGGACTTGGCTTAAGTTATGCTCATTCACTGAGTACCTCTCTGTAAAAACGTTCCAAACACAGTGGCACCCATCCACATACCAGAAGAAGTGGTGTCTTAAGATGTCTGTAGGGGTACAGTTTCAGCTGTAATTCCTTGTTTACTGGTTTTCTGAAGACTGTGAGGATAAATGAGTTTAAAATATTTTTCAAGTTACATGTACATGAGACACCATCACAAGCAGATCACAGTGCAAAGACTGTGCTCCTCATAGACTCAACAGCCATCAGGTGGTACTGTAGAAGATGCAGGGGCTTCTGCCTGTCACTGAATGGTTTGTGCAGGCTGGTCTAGGATTTTCTCTAGATGGAAGATGCATTCAGGCAGTTCAAGACCAACAAAACATATTAATATGTTCAAAGCTGACCATCTCTGGATATAATTTTTGCTTGTGTGTTTCTTTCAGAAACTAATTTGAATGTAGTAGTTTAAAGCAAGAAACAACAGTGTAAAATATTTAGGACTTCTCAGGAATTACTTTTTACTTCAGATTGTGTATACTGCTAAGCAACTACCAAGGCAGAATAAACCAGTGAAGTATTTAGTCGCCTTTCTTTCTCTGTGTTTCTTTTATAGCCAGCTACGTGTCTCAAGGCTGTGTAAGAATACAATCCAGTTTACTCTTCCCCCACCTCCGCAAGATGAAACTTTGGGTGAAATTAACATGTTAATTGTCTGCAAAATGGGCAGTAGCTCTGACCACATTGATAATTAGGCTGATTAGTCTCATTCATTAATTACATTAAGAGGCTACTGCTATATTTGTGATTGTGATGTTTAAATTCTGACATTTGAAAACCTCATCTAGTTTGCATTTTTGTTACTTTTTGCTTTTAGATCACCACAGAATAACGTGTGGTAAATTTCATATTGAACATAAATGTTCTCTATTTATTAAGCAGATTAACATAAAGGATCATATATGCTTTGATATCACATGCAGATTGTAATTTTTTTACCCTAAAATTCATGGCATGTTTTAACACTTGCCACCATGGAAAACATGGGGAGGACAGAAGGAAGAAAAAGTTCTACTTTCTGCTCTAGTGTAAGGTGATTGTCTTCTAAAACATTTCTCATTAGTTTATTTCAAGTGGAAAGGGAATCCTATGCATTTCAGAGCTTTATTTTGCATGTCCCTTTCATCTTATTCTGTAAAGTACAAATATTCTTTTTGCTGGGATATAATACCTCTGGGATAGAACCTGGAACAAAGCAAATTAGTGCCTGGCAACACAAGGTACATGTTTTTAAGAAAACAGATGAAAGAAGAAGAAGTGAATCTTCCACTGATAGGGCAGCATAGAGCATCTGTTACAATAACTTGTGTCATAAAATGGAAGCTGATTCATGTGTGCTACACCTACTGAAGGGCCTGTCTCCATTATGCTCTGGATTCGTTGCTTTTTTCACATGCCCTCTTCTCCTGCCAGGTAGTACTCTTTCACAGGTAGCAAATAGTAACCTCCATGTGTTTTACAGAACCATGTGCATGTGGCAAGGACTGTATGACATGTCTTATGTCAGCTCTGTACTACGAAATGGAGAAAAGAGGTGTCAGTGAGGTGCCTGTAGATGTGGAGGCAGGCAGAGTGCATGGGCATGGGCCCTTCTGAGTCTCTCAAAGACGGACGTGGTTTTTCTAAATGGGATGAAATAATCTAAATAAACTAATCTAAATACACTATTGCTGTGTAGCTGAACTTGACATGAATATGCAGCTGTCTTTCTAAAAAGGAAAGACTCTTAAGATAGCTCTTCATCTGTATTAAGTGCTGAAAGAATCAGGTGGGGCTTTAGCACCAAATAATATATTCCATGTCTACATTTCTGCACTCCTAGTTGAGAATATTGTTCCCTTTATGTAGGTATGGTTTTATTCAGTGTGCCCTGTCTAAAAGGTGATTGCTCATTTTTCAGAGGAATGTGCTTCTGGTGTGGTTTAGGAAGGATGAAATGGCAGCATTTATAAAATCTTGCCTTTATTTTTGTGAAGACTTCAGTATTTTTCAGACTTGTTTTCTCTCATCTCTGAAAGTAGCCTATTTACGTGTGCATGTGCTCATTAGAATCTACTTTGCTTGTTTTGTTTTTTGCATGTGCTTATGGAGTTTAAAAACATTTTCTTTATGGAGTTTAGAAACACTTTCATTGTCAGTGATGGACTTCCAGACTGGGGGCAGGGAGTGGCCATAAAAATGGATTAACTGTTAAAGGCAATTTCGAAAAGAATGTGTTGTCACTTTTCATATTTTTGTAAGAAAAATTAAGAAATGTAAGAGTTCCACATTTGTATCTTCCAGATCAGTTTTTAAAATTCAGCATTTTTTAAAATTCAATCCTCATTTTTTAGTGAGCTTGCACAGCCAGGTCTTGAAGACTTGATAAACTGCCATAGTTTGGTCTCATAAACTGTTAAAATTACAGGGGAAAGGCAGAAGGCAACTGAATTTGTACATGAAGAGAAACATGCCTCTTTTCTGTGAAACTTCAGGTAGTAGTATATAATTAGATCTGCAGTGGCTCAGAGGTTTAACTGCTATGTAAGCCTGAAAGACTGATTGTAGAGGACTGCAAATATCTTGAGATACTCAGTGGTGTAATTTTTACCAGTTTTGAGCTGGCCACAGATCCTTTGAGCAAGGACCTGTGTCCTCTGTTGTTTGGGTTTTTAAAAATTCCGTTATTTTTTAAAAATCATGTTCTCACCAAGATTTCATCAAACAAGTTGTGAGCTAACATTAGCAAAAATGACTTTTTCATTTTATCTCTCAAAAATCTGTATATCCCTTTTAGTAGTAAGATTCTGCTTTGTAAATTAGTTAAAAATTTACCAAAATGTTCTAATTTTCCTTTATCACAGGAGCATCGATATCTTGAATACAAGCTAGAGCCATAGACTCGTTACTGCAACTAAGGCAGAGTTTGTTGGTTGCCTTGTGATCAGATGTGACAGTAGTCATGAACCAGTCAGTGAGATCAATGCTACTGTATAATTTATTTTTAGGGGGATATTATGGTAATCTTTCTCATTTCTTTGGTGCCTCTTGGTGAGCAATACCCATCAGAGAGCAGCAGACTCATCTCTGCTTTTGCTTAAAGCAGATATGTTTGGTGCAGCTGCCTGGATGTCAGAGGTGCTTCTGATGGGTCTCTTGGTTTTTTATGCAAGTTTAGTTTCCTTACATTTTAAAATGACCTTTATCATTGGTAGCTGATACACAGAGTGTTGAAAGGAGGAAAATTATGATCTTCAAATTTAGATATTAATGCCTAAGGCTGTCGTTATGCCTTCATTTTGGTAGGAAAGGTATGCTCTTCCTCCGTGCCAGGGATACTGACAGGATCCCTCTGCTGACATTGCTGCAGCTGCAGAAGAAAAGCTGCCTCTGCTCTGTGTAGTGTGCTATAACACAACACAATACAGTGTCAGGCTAAGTGGTGCCTCCAGTCATTTTCTTATTTTATCTGGATATGTTTCATCCAGTCCTAACTCACTCACTCCCCCTTTTCTTCTTTTTCTCTTGCATATATCTCAGGAGCACTAAAAGGCACACCACCATTTCAGTCCATCAGGGGGTCACCCCAGAAATGCCTGGTGGCTCACAGAGCTTTACTGTT
The DNA here is from genome assembly GCA_039654755.1 of Calcarius lapponicus. Classification (NCBI taxonomy): domain Eukaryota; kingdom Metazoa; phylum Chordata; class Aves; order Passeriformes; family Fringillidae; genus Calcarius; species Calcarius lapponicus. The sequence continues at coordinate 34,342,813 of CM077481.1, forward strand.
ACATTGTGGTGCTCTCCAGCCCCAAGAACAGGCCACTGCTTTGGGGTATATTGCTCATACATGCTGAGTTGAGACAGAGGACATCAGTTTAATGGGAATGCATTCAGTTTAATTTAAATAGTGCTCATGTGGAAAAAAAAATAGAGCTTAAAGCAGATTTCAGCAATATCTAAATGTGCTGCTATCAAATTGAAAGTGTTGGATGGGTTTGGCTTGTTAAGTATGTAGTTAATAAGCTATCAACACTGCCTGCCAGCAACATAAGAAAATAGTTTGGACTGGCACTTTTCTGAGCTGTGTAGACTGCCTTTTAGATATAGTGGCAATAGGAGAACCAGAAATAAAATGTACGTCAGTACTAGCAACAGCTTACAGATGGGTTTTTCCTCACAAACTTCTTTTAATGTCTTCTCTTAGATGGATAGCAATTAATTCCAGAGTTTCCAACAAACTCTTTTCCAAATGTAGCAGGAGCAACTTCAGAATGGCAGAGTTTGTATGGCTGCTAAATTGATGAATCATATTTCAGCCATGTTCTCTTATCCTCTAGCAGCTTCTGAATGTTCCCTGCATTCTCACATTTCCAGATGTTAAAGGCTAGGCTAACTTTCACCCAGCAGAAGGCATGTAGACTAATATACATTATGTAGTGGTGTAAAATATGCCCTATATTTGGTTGCTGTGAATTTCTCATGCTATTATTTTGCCTGCTCTTTTCCTTTTCCTTTTCCTTTTCCTTTTCCTTTTCCTTTTCCTTTTCCTTTTCCTTTTCCTTTTCCTTTTCCTTTTCCTTTTCCTTTTCCTTTTCCTTTTCCTTTTCCTTTTCCTTTTCCTTTTCCTTTTCCTTTTCCTTTTCCTTTTCCTTTTCCTTCCTCTTCCTCTTCCCCTTCCTCTTCCTCTTCCTCTTCCTCTTTTTTTTTTTTTTTGCCAGGTTATGCCCTATTTATTTCTGCTAGACTTTAATTCATTTGTTTATTGAGAGAAAAACTGCAACGCTTTAGCGCTCTAGAATAATGGATTCTTAATTTGCCTAATAAAGTCATGTCTGCTTTACCAATCAATATCGTTGCATCACTCCTTGTATAATGCTGATCAAATATTTGGACTCTGTATTGTGAAGATTTTAGCAAGCGGTAGACTGTACCCTAGCACTCTTTACCTGCTATGACTGTTTTTCCCTGCCTGTGAAAGACTCCAGTGTTTTTCAAAGCTGATGTCTAGCACATGTAAGTCTGCTGGATCAGTAGCCAAGACTAAACATCCTTCATGGAGAGTGAGTGTGAGCTCAGCCTCCCAGCTGGCAGCTTAAACCACTGCTGCAGAAAACACAGTTTTGTGCTGAAATGGAGAAGGTGAGGACAAGCAGTCTGGTGACATCGTTTAAGAAACAATGGGATTATCTGTCACCTGTGCCCAGATTGTGTCTACTTTGTGGTAAGGCATGTGCCAGGTGAAGCAGTGGGATGGTAGAGATCATTGTTCTTGCTGAATTTAGAAGCTACATGGATGAAGCAAACATGTTAATGTATGTAGTTTAAATGAGATGGATCATAATCCATAAACATGCTCCAGAATAGGATGCTAACTGAATGGATATCTGTTTTTTTGTTATTTTCCTCTCTTTTTCCACTCCATATAATGTCATACTGTACATGTGCCACTCATCTGCCCTAAAGATTGCTTTGGTGACATGACAGAGGTATGGAAGTTTGAGTGAATATGCCATTTTAAGGTGTACACTTTTCAAATACAAATCCCATTTACACATGATAATAGAGCATGATAGGTCAGGAGGTGGCAGCTGGTAGCATTCCAGATAAGAAAGCCAGTGCTGTGTACCTTTCTAAGAAGCAGATATGAGAACTCCAGAAATTTTTAGTGGCTTTGGACTAGTTTTGCTGCTCTCTTAGAACTTCCTTATCACCACCCAGTGGAATGAGCTGCTTACATCGAAGAAACAGGCAGCTACTAAATTTTTTTGGCACTCTGAGAAATATAGCACAGATGTCTTCTTTCTTTGTGGCAGTGGAGTGTAGGGCAGGGCTCCCACTACTGATGTAAGAAATGTGGGTCTGACTCCAGATCCCTTTGCACAAAAGTAAAAAACTTGTGGGCATTTTATTGCCCACAGGTTCGCTATAGAGGCTGACAGAATCATGGTACTGTTGTCATTGGAAGTAGAGTGTCATGTAGGAATAGATTCTCTGCTCCTTTCCTGTCCTGCAAAAAAAAGCAGAGATTGGCATATTTTCCAGCTAACACAGCCACCTTTTTAATACCAATTTCTTCCTTTTCTCATACTGGTGTCCTTCTGGGGACAGAGAGTGTTGAAAAAAGCACACAGTGTTCTGACTGTCTTCAGCTCTCTGTCAGCTTTTGAGCTTCTGCCAGCTTCTCTTTGTCAGCTCCCAAGGCCACTCTAAACTTCAGAGGTGCTGGGGTTGTGACCAGCTTTCTGGCTGAACTTAAACTTTGCAGAGAGCCAGCCTCCTGAAGTGTGTGTTTGGTAAACAGGCAATACTACAGTGATAAGTTTAAATACGTGAAATTAATTCTGTTATCATTGCAGTGTCTCTGCCATCAGCCCACTTCTGTCACTGGAATGCATAACACTGATTTCAATTTTTGTTGGACATAGGGTTGTATACCTTCCTCATCTGTCATGGTGTGGGTGCCTCTAGACAGAGACTTCCCTTACAGAGAGACAGCACAGAGCAGTACTGCACCAGCGCTTCCTCAGCAGTTCCTTCCCTGCCCTCAGCCTGTTCTATTTCACTTGCCAGAGGACAGCCTCCAGTGTGATGCAGCAGCAGCATTGCAGCAGAGTCTCTGCAGTGGCTCCTGTCAGTGCAGAAGTTTGCGGCACACTTTCATATTGTGCACTAGCGCTGAATGCGAATGTCTTCCCCTGCATTGCTGGAGTTGCAGAAATTCTGCAGTATGGTCCTTGGTAGTAGTTAGAAAGCAAAAGGCTGAATCAGATTGAAGAAATGATTGTTTCAGCCACTCTCATCCCTCCCCTTGGAATAATCTGGCTGATGATGAAAAATCAAAAAAGAGATTGAATCTAAATGAAAAGAGTAAGAACATGGGACTGGTTCACAATGTGTATTTCTTACCATTAACAGTGCTGGATTTTGAGATCCTTACCTTTGTGTGTCCTTCTTGAGGAGAAATAGTTTGGCTGAGATATTTTGCTTTTGCTGCACACTGGCAATACTGGACAGCCTGTCCCACAAGGAATTTCATTCATGGCTTGACAGGCTTTAGCAATGGCCTGTCTTTCACACTGACAGCTCTTGTGTCTTACGTATGTCCCATCTACAGCCAATTTCCCTGGCTTTCTGACCTGCCTTCAGACTGTTAGTGGAACTCATAAACAGGGCTGTGAGCCCTACTACTAGCAGCTGTGAGGACTAGCAAGGCCAAGCTATTGTGTATATGTATAAAGGGTATTTAGACGATGCTTTGTGAGAGAAGAAGGCAAGCCTTTTAGAATCCAGTCATAGCCTTCCCTGCTTGAGTTTCCAAAATTCAGTTTACTTCCTGGTCTTTGAATAGCACACTTTATTGTTCACACTCTGAATCCAACAGTGGAGTCAAGGGAATGTTTAAGGGTGAATAAAGCTAGCCAGCCTGTGGCTAGTTTGGTGTTGTGGTTGAACAGGCCAGCAAACAAAAATTTTCTAGCAGGAAGAAAGTGATTTCAGTGCCATCAGGGGACAGAGTATATTATTCCCTATATCTACTGAGTGACAGAAGGGAAAAAGAAAAGATAATCTGAGGCTTGTCTGGCAGATGCTTACCTAAAATACATCACGAACATTTCTGCTAGATATGCTGCTGATGGCAACCAGTAGCAGGTGCAAATTAATGCTAACTATTTTCCCATGTGCTTTGCAAGTGCATTTCTTCATTTTGCCGTGGAGAAAACAAAGCCGCAATGGCATAATCAGTCTCAGTGAAAACAGGACATAAAAATTAGGTTCTCTGGAAATTCTTAATTCTCTAAGTTTTTTTATTTTTGTCTTTCACACTGACTTCATGACCCATTACAGCTTTTGTGATAGCAGTGGTGTCACTATGCTCCTCAGTTCCGTATGGGAACATCTTCTGGTGCTGAGCTCCAGCTGGCGTGTTGGCCTTCCATTGTGGCTCTACAGCTGAAGAAGAGAAATTCATGAATTAAATGTAAATGGGCATTACTGTAATTCACATGTATGTAAAGTTTGGATCTTATTTTAATTTTACTACTAAGGTGGCTTTTTTATATTCTCATGTTGTGTTCTATTGGCAGTCTCTATTTTGCACAAGTTGTTTACATATTTAAAAGAAGAATAGAATAAAATTCGAATAATGTAAAATGCAATGTTGAGTGTAACAAGCTTTCCTTGTGAAATCTGATGTGTTTAATAGAAGTGTGGGATTTGCTCAATTTCACTAACAAATAACTACAGTATGAATGTAAGGCTTATCAAACACTTCTCACTTCTTGTGAGATTTATCACATTTGTTGAGTTTACTGAAGCTTTCCAAAACTAATGATACTGGGTCATTTGGCTTGTAAATGAGGACTACCCTTATCGAGATGGTTATTCTGGAAAAATTGAGTGAGATTACTCTACATCTGCTGAAAAAAATTTCAGTACATGATAAGGTGCTGTGAATCAATACTAATGTTCTCTACGGCCTCTTAATGTTTCCGAGATAAGGTATCTCCATATTAATCTGGACAAGTCCTTTTTTATTCTATATATTGATGCCAATTGAAAAAGAAGAAGTCTAAAATGCAGCTAATTTACATATGCTTTTGTGGTGGGTCTTTCTTACAGTTCCTATTTTGTTATCTGAATAAGCAGAAGAGCTCCTCTCTTGCTGACTGTTGTTGCTGAGAATGTGCCATGAGATGTTTCATAATGCACAGAGAACCAGGGTCATGATCATAAGTCTAAATTTCAGGTGCCACTTGTTTTCTGTGGTAGTAAATTCTGATACCATAAATGCCAAACAGTGCAGGATCAGCCAGACACAAAATTTAGCCTGCAAGTGACAGTTTTTTCCTTACTCTAGTGTGCGGAGTGACAGAATTAAAAAAAAAAAAGTCTTGGTTAGAGACTGTGTTGTTTTAAAAAAAAAATATGTTTCTTTTCGAATACTTTCTCCTGAAAAGCCTGCAGTGTTGGAAAACCATCACCATATATAGACAGACTTATTCCAGTGAAATATGTATTTCTTCCTTGTCTTTGAAAAACTTACAAAGCATCACATCATTTTAGATCCTATCTGAAAATTTTTAGCAAACCTGAAGATAATTCTGTCACTGTGCTTCCTTATTGTGACAGAAAAAACTCAAAATGGCAAAAAAAGCATGGAAGAACTGTAGAAACTTTTGGAAGAAATACTAAGTAATCAGGAATGAGAAATCAATAGGGTGACTTGAATTTAATGAGCATGAACTACAGAGGGCATTTTCTTTTTCCATTGTGAATTTGTAAGCTTCATTTATTAATCTTTCCCATAGCTTTCATATTGTAAAAATTTTCTTTCTACCAGCCTGTCCGCTGTGTGACAATTTAATAGGACTCTGCTGTCAGCAGCCTTCCTTTGAGGAATAGAAAATTGTGCCATGGATACGTATTTGGAGTTAGGAATGCATGCCAAAGGAGACTGCTAATTTTCAGTCATACTGTGGTATGACCACTTTGTGAACAGGGCATTCAATTTGCATCATACGGAAATGTAGTGTATTGTGTTGGTAATCTATTTTAAACTGTTTTCCACCTCCTCTATAGAAACAAAGCTGCTACCTCCACTTGCTGCCAAACTAGTAGGTCATTAAATTAGTCAAGCTGCAAACTCAGGTGACTAGAGGGTAGTTTAATGCAGATCTTACTGCATTTTCAACTTTGGGTAGCGTCATGTTATAGTCTTCAGGATTTTCTGGTAGCGGGTCTTTGACCTGTGAATTGTCAGAACCTTGGTGCAATTCAGTATCCTGGAATAGCTGTCTAATGCGTGTTTGATTTATATAATATTTGTGAATAGTAAGAGATGACAGCATCCTTTAGAGGACTGCTGCATGAGCTCTTAAGTGATCATCCCTTTATTCTGTAAAAGTTTACTGGAATTTTCAAGATATTCGTAGTGACTGCTCAAACATTCTTTTGTCCCTTGACATATTGCATCCTAACACATCAATACATCAAAAAAGAAAAAAAGGGTTATTTGCACAAATGCATGAAAAATGGAACAAATGGCTTCATAACTATGACTTAACAAGTTTTGTTATTTCACTTGAAATCCATCTACCAAACTTCATCCCTGTTACTGTGGCTTATGTTCCAGCTCCTGTGAACATTTACCAAAATCTGTGTTCTTAATATTAACTGCCAGGGGAAAAAAAAGTTTATTTTTTCCTCTAAGTGTAAGAGTCATACCAATTTTTTTGTTCCTACTGAAACCATTCTGATCAGAAGATGTCAAATTCATATTCTGCCTGGGTGGAAATGTGTTTGTTACAAAATTGGAATTTACTCCAAGGGACTGTATAGCACTGGTTTTCAGTCAAATAAAGTATGAAGATACCAAAAGTAAAGCGTGACATTATTGGGGTAGAAGAAGTCTGTATATTCTTGATAAAAATGTTTTCAGGATATCCCCTCATTCCTTTAAAAAGCCCATTTTTAGATCTGTTGTAAAGCAAGAATCAAAATGTTGATGCCTTAAAATGACATGGCCAGGGAGTCTCAGTTTCTGGGTAGCTGTAGCTGTTAGCTGACAATGTTCTTGAGAGCTTCTTAAATCTTTGGCATGAGAGAAGGTCCTGAGCTGATGGAAGCTGGCATGGCTTCATGACCTATGATAATCAGATCTGACAATCTTAGATACTGATGGAGTGGTAGCCTGAGTGGAATGCTTTAACAGTTGATTTGGAGGATGAATATAAACAGGCTGAAAAATATCTCTAAATTTAGTCAATACCACTACAATGGCATAGATAGATGTGGGCCCTATTGCAAATGTCTTTCTCAGGCTCAGAGATCCCACCTGACTACTTTTGATTTTGGCCTTGAAAAGGAGGTGTGGTACCCTCTTTTGAGCAGATTATCCTCTTCTGACCCAAGGAGCAAGAACTGTTGAGGGTTTAATTTTATTTTATCCTTAAATCTGAATTCTTAATTAGAGTTCTCATCTCTGACTGCTTGAGTGACTGTGGTCTTCAAGGAAAAAAAAGTCAAAACCAAGCAGTACTTAACATTTTTAAGTGGGATTTTGGTTCAGCTGTTTTTTTCCTGAGGTCTGTTAGTGCTTCTCCAAACCAGAGGTTTGTCTGCCTAATGGAATTAAGCACGGTTCCTTGAGGGTATGTGATGTAACTATCCTGAGAGAAGAGACTCCCAGCCCCAGAAGGGCTGAAAACTTAACAGCTCATATTTTTCTTTCTCCTTTGACTCACCCATTTGTAACAGTACTTGTCACAGAGCTTTACAAATTAATTTTCTGCTTAGCACATAGTATTTTTAGCCACCTTAAATGAGTGACTCTGGATGGTAACTGAGAGCCTAATATTGACAAGGTAAGCAAAAACTGAAAGCAAGTTTAGAAGAGAGGGGTGACCTGCCTTTTTGACTATGCAGTGACACTCCAGAAGACTGCTGGGCTGTGCTTTTACAAGTGTTGTACAATTCTCAGCTGGAGTAGTGATGAATGTGAGAGAAAGGAGCAACTGCTATGGTTTATAGATGGAATTAGGATATTTAGGGCATCTGTGGGGATGAAGTGATGTGTCTTTGCAAATCCTCATCAACCATGAAAATATTTCAAAATTATGAAATGTAGAGCTACAGCCCAAAAGGGCTGGGAGTTTAATTCCTTTTGAGTACTTTGTAGCCTTGGAGTTGAACTTCAGATATGAAAAATCTATTTTAAATATTTAAGTGCTAGCATATTAGCATACTGTTATTTTCAGTGATGTGAAATCTTTATAGTAGGAAGCTTCTGTGCAGATTTAGCCATATTATCTGTAGTAGGATATCCATTTGCAGAAGATTCATTCATGAAACTAATTAATAAAAATTTTTAAAACTGAAACTATCCCTTGTCCACTATTCCTAACAGTATTGTCTTTGATTCTTTTGTGGCACTTCACTTATCTCTGTAGAGCACAAGTTTAGTAATACAGACCTTATATGACACAAAAATGAATATGACACAAATTCATTCATATTCAGATTATTGATAAGAGGCTGTCTGTATGGTTTTGCACATCTCTTCTGTACAGGAAATACTGGGAAATACAGTTCCTTGTTTTTGTCATAGTATTGTTGTTTCATTAATGCACCATTTTGGCTACTAATTTGTGAGATGCGGACAGAAAACAAACAGAGCTGATAGCTATTTCCTATTGCACAGATAATTACAGCCTGCATTAGTAAGTGCTTGGCCATGATGCACTTGCAGCTTTGTTGTAGTGAACTGAAGTGAATTTAAAATCATACAGATGTCTGGCTTTTACTAATGGCATGTGAGTGACTCTGAGTATTCCTCTTCTTTATACTAAAAAATAATATAGAGGATTTACCACAGTAGTTAAAACCAAAAGGGGAAAAGTAAAATTTTTATTTTCTTTCTTCTTTTTTATTACTGGAATCACTTCACTGAAATCAGTAATTAATAAATTTTATGGCGATTAATTTCTTATGACAAATACCATCCCAGTGAAAGATCAATGCATTCACTGAATCATATGCGCCTGATGTAGCTGGGGCAGTATAGCAGTAAAAGACTTTGTGACTGCCAATGCAACTGTAAAAATCCATTTTGAATGGTGCTGGTGAGCAGTTGCTGTTCAAATCTGTTATTGTCAATGTTACTGACTGTAAAAGGAAACATAGTTCAATGTATTACATTGTATCAGGGAGATGAAACAGTAGCACCATTCATTTTCCAATTGGTTTTCAAACTGAATTTTTGTTAAAAAAACCCAGAGTATTTGCTAAAGTCATACTAACAGAGTTCCTTTTATTTCTTTCTATCTTGATAAGTGAGTTGGGTATTTTATGTATAACTTACATAATGCTCAAGCTCTTTCATGGTATAAATATAGGGGATTTTTAAATCAAGCTCTCTGTCTGTCTCACTGTCTATCAAATTTATATATAAACTCTTGATTTTTACTGGTGATCTGCTTCGAGTTGAGTCACTATCTGAAAGTTCTCAGGCATGGGTGCCTCTTGCTTTCTGGGTGGCTAGAACCACTTTGTGCTTTGTGCTTAGGTGTGGCTTCTATCTCCTTGGTCAAAGGCTGGGTCTCTGAGGCTTAAGCAGTAATATGTTATTTCTGAATGTTTCACTTTAGAGTGTGTTGGAAATAAGTTTTTCAGAAGGAGTAATAAGTTTTAACTATTGTACTGACTTAACAGAAAAAAACCCCTAGCGTTTCTACAAAGAAATATTGCAGCTAGATTTTTTCAGTTGTTGCTGAATCTGTTGTTCTTTTTTTTTAATTGCAGAAAGTGAGTGAAAAAGTAGGAGGTGCAGAAGGAACAAAACTAGATGATGATTTCAAAGAAATGGAAAGGGTAAGTCTAAATACAGCATATATTCATTATTACCATGCATTTTTCTTTCTAGGACACAAATTTCAAAGGTTTTGGTCCTGGAATAACTCAGCATAGCAGGACTGTGCTGTCAGTTCCTATTTCTTTTTGTTTTCTAACCGAGGGATATGTCATGTGTTGCACTCTGTAATGCAAATTCTTCATTCAGAGACTGGAGCTGAAGTAATCTACAAATTAGCTGCATTTAAACCTTTGTAGAGGATTTCTGAAAACTGAGTCAGTCTGCAAGACAGCCATTTCAGTGGGGAAGGGTGCTGGTAATTCCTGGCTCCTTGAGTATCAAGGCTGTAGGCATGACAGTGGCACTGGGGTATTCATTCACAGGTTCAGGGGTCCTGATAGGCAGCCTCCACTGGCTATGTGCTTCAGGTAGATGGGGAAGAACCCTCTAACAGGCTGTTTGGTGAGGCTGGCACTGATACCACTGAGTGTCTCTGTGGAAGAGAAAAAAAAGAAAAAAAAGCCACAGCTTTGTGTGGCAGTGATGGTATTTCACCTGAAAGGATCAGTAGGGGCAGCATTCTTTCAGGCTTCAGCTTTCAAAGGTACTATCAAATCTTGTAATAAAAGCTTGTGCTAGGAGATTTGTAACATATGTATCTGATATATAACTCTGATTAAGCGAAAAATAAACTATTTATCTGTACATTTGTATAATGAAGTGGGGAAGAAATCTTGGATGGAAAATAAAGGGCATATACTTTGTATTTCTTACTAAAAAAGCAAAGAAGTGGTTTCTTCTTCTCAGCTTCTGTTTAAATGGGTAACCAGTATAGGCACTCCTACTAGAAAATGTTATCAAGGGTTCAGAAAAACTGGGATAAATTGGGCATTGCAACAGCCAGGTGTGGGTCCCACATCATGCTTGTGGGCAGGATGGGTTGGCAGCCCAGGAGACAGGAGCACTGAAAGCTGTGGAAGGAATGGAGTAAATCTATCAGTTACCTCCACACTGCCCACCTGGCCCTGTGTCCACTGCCAGCTTTTCTACAGGTAGTGGACATGATCCTTCTGCACGTCCCTGGCCTTCTCCTCCCTCACCCCTACTGTCCTCTGCAGCCTCCTAGCCATTTCTGTGCTCCCTGCCAGGCAGTTCAGCTACTTATTCACCCGTGCCTGGCAGACCTCTCCTCCTCTGTGTAAGGCGTAGAGCAAGACCCGACAGATGGCAATGGCAACAGGAAACAGGAAGGACATGATGACAGCACGATGCAACCAACCTATCTCAGGTGTTCTTTTTTAAAATAGGAACTTGCCATTATGATAAAGGAGTTCGCTCTGTGGGACGCAAGTTACCCTGCAGAGTAATGCAATGTGTCCTCATAAATGCAGAGTACAGGACATTATGGGGATTCCCCAATCTGCCAAAGCAGCATTTTTTCTCTGAAGCTTGATTTTGAGAGTGAGAATAGTTGTATACTTTGCTACATTCAGTCTAGGGTCTGGACAGGGGCTGCTTCCTAAGAAAGGGAAACTTCTTACTACAAGAGAATGTAGAAGAAAGTAATGCTATTCAGCTCTAAGATTTTTAAAATTCTAAATATGGGAATCAGCCAGGGAGAAATAAATGGTCAGTGTATTCATGCTGATAGATTTCTTGAAGCTGGGAACTGAATGATATCTAATCTTCCTTACCCCAATTTTATCAGATGTTGCTGTGGAAGAGGTAAACAGCACATTTTATTGTTAGTGTTTGTTTTTGAGTGACTTCTGCTTTCGTCTCATTTTGCTAGTTATTAGGGGATCCAAGACAGTTCTCCAAAAAGCTGTGACTGTTCAAAAAGTGTTCCCTATTGTGAATGGTTCCCATGGTGATATAAAGAATTAGCCCCGTGGGATATCAGATGTATCAAATGTATCAATAACACTGTACAACATATCAAATTCCTAACCCATTTTGAGGTACTCTGTACTAATGGCCTTACTTGAGCATCAACATGCTATAAACTGAAATGGTGGACTCATATTTTAGTAGTTTTCCAGGTATTACCACCTGGTTCCAGGTTCTAGTACCAGGGCTGTTCTGCTACAAGGGCTGTTCTGAAATAAAATTATAAGAGTTTAAAAAATCTATAAGAACAAAATGAGAAAAAAACTTCTTCCTTTTGTCTAACTTTCATTTTTCTTTTTGTTTAACCCTCTGTCCTCTAGAAAGTGGATGTTACCAGCAGGGCAGTTGTGGAAATAATGGCAAAGACAATAGAGTATCTTCAGCCAAATCCAGGTAACCTAATTTCACAATTTTACTGTTTTGCACCACTTCTTGAAGACACTTTTTCTTACCAGTATAAAGTTTGACAGATCTCATCCTCACTGGTGCAATTAAGGTTGACACAGAATTGGCAAAGTTACAGTGAAGCAAACAATGGAGGTGAGTACAGGCCTCTGTGTTAGGAGAGAATGGAGACTGGCTTTGGAAGGCTTTGTTTCCTTTCTGAGCCTTCTTTCTCTAGGGGAGTGGGCAGCACATGCCCACGAACCAGGTGTGCTTGCTTGTAGGAGCCAGCGTGTCAGCACTGTGAGTGTGGGGCCTCCCCCGAAGCTGGTGATGGCTGCGGCTGCCCAGGGCAGCAGGGCAGGGGCAGCAGGGGCAGCTGCAGCCCTGGCATCGGCACAGCCCTGTGCATGGATCAGGGGAGGCATGGTGGGAGTATCTGCATGAGGCAGCTCTTTCCTTTTCTCATCCTTGTTACAGAAAAGGGATGGTGCAAAAGAGCTGTTGATGTCATACTGGAGGAAAGGACAGAAAATCAAGTGTTATCAGACATGTCTAAATTGAGCCCTCAAAATAGAAACCAATGAGTCTTTTCCGTAGGGAGATGAAAGGTCAGGTTCAATTGGGCTGATGGAGAACTACATGTTCCTCTTTTGCCAAAGGTTTCTTACAGAAAGGGGTGATCTGGACCCAGAATAAACAAGGAAACCATTACATTGAATATTACAGAGATTTCTCTAGTGATCTAGGAACATAAGTGTTTTAGTACTAGTGTAAATCAATGCCAGCATCACTGTTAAGGTCAACGGATTTAGCTTGTGATAAATCACAGAATATGCAGGAATTATTGAGTCCTGGTCCTGCATAGTACCATCCCCAAGAGTCATACCATATTGCTGAGATTTTTGTAGAAACACTTCTCAAACTCTGTCAGGTTGGTTCTGGGACCACTTCCCTGAAGGTAAATTTAGGCCTTCTGTCTACCATAAGTATCTTAGAGTTTCATGGAACTATAGAACAAATTCACACATGTACACTGAGAAATTTTATTCCTAATTGCTAGAAATAAATTTGAACTGCTGTGAAATGTTTCAGCTACAGTGTGGTATGCTGAAGGGCTATTGCTGCTACAGATTAATCGGTGATTTTTTGATGTTACACAGAAGAGAAGATAATATTTTGATAATGCTGGCAGTGGATTGAAAAAAAAAAAGGAGGAATAGTATTTACAAGTTCAAGAACTGCTAGAGAGAAAATAATGATGACCAGAACAGTTTCTATGTCACCAGATGAAATTCTCTTTATGACTTGAGTCCACAGCTTCATTGCTCATTGTAATGTACTCTGCAGGAAAAGCAACAGGATTGTCAAACATTATGGGGATAGTGATAAAATTGTTAACTGCTATCAAATTGCTGTTAAGCAACACTGTAGATTGAGTAATAAGCTTCGGCTGTTTAGTGCTTCTCTGACTGCCTTCTTGACACATCTGGGTGGTTATGGTTGCTGCGAATCGTGAAGTAGGCTCAGGGTAAAACCAGAGAGCAGAATTTCTGCAGGTAGCTACAAGTGTGATTTCAGGCACTTCAAGCAGTTTTAAATTTGCAGTGCTGCATGAAAGAGCAGTTTCCATAGTCTAGCTACATATCCCTTCATCTGCTTGTAGCACATGCAAGTAGAATAAAAAAATTAACATCATAATAGGCGGGGGGAGCTTCACTTTTGTGCCTATATAATGAGATCATGTTGTTCATTCCACAGGTAAGAAGAAAGGAGGACTAAAACTTTTCAGCACTCACCTGATCTTAGGTTGTTTTATGTCGGTTGCAAAAGGGCTCCCTATAATGAGAAGAATTGTAATTAATTTCTTCAATTTAAAAAAAAATCTTTTAAAATTCTCCCTACAAATATATTACCTTTTACATGAGTCACCAAAAATGCCATTTTCTAGTATTTCCATTTGCTTTCCCATTTTCATAAAAATTAAGAATATTACATTGGGAAAAGGGAGGGAATTTAATTTAAAAAATAAAAAAAGAGAACAAAACAAGCCACAAACAGCAATATTTTAAAGAAAATTAAAAGTTTACCTGGGTTTGGAAGGAAGAAGAGGACTTGAGATGTAAAACACATTCCTTGATAAATAACATGTGCCTGGAAAACACTTGGATAACATAATACTGTGATACTACAGATCACCTGAGTCCATGGTGTTTTGAAACATCAATTAAAGAAGTATGCATCATTGTCTAACTTCTGCTTTCTACTCTTACCTTGCTACCCAAAACATAGCCACTTCATGTTTTCATATTCTCTCTTATATTTCTTTCTCTAATTTCTGAAAATACTCCATTTGTTCATGATTTAATTCAGTTTGCTGCCTCCACTCCCCTGAATAATTTTGTTTGTGCCTTGTTTTCTTTTGTGCTTCTGTATTTTCTTATTGCCATCATCATTTCAATGACATTTAACTTCATTAAAATGCAGTTTCTTATATTGAACAGTCAGCAAGTCTGCTGACTGTAGTTTTGTAGTGGGTAGAAACAGAAGGCATGAAGAAATTCAGATGTTGAAAAACATAATCTGATGGCACTCAAGAGTAGTGGGAAAACTAAAGAAACCATAATTACTAAATGTTAAAAATACGTTGCCCTTTCATAGCTGGTTTTCAGGCAAAATAAGTACTGTGAGACTTGCCTGAGTTTCCTGTGTGTGTTTCCATGTCTGTATCTGTGTGAACAGATACAAAGGCTGAAAAGCGAAACATACTCCACAACAAGATCTCTCTCTTGATACGTACTTTTAACAATAAATATATGAGAAACATTTGTTGACTCCAGTCTGCTAATATTTCCTTTTGCTGAAGCGACTTGTGCAAGGCTAAGTTTTGACCAATGAAATTGGCACACAGCAGTGTGAACTAATAATGTTTTGTTGGCAGGAAAAGTAATTTTAAGAGCACCTTACAAAGTCAAGTGTTTGTAAGGGGGGAAGGTAGAATGGTAGAATTCATAGCTGCCCTCCAGAAGCACACACAGTAATGTAGATTAGAGACATGCTCTGAGTCTGTGATGCTGGCAGTAGGATTTAGCTGGACAAATTTGAAGTCAAGTGGCATTAACTCATTCACTCTCTTCAGGTCATTCACATGCTGTAGTTGCAAAAATTCACTAGAGCACATCAGCAAACAAATTAGTTCATTTCTATTTGCTGTCTTTGTTTCCATCAATTACAATAGTTGTGTTGTGTCTTTAAATATTTGTTCTTCAGATGTGTGTCTGAAATAAAATGCAAGCTGAAATACAGTTGAAAACCTTTTTGAAGTAGGAGTTTCCTAAATCCCCATAAAAAGCAAAAAGTGTTGGAAAGGTTGCTGCACATCATGTTTGGGGACGTAGGCTTTCCTTAATGTTCTACAAACAAAAACTTTCAAACATTTAAAAAAAGGGGGATACCACAGTTTAATCCTCAGTGTACCTAGTCTGGACTTTTCCTTGAGTGTAAGGCTGGCTCAATCTCATGTCCATCTGGTACCTAGGGATTTTAAGATTAAAATGAATCTGGAGCTATCTTAAAGGTTTTCTTCTCTGTCACATGTCAAACATGCTATCTTGGGAGTGTTCCTGGGCTTTTTTCTGTCTAAGTCATTTCAAGGGAAGCTTTGTCTTAGAGGTCAAGGCAGAGACTCCTCTCTAGTCTCCCAGCAAAATGAAAACAGTATTGACCAACAATATTTAATTCATTTGCTCTAAAAAGAATTGATGAAAAACAGGGCTTAGTCCTAAACTTAGATAGTATCTTTAAAATACATTTTAAGTTGCTCAGATAAATTTAAACACAAGAATGGATTTATGCCTGTGTAGGGAAATGATTGCATGTTTGTAACCTCTGTCTCTTCTGTTCTTCAGCTTCCAGAGCTAAACTCAGCATGATCAACACTATGTCAAAAATTCGAGGCCAGGAAAAGGGACCAGGCTATCCTCAGGCAGAAGCCTTGCTGGCAGATGCAATGCTGAAATTTGGCCGAGAACTTGGTGAAGAATGCAACTTTGGTAACTTGTTTACTTCCCTTTCCATTATAATGCAATAAAAGCAGTAGGAAAATTTCATACAGCTTTCATTATTAAAGGGCTGCACTCTCATACAGGAAAACCATCTGCAAGAAGCATTTGAGTTCTGCTTCTCTTCAAGAAGTGTTAGAATTCTGCTTCATCCAGCTTTTCGTTTGAGGTTGGTCTAGGCCTGTTTTGAGTATCTTTTGAGGATTTTGACTAGAGAAACTTTCTGTATAAATGGAAGTAAAATTGTTTCCATTTTGACCCATAGGCTTTAGCTCTCTGTCACAAATTGTGATACTTGCTGTGGCTGTGTTGGATTGACATATGTACATGTACAGAAATTGTATTATTGTCTATGCATATATAGAACAAAGTGCTTTTGTTCTGAGAATCCTTAAACTAACTGTTACTGTCATCATTGCAGACAATGAATAAAAACGAATAGATTTTTAATGGGCTTTGGCACGAATGAACACTCCTCTTATCTGTTAAGTGCTTCTCCATCCAAGCCTGAATGAGTTTACAGCTGTCTGGGTTACAGATGTTAAATTGACTCTTAATACTATGTTCTGCAGTAGAGTTCTGATTATAAAAAAATTACATTATAACAGCATACTTTGTCTTTCTGTCTTGTTTGTGAGGACTTCTCTGTGGCTATTTTTACATGACAACACACAGGACCCTCAAACAGTGTCTGTGGGAATCCTCTTCTCTATTTGAACCATCATAAAATTGTTTTTCTGACGTAAAGAGATATGGAATGGAAGAAGTACTTTCTTATTTGTTTTACGTAATTCACTAGTAAGTTTGACAGATGTAGTTTGATTTGTGCTAAATACTACTGATTTTTTTTAACTGGTTGCCTCTCATTTATTAAATTTCAAACAATTTTTAAGAACAAAATGAAGATACAACAATTATTTTCACATTCTTAACTAACAGCAGCTATTATGGCTATTTGTCATTCTTGGTCCAAATCTGGAAGGCTCTCTCATTTTGCAGTGCATTACTGGCATCTGCTGCTTGGGAGACAAAGCTTCTGGTTTCTCACATATTTTGGTTTTTGGACTCTTCATATTCTTTGAAAGTGGGTGGGTTTTTTTATCCCTAATCTATACCTCAAACCAGGAGATATGTTTGAGCTTGTTGTTTTTCCTTTTATGGAGTGGAAGTAAAACAAAGTGGTAGTTTTTTGTGGCCCTCATGTTAGTCTTGAAGGAAATTTCAAAAGGCAGTTAGGGTTATCGAAGTTTATGAGCTTCATACCCCTACACTTGAGTGGTCTATGTAGCAGATCTCTCAAGTTAAATAGTACTATGAAGTCTATAGTCTTATCAAAAAACCTTTCATTAAAAAAAATCTGTGAAATTTTTAAGAATTCTTAAATTTTATGCTGTCACCAGTCTCCCTGATAGAAATGGGAAGACCTAGGCTCGAATTAAACTATTTTTAATGCAGTGTGGTGATGATAACCACCAAATAAATACAATTCTGTTCTAGCATATTTATTTCAACAGAGTGGGGAGTGAATGGACAGCAAGGGATGTGGAGGAGCCTGTTTAGACCCATCATAGAACCACAAATTCAGCTGTATTACAAGGCATGAACTCTGGTAGCTGCAGGAGTGTAAAATCTATGTTGCTCTTTCACATAGTGCATCATCCTCTGTGTCTTTTCCTAAATTTGAGACTGAAAATGAAATACTAACTGTAGTTGTCATGAAGTTTCCATGACTCTGTTTCATTCTATGGTGATTTGAAACGAACTTATTTTGACTGAATCTTTTATTTCAGGACCAGCGCTTGTTGATGTGGGAGAAGCTATGAAGGAGCTTTCTGAAGTCAAAGACTCTTTAGACATGGAAGTGAAGCAAAACTTCATTGACCCACTTCAGAATCTCCATGATAAAGATCTGAGAGAAATACAGGTATTGCCCTCAATGCAGCATTTTAATAATGCCAAGTGTGTGGACTGTCTATATGTTTAGAATTTTTGTTAGTTTTGTAGTTTAAAATGGCGCATTCAGGTTTGATAATGACCTGATTTTTGTCTCTTTTGGCTTGAATTTTGCTTTCAATTCTGTATCTCTTGATGATGCATTAGAAAGGGAAAGATAAAAATTTGAACATTTTTTTGGTGGCAAAATTTTCAGACTTATGCAGACAAGAGCATAGTACTCTAATCTTGCCATCTGAAAGCTCATTTCACAAAATAGATGTTCTGATATTCACATGCCATTTTCTAGTGTATGGCAAATGCTTATCTGCATGAGTAGCTGCTCTTCTCAGCTCAGTAAGGCTTTCATACTGGTGAATGTATGTGGATGAAAGGTATTTTGGACTGTTTATCATCATTTAGAAAATGGGTAGTTATAAATATCATAGTGCATGATAAATTGACTGTTCTGAGAGAAAGTAAACACTTAAGTAATCATGGTCATGCTAATAGCATTAACTTCAGGCGAGCTGAACATGGTAGCTGCTAAACAGATGAACATGAACATTACCTCAGATAACAGTCTAGGAAATTTTCAGTATAAGATAGCATTAAGACAATGTAGTGGTCTGGTAGAAATGATAAAAATAAATCCTGTGTTACTTTGTTTATGAATGCTGTTACACAGACAAAAAAGGTAATAAGTTGTGCTTTTAAAAGTATTTCCTCCTGAACAACTAGTGAAAAAACATAGTGTACAGGTAATTCTCATCAGAGTTAAAAAGCAAGAAACCTGTGTATCTTTTATAGAGATGGCAATTGAAGTTGTCCATTCTGCATGGCCTTTTATTAGTCTTGGTCTGTCATTTAGGTTGTTGCTTCTTAAATATTATGTAAACACACGTATTTCATTGTTCTGTATTTCTCTTCTCTGGCAAGGGGTTAGTAGGCAGCAAACAACATATGCTTCCAAGTGTGCATGGACTACCTGCTTATAATGCAGTATCAGGAAAGGTGGGGAAGGTCCTTTATTGTCTGCTTGCATTTGTGTTTTTTGGTTTTTTAGCATCACCTGAAGAAAATGGAGGGTCGACGCCTGGATTTTGATTACAAGAAAAAAAGACAGGGCAAGCTCCCTGATGAAGAACTTCGTCAAGCTCTGGAGAAATTTGATGAATCAAAAGAAATTGCTGAGTCAAGCATGTTTAACCTTCTGGAGATGGATGTGAGATAACCCTTGTTAATCTTTGACCAGAGTCCTAGAAAGATAGTGGAGGCATTTTCCTCCTTGTTGGACACAGTGAAAGGCTCAGAACCTATAGTAATGTACAGCATGCTCTTGTAGGATGATCAGCAGAGAAGAGTTGCAGGTACCATTCCAGATCAGGTCATAATCAGATGTAGCAATGAATAAAGACTAATATGTAAATATTTACTGCTAACAGCAAAGATGAATCAAGGTTTTAGAGAGATAAGTTTTACTACCTTTGCAGTGGACAGTGGTCTTTATTCTCTATTGCCTGAGCTTTTAATATGCACCTAAGATCTGATGTTTTACTGTCAATCCTCAGATTGAACAAGTGAGCCAGCTTTCTGCTCTTGTGCAAGCCCAGCTGGAGTACCACAAGCAGGCCACACAGATCCTACAGCGAGTTACTTCTAAACTGGAAGATAGGTAATGCAGCTTTTGTAAGTTTCTTGAATAGTTTGTTAGTTTTACAGAGGCAGAAAACCTATGGTTAGAATGCAATGCTGTTATCCCTCTCAACTTGGTACTTGTTCTTTAATGAAATCAAGGACTGTTTCATTAGATGATTGCAAGCTGATATTTAAATGTTTTGGAGATGTATCTACTTCTGAGTTCAGGAAAGCACCTCAGCTCAGTAAAGCTATCAAACGTGAGTTAACTGAAAGCAAGTGTTTATAAATACTGAACTCATTGACACTCGCAACTTTGGATTCCTTGCTGTTTGTGCATGTATTCACAAAGTGTGCTTATTCTAAAAGAAGATGTTAAAAATTGATTTTGCACAAGAGTATCTTGTTGCATTCTTATCTACCTGAAGATCTTCCTGAGGCAGTAGTGAGACCCTCATTATTAACAACTTTATTAAATATTCTTCCTATTATCAGATCAAACTTGATACAGGACTTGAGCAATCTCTTGCATCCCCATTTGTATAACCACTTACGCTATCAGGATTCCTACAACATCTTTTTTTAAACGAGTTTCACAATTTTTACTTTAGATTTTCTGTTTCCATCAAAACAAATTGATCACCTTCTCACACACACATCCTTCTTCAAAGAAATTTAACATTTGGGGAAGGTTTCTCTACCAATATGGTTCTGGCAGACTCCTAGAAAAAGCTGGATATAATTCCCAAGAGGAGATAATGTTCAGGTACTGTGCAAAGGCAGCTGTTTTCTGATGTCATTAGTATAGATCAAGTTGCTAATACTGCTGGGTCTGTCAGTATTAATTTTCTCAGAGCATGCATCCTGAAAACCTCATTCACTTCTGAGTCTTAAAGTCTTTGTGACTAGGAGCAGCACTTGTTTTGGTGGGTAGGCTGTCATGCTGACTGTTCATGGATACAAGTGCCTGCAACTTGCATAGAGGTATTGTCTAAACAGCTAACAGAACAATTTTTAGCACTTGCAAAAGAGAACTGCAATTCACTTTCTTTATAGAAGCATTAAAAATTCCTCAGGAACAGGTGTTTTATCTGGTAGTCCATAAATTATGCTATTGAGTGAATATACATCTCTGTAATAGATTTCTCTTCCTGTACCAGTTCAGATGATCCTTTGTCATTTTTAAATTTCTGCTAACTGGTCAGTATTTTTACTTCAGGCTTCAGATGTGAATGATTTTAGCTTTGCAAGGACCTCTCATCAGAATGCTATGGTAATTTGGTTGAACTAAATATTTTGCATCCCTAGTTGTAAAGAGGCTTCTGGCTAAATCATACTTTATCCACACCTCTGGACACAAATTGAGCACTGTGATGTGTTTGTGTCAGAGATGAGTCAGGGATGTAGAGCTGTTACTCTCCAAACTACTAGTCTTTCCCTGCTGGTGATAGGCAGGTAGCAAGTAGTGCATAACTCCTGGGGTTTGGTTGTGGGTTTTTTCTTTTTTTTTTTTTTTTGACTATACAGGTCAGAAAATAAATCATGATTTACTTTTAAGCTAAGCAAATTTGTTATTGTTCACTGTCAGTGATGCCTACAGCGCATACTGCACATTTTCTAGGTATTCTTTGAAAGAGTGAATGGAACCTGTTTATGCTGGCTCCTGGCATGGACAATGTCTTATAAATACTATGACTGTCCTGTGCAAAATATTCACAAAAGAATGTTTAAAAAGTATAAGATAGACTGCAAAAAGTATGAAAAATTTAAAAATGCACTTGTCTTCTATTTTTTCTTGGCTGTTTAGATTAGTCTTCAAGACTTCCTTCAGGATGTACAAGTGAAATAATTTCATTTCTTTTCTACACATTAGTGGAAGGCATAAATGTCCTTAAAATGCCATGATTCCAGGAACTGGGAAATATTAGGAGCTTGGCAAACATTGGGAAATTTTCAGTAAAATTAATAAAAAATGGAAGGCCAGCAAAGACTATTTCAAACTCCCTTTTTCACCAAGTGCAATGAGGATGCAGTTTTTCCAGCTCAGTATCATGACAGAGCAGCTGGGGAGCAGGAATGGTCTCCTTGGAGGTATTTCTATTCTTAAGAAACAGGGCTTATGCTGAGCTTTTGGGTAATTTTTAGCAAGTCACTAGAACTGTCACCTTATAGTTCTTAATCTGAAAAAAATGGTGTTTTGTGAAAGCATTAAGTGTAACAGAAATAGTTTAAGTATTTCTTAAAAATTTTACTGTCTTGAATTTTGCTAATGAGTGAAACAATACAAAGGCCTTTTATTTATTTTGACCACTTCAATTATTTAAGCTGTTTTTTTTGCTTTTTGGGTTTTTGTTTTGTTTGGGTTTTGGGGGGTTTTTGTTTTTTGGGGTTTTTTTGGGTGGGTTTTGTTGGGGGTTTTTTTTTTGGGTTTTTTTTTGGTGTTTTGGTTTTTTCTTATGGGTTTGGTTTTTTAAAGTGAAAGAAAAGCTCTCTCTAGGCACTGACCTATATTGATATTTTGGATCGTGAGGAAAACCTTGTTATAGGGATCAAAAGTCAGTAAGTTAGATGAAGATCGTTACCATAGATAAATCAAAATGTGCTACCAGCAGCAAATCTAGAGCAAATCTAGAAAAGGTTAGAAAAATCAACTTGCCTTGTAAGTACATATGAAGTGTTCTTTCACATATGGAATTAGAAATATGTGTGGTAGTTGTTCTGCATAAGCTGCACTGATTATGTTCATCCCTTCTTTGGATTTTACCCTGGAATCTGTAAATAGACTCTTCCCTAGAAACTCTAGATTTCTCAGTTAGAAGAAATAGTTGAAATTAATGATAAATAAATGGTTATTTTGAGAGTAGGGAAGAGTGGACTTTTGTCCCTTTGAAACAAGTATTCCAAATCGCAAACTAACCACGTCTGCAGCTGAAGTCAGTACATTCCCACAGAGTCTTCTCACAAAATTACAAGAGTTGGCATCAATCAACTAAATAAATAATGCCTGCAAGGATTAGAAACAAAAAGTCATGCTAAAAATGGGGACAGGGATGTTTGTCTAGCCCTTCTCTAAGTGTTGATAGTCACATAACAAGTTTTTCTTTATTATGAGCTCTTTGTTCTTGTTAGGCAAGAGGATGATAGACAAATTGCTAGGTTTCTAAAAGAAATGAAGAATTAACAACTTAATAGCACAGTCACACTGGCTGGTTTTGGTAATTTAAACTACTGTTGTAAACAAAAAAAAACTCCATATGACTCAACTTGTTTACTCTGGATGACTGGCGGATGAGAATTTCAGCCTTGGAAATAAAAGTATTTGGTGCATCTCATCAGCTAACAAGATATTAACTCCTGACATTTAACCTTGATGTTTTGGCAGAATAAAAGAGGCATCATCTCAGCCCAGGCGAGAGTACCAGCCCAAACCCCGTATGAGCCTGGATTTCTCAACTGGTGACAATACACAGCACAATGGAGGAATATCCCATGCCACCACACCCAAACCATCAGGTAATGGCAGAGCTTTGTGTCCATGCAGAAGTTGCATGCTTTGTTCTGGAGATTAGTTTTTCCTTGAGGGAAAATGAGAATGGGGGTAGTATATAGAAGAGAGATGTTTGAACTGTTGTTTCTTTGGGAAGTGTTCATATCCTCAGGCAGGAGAACAGAGATTAATTATCCACTGCTTTAAATGTGTCTTTTGGTCAAAAATTTATTTTGTCCTAAAAGATTACCCTGAAATACAGATTTTTACAAAATAGGCATTCAGAAAACCAAAATAACAGTCGAAAGTTTTCCACAAAAATGCAGAAACCTAAGGCCAGCCAGACCTCCATAACCATATCCTGCTTTTTAAAATCAGATATTATAACACAATGAATCTGAAAGTAAAAATAACTGAAAAGAAAAACTATGCTATATGAGCTATTTTCTTTGTCCAAGTGGGAGCAGCACAAGCAAGATAAACCATTAGTATGAGTGTACATAATTACTATCTTAAAGAATGGTTTATTTAATATTAGCGCATACCATGGAAGTCTTATTATTTGCTTCTTACACAATAATGATCTGTTATCTGGTACACTGAGAGCTGGCCTCTGTCCAGACCCTGATTTTAGTTATTCCAGTTTACCTCAGTGACAATTGCTACCACATTCCACCTTTCAAGAGTTAAGTGTTTTTCACTAGATCTTTAGTCAGGATTTCCTTTCTTCCCATCACATCCTGATGTGAATGTTTGATTTTCTCCCATATATAGACAGGAAGGGCTGATAAATCTTAAATATTTTGACCAGTAACAATTTTGGTTTTGGTAGGCTTGAAACTATAGAGATTTCAGGGGGAGGAAAGAGGGAGTATATTTGTTAATTTCATAAAACATATGAAAGCCCAATCAAATTAATGACTTGTAATAATATCCATTGGCTATCCTAAAGAGTTTATGGTTAGATATTCCTGAATTAACATATTAGAAAGCTCTCAATTTCAAACTTTTTCTGAATCTATCCTGGTGGCCCTGCAATAAAGTCTTTTGTGGAAATGGAGAATAAAAATCTTTGGAAGTGTGATATTAAAATTAAGAGGATTAAGAGCAGCGGTATAGCTGTACCAGTGAAATTTCCAAATAAAGGGCAAACACATAGTTATATCTTCACTGTAATTTTAAGCTACCACTTACACTGCTTACCTGAGGTAAACAGACAAAACATCTCTTTGCCAGTAAAGCTGGAAATATGTTAGGGCTTTCTCCTAATTTTTTGTGTTTTATTAACAAATAAAAAATTAGATTCCAAATTGATCATAGTTGTGCTTTCAGGTCTGGGCTTTATTTACTATAGCCTGGTTCTTTTGGGATTCTCAGGCTTCTACCAGCAGGCACTTAGAGTAACTGAAGGCTGTCAGAAGCTAATAGTTGTCTTCTAACAAAGATGGCATTCCAAATATAGGTATTATTGAAGAACTGTCATCAGAGTATTAGTGAGAACAGAAACAGCAAAATCTGTCATAGGTACAGTAGTAAAATGGTACTCTAAAGTGTTGAGATTTTTAAGCATGTTGTTTCTGTGTTTCTTCTCCTTAGGTGTTCACATGGATCAGCCATGCTGCCGAGCTCTGTATGACTTTGAACCAGAGAATGAAGGGGAGCTGGGATTTAAAGAGGGTGATATTATTACCCTCACTAACCAGATTGATGAAAACTGGTATGAGGGGATGCTTCATGGCCAGTCAGGTTTCTTCCCCATCAATTATGTCGATATTCTAGTTCCATTACCCAATTAGGAATGCTGATCCACCACCTCTGACACAGTTAGCTGTGTCAGTACCACTGCTTTCAAAATGCTGCTTCTTACACCTTACAAGTGCAAACTGCAGTGGTTAGAGTTACCGATTCCTAATGAGCATCTTTGGTTTACGTGTTGTCATACTATATGGTGGTGATGCGTTGTATCTTCTGAGCCAGCATAGGTGGATTAGTTTATTGACTGTGCTGGCCTGGTAGTAACCAGAGCCATTAGTGAGATGAAATGGGGAAGATGATGGCAAGCACAGCAGGTAATTCATAGTGAAGTAGCCAGAAGTGAAGGTGGTGTTGGGAAGATAATGCCTATCACCACTGTATTACTTTTTCAGTCTTAGTTCTCTATAAAAAGAGGGAAAAGTTCTTGCCATTCCATCTTTCCCTTCCTAATGATACAGTTCACCCAGGTCTAACATTGACTAACCAGAATTGTATCTTCCAACCAAAAGATTGGCTGGCTGTTCTCACAGAGAGAGCATAAGTGTAGATCCTCTGGTTTCTCAGAAAGTGAGCCACTGTACTGTGTGTCCTGCTGCTCTCTGCTAAGTTTTATATTCTTAATTATTGTTGAAAGACCTATTTCCCTCCAGAGGTAAACTGTAAGCTATCAAATGGGGATTCCTGTAGTAGAAATGTTGGACCACAAACCACCTGAATTTGCCCTTCAGGAACTTTTAGCATGCTCACCAAAATGCCAGTAAATGGGCAAGATGGGGAATAAAACTGGCATTTACTTAATGTTTCTTGTCAAGTCTTGGCACAAAACCTTGCTGCTTAAGCACCAGATATCCTTTGTAAACTCATTCACTGAGGAATACAGTAACCAACCAAACACAACCCTCATTTCATTTGTTTCTGTCTGCCATGTGTTCTTTGAACATCATTTGTGCATACTCTCTCCTCAATGAGGACAAAATAAAACATGTCATTTTTCTGTTGAGCAATTAAAGACATGTGGCTGTATATATAAAAACATTTCCCATCTGTTTTGTTGGTTCTCCTGTGTTCCTCCTTCCTGCACTTGGTGTGTACAGTGCTGTGCCTAGCTTCTTGGCATTCTTTTGGTAACAGTTGCAGAAGTTCTGTTAGTTTAGTTATCCAGAGTTCTATTTATCTAAATTGTACAGACTCTATCAGAGGTTTAATGTGCTGCTTCGAATGTGCCACTTCAGTACTGGATGATGTGAAATGAAGACAATTCCCTACTGCTTAATGTTTAAACTATATAATGGAAAGTATTGTTATTTCAAATAAATGCTGAGAGAATAACTAGAATGATGTGGTGGATTATTGCTTTGTTGCTTTAAAATCTGCTTTGATAACTTCAGCTAACAAGAATTTTATTTTAGAAGGCATATTTCTCATTTCCTGCAAATGTGAAAAATCTTTCCTTTTTTTTTGGCATTATCATTTTACTTTGGTCAAATAAATCTCATACATATAATGGCCTTTATAAGCAGGCTGAACTTAACATTAAATTAATCTCTCAATGACCATCATGCACTCTTGTAGATACAAGTTATTGCTTATTAAAGAACCCTGGCACCCACAATGCTAATGAAGCTTAAAGACTTGGTAACTTATAATTTATTTATGGTTTAAGTAAAAACAGAGGTATTTTTACAAGCAAGGCAGACTTGATTTGGAGAAAACTAATTTAAACCAATTCAAGTATTTTTGTGCAGTGAGAACAAAAAGACTCACTTTTCCTGTCCCAGTTCCCAAGCTCAAATTCACTCCTGACTCTCCCCACCAGCTGCTTACTGGTATGGGTGCTTGTAGGTGTACAGTATGTCCATAAAAGCTCCACTCTGCTGCTTCTCCCTCCTCATTTTTCCCCCTTTTCAGTGGTGAGTCAAGGGCAGGACTCATTGTGAATATCTGCTAGTGTTTCACAGACTATCTGCACCTCATTGTTCTTCAGCCTTGGTGTCCCTCTGCTAAGAGTGTTTCTCCCCCTTCTTTTCCCCCTCTTCTGCTCTCTGCCATATGATCATGTCCCATGCACATTGACAGAGACTGACAGAGACTGACTCAGAAGAGTCTTTCAGAGGTGGCACTTCATTCAAGGCTCAGTTCAAGGTCAGGCTGGATGGGGGTCTGAGCAAACACATGTAATTGCAGATCTCATTGCAGGGGTCTTTGGCTAGGTGACATTTTACAGTCCCTTCCAACCCAAACTATTTAAAAAATATAGATACAGATACAACTCCTGTAACTTTTAATTACAGTTCAGTCCTAAATCCTATGGCTGGTCTCTAAGGAGGTTTCTGCCAGTGATTGGAAGAAATCTGTTTCAAGCTCAATGAACGTGAAATTTTTTTACAGATGCATTAATGGTGCCATCCTACAGTTACTGTTAGTTAGTATTACTATAAACAGTTACAGAATTAATAACTATGTTAGTTACCAAGGCCTAGCAGTCACAGGTACTGCACTGGCATACCTCTGTTTTGACAGATTATAGTTCTGCATTTCTGGAGAGCATGCCACCACAGGGCAGCACCCTCAGAGATAAATTTACATGATGCAGAGCAAAAGGGTGGTTGGTGTGCAGTGCTGCCCCACCCTGCTGAGGGGCCCTGGTTTTTAAAGTGTAGGGAATGGTAATGTCTTTCAACAAATGGGACCAGAAGGATTGTACAAAATAGTCATCATGATGACATGGGCCCAGTCTTGACATTTTGCAGAATTAGTGGCACTACCTTATTGCTCTGTTCTTTGTCTCCTGCAGGTAATACCTAAATAATGCTTTATTCCTGAGGTGGCAGGATCAAAACCTGACTTGGCTAAGAGAGGAATTATCAGGGTTGACAAAAGTTTGTATCTAAACATTCAGTACTAGGATAAAGAGGGTTATCCAGAAAAAAGCAGGAGGATGTTTTCTTTTGCAGAACAGCTATTTCAGAGCTTTGCCTGTGGAGCTCTGTGACTCTTTCATTCTAGAATCACATAAGATATGATGCTGATGGATGAAATCTTTTTTCTCTGGGAGACTTACAGCTCCTTTCATCCTGTGTCCTAAGGTGTGTGTTTTCAGAAATATTGTAAAAATATGACAAAGGTTTCTAGTTACCAAATTTGGCTACAGAACTGCTTGTTACAGAGGAAATTAGGAAGCCTGCCAGCACTGAGATATCAACTGCCAGATATAGCTAAATGTTTTAGGTATGATGTTGGTTTCTTTTTTTTCTGTTGATCTGTAAGGTTCTCAGCCAGCTTTATTTATTGCAGAATGAATCTTTGTGAAAAACATAGCAAAATACCCCAACAGTTCCCTGAACAGTTCTCCATCCAAATAAAGAAGTGATTGAAAATATGGGGGTTTTCTTCTTTTAAAACAGCCTGTTCCCTCCAGAAAGAAAGAAGATGGGAGTCACATCCGCAATTTTGTATTCAAATCTGGCTTACAGAAAATTCTCCCTTTGAAGATAGTCATACTGCTTTTCCCACATGAGCTACTCTGACAAGACTTGAAAGCTGCTATGAGGGCTTCTTTTCTAGTTTCACACTTGTAAGTCTTGCAAATCTTTAGGCGCTTGTATGCTAATAGTTCTGTTTCAGAAGTATCCTAAGCTTCTTATCCCTCAAGGATCAGGTGCATGGAGGTCAGAGGAAATCGTTCTTCTTCCCAGCACAGGAGCGGGCTGACTTTGTGATAGGCAAATCATACAATGAATTTGGGTGTATAATCAGGTAACACTGTTTAAAAGCAAGTACACACTATAGGTATGTTTAATTTTTTGTAAAGCACAGTAGGATTTGCTTTTGTAAAGCATTTCGTAAGCTCAGAAAGTCTAGAATGTTCTGTAGTTATTATTTTATAATTTTTAAACTTTTAGCACTCTGGTAGTTTAAGCACAGACTTAGTGAAATTTCCAGAAGGCTTTTCTGTCTTTCCTTGCCGTATGATCTAACGTGTTGCAGAAGATGGGGACAGATTTGTCATTCATATTCTTGCTGTGCACTGTAATGTACAGAAAATTTCTAAGTTGGTTATCTTTGTTAGTATTTCCTTGGAGATGCAGCACAGTGGAGCAGTCAAAGAAAGAGCAACTTCTGCTATGCCTTCCTAGAGCTGCTGTCTCTTGAAAGCTCTGGTTGCTCTGGAACACACACAGAAAACATCTCCCTTTTAGGTGTCTTGAGGGCAAACAGTGGACAAGCTGAAGTCCTTGTAGTGAGAGCCATCTCCGGGACCACAGCTCATTTGGTGGGGTAGTGGCAGCCAGCCTCATGCTTCTTGTTCTCCCTTCCACTGTGCTTAGGGTTTGTGTCTTTCACTTTCTTTCCACCTTTGGTAAAATAAGGAATTGAAGCGCTAACAATGCAGGGAAAGATAAAGGCGCTCAAGCTCCTGTGTCTCACTGTCATGATCTGCTTGTACACGTGGGGGTCATGATGGTTCACTAACTGACCTCAGAGTGCAAAATCAACACAGTATTTCAGTATTAATTTCATTATTATTATATTTCAGTATTAATCAAAACAAATGCACCTTTATTGAGTGCCCACAGCAAATGGGATAGAAGGATTAAAAAGAAGATGAAGGACAGAGAAAAAGAAGGGGAAGGTATAGCTACCAATGGAGAGACTAAATCCTTGTGGTCCAGCCAATAAATCTGTCTTGTCACGACAGGCTCTGTGGTTAACTCAGGGGTCTTCTGTAGTTCTCTGCTGGGAGGGGAACAGGTACAGGACAATGGAGAATAAGTCCTTTGAGAACAAGTACAGACAGCCCAGTTTGGGACCCATTGTTTCAGGACTGGTTTCTATGGGAAATCAGTCTTGGTCCAGTGAACACATCTGCAGGTAACACTTGGCAGACATCCCACCTCAGTCAGCCCAGGGCCCCTGTGTTAGAATTTTAAGGGTCTCAGTCTCAGTCCTTGTTGGGGGCAGGGGGGGACCTTCAATCTCCATCACTGACGGCGGTCATGAGGCAGATGAGGAATTTTCCATGGGGCATCACCAAAGTTACCCCAGAAAGTTAGACTTTCTCTAAAGCAGGTAGCATCCAGCTAAGAGGTAGGGAAATTCATGGGCTGTTGTGATGAGTGTGGACCATGCAGCAGGTGTAAGACCGCCGTGACACAGCAAGCACACCTGCAAACAATCACGTGGCAAGCATCCACCTCCACCAGGCCAGGACTCCTGTCAGAGTCCTCAGGGTCCTGGTCTCTGTCCTTGCGAAGGTCCTGAGGCAAATGAGGGAGACTTCGGACCGTCTCTTACATTCACCTCATCTGTTGATGGAGAGGCTCCAAGAGAGGCTGGGCCTCTCTCTGACAAGATCTGCTTTAGCAGCTCCTGCAGATACAACTGTTACTTATTCGGGTTGCTGTCTGAAACTGGAGGATTCGGCAATTTATCCAACCACCATCAACAGTGCTTATCTAGGGACTTTTCTGTCACTCAGCAGTCACTGAGGGACATATCCCGGGACATGTCCTGTGCTCAGAGCCTTCACACAGGCAGCGAGATCCTTCAGTGGGACTAGCTGTAATGCACATCACCAAGACAGCTGTTTTAGTAGAATTTCTAATGAACATATATAAGCTGAATGTGCAGTTTTCCCAATTTAGTTTTTTTCTCTTTAAGAGAGGTAGAATTTACTTTGTTTCTGTTGGAAATGGTAAAAACGTGGCATTGTAAAAGGTGGTATATGCTATGCATTATGACTCTGTGTGACTGTTACAGCTATAATGGCTGTCTGAAGTATTTGAGGGGTACTGAGGCATCTGATGGTGGATGTAACAGTATACAACTTGCATAATTGTACGAAGCTGACTGTAGAAGAAGAATTCCACAAATACCTTGGCAAAATTTAAAACATTTAACTAGCATTTAAAGTACCTGTATTTAAAGTTTTGGTTTCTGGAAGTGCCCATTGAGTTTTTACTTAGCTGAGTAGCCATTATGGGTTTTGTTTGTAAGGTTCCTCAAGTATTTGTATTTATTATTCAAAAGCAACAAAAGCTTATCAAAACTCATCTGTGACCTGACCCTTTGTAATTGATAAGCTAGATAATCCTCTGCCAATTCTGCAAGTAGAACCCAGTGCAGTATGCCATTAAATTTTCTTGACTTATGTTGAGATCTATTAGGTGATTTGATCTTCAATACATCTGAAATGTTGAGCGAAAATTGGAGCACTTAATCTAACTGGGCAGTCCCAGTCAAACATTTCATATCTACCCCTGCCTGGATCTTCCACAGATCACAGCAGGAAGAACCCAGAAGATCCTGGGTAGGAATGTAAGAGGTATCATATGCCTGAAGCTTCAGCCCATGTATAGGGTTGCATGATGAGCTAGGCCTTCTTAGCTGTAGAAGATGGAGAAAGAAAGTTCAGGCTGCCAGTAGGAAGTTTCACCAGAACCATTCTGTCTTACTGCTGAATTTTCAGGTAATACTGGAAACTAATACTTCCTAAATCATAAGGGAGCAGCAGAGTAAGAAGAAGAGGGAGGAATTTTATTTCTTTTCTGTTCTTCTAGATAAAGGATGTGCATTCCTGGAATTTCTTTGATTTTAGCCTGGAAGTGAAACATGATCCGAGATGAACCTAGAACAAATACTGCACAAAGAGAAAAAATAGTCATAAATGGAAAACCTTGCAAGCATAATTTAATTGTCAAGCTTGAGAAAAAAGGTGGCCTCTCGCAGTCCTTTTGCATTAGGCAGCAATAGCTTGTAAGCAGCTCCAGTTACTGTAATGCAAACTTGAACCTGAGGAAAAGTTACAGTATGATGACAGCATCAGTGATGCTGTCTAGAGGAAGCTGCAGATGTATCAGCTTCATCAATCCTATGGGGATCTTCTGATCCAATGTTGTACCCAGTTCCTCTGTGGGATATAGGGAAGAGGGGTGCTAAGGCCGCAGATCAGTTTCTGCAGCTCCTCTAATCAGGTGCTTTAAAGTGTCATCTTCCAGAAGCAGAACAAACTACCAATTTAACGTAAGAAGAAGGCAGCTGGCATGTTATGCCATCATTTTAACACTTCTGATCAAGAGGATAAAAAGCCTGGGGCACCACAATATCCAATATGACAGAGCAGAACTGATATCTTGGCTATGTGTAAATCTGAGATAGCTGTTAAAAATTAGTAAGCTTCCAGAGGCAGGATATTATAGATAATTTCACCACATCCTCACTATTCCTTCTCCCAGAAACTGCTCCTTGCTTTCACTTTGGAGCATCATTAAGTTATTCTTTGCTTTGAGCTGGAAGACTAGCAGGAGCTCATGGGGTTCCCAAAATCAGAAGGTCACATTCTACCTGATCAGTTTTAGGTTCTAGGATGGAACTCAGCATAGATTTGATTTTCCATGCTGATAGAGAATTGTTGCCTGGGTAATGTATTTAGATTTAATCCTCCAGCTATGCAATAGGGATGATAATAATTTCATATTTCACAGAGTGGTTGAGGATAGATATAAATGTGCATAAAATTCTCAGAGTTTTCACGGTGGAGTTGAGAAAAAAAATAAAAATCTGTTGTTTACTTTGTAAAACTATGATAGTAATCCAGCCAAAACAAAATTTCTGCTTTTATTTAAGGCCAGATATCTTTCTTTTGACAGTTTAATTTTATATTTACAAAGCATTAATACTCTAAACTTCAGCTGAGAGTCTGAAAACAGAATTAAGCTGAAGGTGTCTTCCACTGAATTCTGGGATTGTGTTTGGCAAAAAGAAAAAGTATTAATACACTGCAATTTCATCATTATCTGGAGGTCAAAATATTAACGCTTCACAGACTACGCAGCTAAATGGTGAGGCGCTTGCCACACCTTCATGTCCGAGGGTGTGTCAAGTAATACTGCAACAAACATTGTTGCTTCCATTTCTATTCTGATTCTCAGCTTGAAAAAGTAATAAATAATGCTGACCTTACACATTTTTCATTTCTTTCTGTCTAAAGGAACTTCATGCGACTCCAAAATTCCCTGTAACCCAAAAAACCCGCTCATTTCCTGCTTCTCTGCAATACTGAAGTATGATGAGCGGTATCAAGAAACAAGTCTGCTTATCTGGTTTTTATGCACACTTTGATAGATACTAATATTAATGATAATATAAATACTAAAATCCTGGTAGAAACTGGAATCACAGATATGTGCTAAAATCTTCCTCCTCATGTCAGACACTGGATTCTGACAGTCAGCAATCAGCAGATGCCACATTGGAAAAAATGTTTCCATTTTCCACAAGAAGATTTTCACTTGATATCTGAGGCATCTATTTACTTGGTGTTTCTCTCCCTTTTGATAGTGTGCTGCTGTCAATCTTTTTCTAAGCTTAACACAGGTCAGTGGCCCATTTTGTCACAGCTCCTGTGGGAAACTAGAGCAGGGAAAGATCGTGCAGAAGCAGAAATTTCACAATCCTTGCTGAACTTGTCGGCTTTCATGAGATGTAGAAAATTTAACAGAACATTCTTAGTTTCTATTTTCATAAAATGCTGGAAAACATTTTGTCAACTGATGATGCACAACCTGGTAGCCTTTATTATGATTGTGATTCATTCTGACACGCACTCAGCAGCCACTGGAGAAGCCAGTCTGTTTCTTCAAGCTGCATACAGCCTATGGTACCACCACCTTTTCAAGACGTGGGAGGGATGTAAATCTGTTTTTAACGAGTGCAAGACGTATGAAATGAAATGCGGTAGTCGATCTTTTGGATTTTGGACCATGGCGCGTTACAAACGCCTGATTTTTGTTGCTGTTAGGCGCTAGCATTGTGAGCCGGTAGAGGGCACCCTGACATTTCATTTTTTTGTTACTAGCTTCAAAATACATTTGCTCTCTTTCTGAAATTTAAAGTTTTAAGGGATACTGTTAACAGACGTAGTTTACTTCTGTAGATTATGGCTATTGTACAACGACAATTTTGAAATTCTGCTGTTTCGATATCATCAAAACCTGAATATTAGAATTTTAAATTCCCCAAACAACACAGAAGCCCAAGCTGTGGAAATTGCTAAAGGTCACCTTATTTGCTTTCATCTGTCCCATTGTCATAATGTAGGCGATTTTTTTTTCATATAGACCTTCAGAATTAGGTAATAAAATACACCTAAGTTTTGAAAAGTCCTGTAAAACAGTTGAATAGCATCCACATCACTAATCTGTTCCGTATAAAATTATTTTTAGATGTCAGCTTGCTACAGATCATTCCAGCACAAAATTGTTATATTTCAGTCAGGCACATACACACTTAGACTAAGATTATTTTTCTCCCTTCTGCCCCATATAATAATAGAATTGCAGATACTCATCTTCAGAAAATATGAAATTAAAAAGAAAAGTCTTAATAGGTTCTGAAATTGTTTATTCAAGTACAAACTATTTGTCACAAAGTCCATCTGTCAGCCTTTAGTTAGAAGAAGAGTAGCTTACTTTGGGCCAAACTGTCTTGAGGAATATATTTTGACAGGTCATAGCATCTTTCATTTGAAGTTCCCTAAATATTTCACGTATATTAATTGAGGTTCCTTCTAGTAGCAGAACTTTTTAATATAACTATATTTGAACCCTTGAGGAATAAGTGATTAAAACCTCTTTTTGCAAAGTGTCTTTTGAAATTGTTATTTCAGTGCTCACTGTGAGCATAAGGTAATTTCAAATGTGTTTTGTTTTGTTTTGTTTTGTTTTGTTTCTCTAAAAATGCATTAAGAATAAGAGGAGGTGTGGGAACTAATACTGTGTAAGAATTTAATTAATTTGTAACTTGACTGCCAGATATAAGTGAGAGAATAAGGAACAATAAGTGTTTTTAGGAGTAAAGTTGTATTCTCCAGGAACATTCCAAATGTTATTCCTATTGGTAAACAGCAAAGCTGAAAATACCTCTTAAAAACACTGAAATAGGTACTACTCTTAATGAAAAATATTAAAACCACCCACACAACTAGATTGTAATCATATCAACCTTATGCTGATGTGCAGAAGGAGAGAGTGCATGCAGCAAGAAGGTAATAAACTAAGGCACTGGGAACTTGGTACAGATGAGGCAGAGAAGAGTCAGGTTTTCAAAGGTACAGGAGCAATGATGGTAAATCATTGCCATGTATCCCTGCATGACTCCACCCGAGATGTCATCATCAGTGCCAAATGTCATCATCAATGCCAATGCTTTGTAAAATGTGTCTTTGTCCAGCATCACACAGAGACAAGTCTTTTCCTTGGACTTTCACTATTCCTAGCTATCATTTTGACTATTCAGAATTAATTAAAAAGAAAACAGTCTGACAAAAAGAAACTTGGTTTTTTTATGTCCTTATTGGAACAAAAAATAAATGAAGAGGCACAAGAGTGGGGACAGAGCTCCTTGGATACAGGCTTCTGTTTCCACCAGTGCACCACTGCAGGAGGGAAGGCTTACAAGCTCTGCTCCAGGCATGACAGTGTCAGCACATTCCTTGCAAGCATCATGAATGTGCAAAGTAGAAATGTTTTGTTGATGAGCTCTGGAAAATCCCTTCTAGCCACCAATCTTTGCTGTCTTTATCCCTTGGTCCTTTCAAAGCATCATTAGTGACAGCAATTGTATCAGCTAGTTCTTTATTCCTAAAGACCTAAGGGAATTCCCTACAGTTAAATCCATCTGGATTACAAAACACAAGGTTTCCAGGGAATGTTCAGTCTCAATGCCAAATTATTTGGATATTCTGTGCTATGATAGATTTTCAAAACTTCTACATGGCAAAATATCTTGTGATGGCTGAAAGCAAATCCTTTTCACAGGGTGTTTAAATTTTCATTCTTTTGCAAATATTTGATATTTTTGTCTCAAAGTATTTTTTATTTTCTGCAGGATTATTGCAACCATTTCCCTAAGGTACTTAAGCATAATAAGCCACACGCGACAGGCAAGCAAGTGAGCAAGAACTGAGTGGAATGAGCCACAGTATGGCCCATGGATCAAAAAGTGCCAGGAGAACAACCTCTGCAACAGCTGGAAAGGCCTAGTCTGATAGCATTGTATATCTGTTTGAGACAGCATGTGGCTGTAAATCTCCCCAGCAATAAGAGCTTGGGGAAGCTGGTATGTGGACATCTGGTACCCCAAAGAAACAGAACATCCAGAACTCAACTGTTAAAGCATTTTCTGCCAAGCTCTCAGGCAGAGCCCATCATGGAGCCACTAGACTGTGTCACTTTTTCTGCATCCTCAGCATTCTAGCATGAAACTCCGTGCATATGAACATGTGTGCAAAATCCTTTACCTAACACAATCCATCCTGCTGGTTTGGTCCACTTAACAAAGTAGTCAACTCATCTATGTCATGTTACCTGGTATTCTTGTTCCCCCATGAGATTATGTATTATCAAAGAATAGAAGTTACCTTGCTTCAAAATATTTTCTCCCTTTTTGTGAGAGATAAGTTTTTCTTACATTTAATTTCTTTCAACACAGCACTGGAGAGTTTTTCTTCTCTTTTCTTTTTTTTTCCTTTTCTTTGTTAAATTCATGTTTTTTACCCAAAATGGAGAGCGAAAAGACTTAATGTTCTACTATCTTGTTTTTAAGTGTTCTGTCTTTTCTTGCTTATGCATTCTATATGCCATATTTTTCTTGTGTTTCAGTAGAAAGAACAAACAAATAAATAACCCCCTTAAAAAACTAGTATTTCTAGCTTTAGAAAAGTACTTAAAACATTTATTCTCTTCAGGTGTTTTACTCTGAGTCAGTATTCTGAGATAGAAGGCCACCGGAGACAGTTTGTAACTAAATAAGGGATAACTTACTCTAAGAAAAATAAGCTTTAGCAAACAATTTTCAGTAGGTTCTTAAGTATGTCTGTAATTAAAGATGTGACCTACAGCAAGACTTCCTAGACCCAGATTAAAATATACAGGGTCTTATAGAACCACGGAATCATAAAATGTCTTGGGAAGGGACCTTAAATATCATCTGGTGACAGCTCTCCTGCCACAGGCAGGGACACCTTTTACTAGATCATGTTGCTCAGAGCCCCATCCAACTGAGCCTTGAACACTTCATGGAATGAGATACCCAAAACTTCTCTGTCCCAACGCTGTGTCTCCCTCTGCATAAGGAATTTCTTCCTTTCTTCCTAGTCTAAGCCAGCCCTCTCTCTGTTTAAATACATTGTCCATTTCCTGTCACTTTCTGTCCATAAAAAATGTCCCTCTACTGTTTTATAAGGCCCTTTAGGATACTGAAAGACCACAATGAGGTCTGCCTGGAGCCTTTTTTCTCCACACTGAACAGCCACAGCTCTCTCAGCCTGTCATTATAAGACAGTTGCTCCAGCCTGCTGATCATCTTCATGGTCCTCCTCTGGACATGCTCAAATAGATCCAGGTATTTCTTGTATTAAGGACCCCAGAGCTTGACATAGCACTCCAGGTGGGGAATCACAAGGGCAGAATAGAGGTGAAAATCCTCTCCCTTCATCTGCTGGCCATACCTGTTTGGATGCAGGCCAAAGACTGGCCTTCTGGCCTGAAGGTACACACTGTTGGCTCATGTCCAGATTTTCATTCACAAGAACTCTCCGTCCTTCTTGACAAGGTTGGTCTCAGTGACTTCTTCTTCCACTCCATATTTATTTCTGGGATTGTCTCAAGCCAGCTGCAGGACCTCAAACTTGGACTTTTTGAACTTTTTGCGGTTCTTCTGGGCCTACTTTTGAAGCTTGTCTAGGTTGCTCTGGATAGCATGCCATCTTTCTGTGGTGTAAACAGTACCTGTTAACTTCAGGTCATCTGTAAATCTGCTGGAGGTGAACTCAATTCCACCATCAAGGTCATTGATGAAGATATTGAAGAATATTGAAGAGCACTCATCCCAAGACAGAGACCCAAGGGACATCGCTTGTCACCATCTTCCACCTGGACACAGAACAATTGACCCCAGCTTTCTGGCTGTGTCCACCCATCATCTACTGAATCATCCATCAATCAACTCTGTATTTGGAGATGAGGATATGGTGGGGGACCATATTGAAGGCCTTACAAAAGTCTAGACTGATAATATCTATTAGTCATCCCTGGTTGACTATTGCCATCATTCCATAACAGAAGGCCACCAATTGGTCAGTCAGGATGTGTCCTTAGTAAAGTGCTGTGCTGGCTGCCTCACATCACCTCTTTATCTTTCATGTGCCTTAGCCCATCTTTTGGTAGGATCTGCTACATGATCTTGACAGGCTGGTGAGGCTTACCAGTCTGTAGATCACTGTGTCCTTCTTTTTCTACTTTTTAAACATGGGAGCAATGATTCTCTTTTTCCAGTCACTGGGAACTTCACTTGACTACCATGGCTTTTCAATTGTGATAGAAAATGTCTTGGTTACAACATCAGCTAGTTCCCTAAGGACCCCGTTACATAAAATGGTGTCTATAGATGTGTTGATATGGAAAATTACTGTACAACTTGCACCGTTGTAGAGGATGCACACCTACTTGATAATACGCTTGCCCTGAAGGAGAAAATGTTGATAAAATAATGCCAATTTCTGCATCTCTGTTACCAAGATAATTCTTTTTACTTTAATTTCTTCTTGTTATCACATCTCTCCTGGGTGTTCACTGTAAACCTTGAGAACTCATGTTCCAGAGGACACTGAAAATAGTTACTACATTTCATCTCTTCTGGCTGTTTTTTAGAATAGCAGCAGCCATCCTTTTTCATTTGGTCTTTGTCCTTATCTGCTTAACATTCTGCAAAACTTTATGTAGCTGTTCTATTTTAGTTGTGGATACTCAGACAACAGATCTGAGTTGAACTGGGATCTAGTTGAAAAGCACTTGTTAAAAATTCCCTAAATCTGCACTGCCTCAGGCTGTGTGCATCTCTTCTCTCTTTCAACTATTTTGATTCTATGACTGGACTTATTTCTACTATTTCTACTTATTTCTACAGGATTCAGCACAGATAGAGGAAAAAAATCTCCATAATTTTTAAATAAAATAAACTTGTTGTGGTTCTACAGTAATTTTGCATATCAGTACTTAGCAGCTGTAGATGTAATCCTACATACTACCCATTACACCTTACACTTGTCCAGAATAGGTTTTTCCATCTATTTTCTATAATATTATACTATTCAGATCTGCTTTAAAAGGTCTCCTTTACTAAGGTCTGTAATGACAATCTAGAGTGAAGGACCTTTAGATTCTGCTGATCAAAAGCAGAGAGAAAACAAGTAACAGTCAGAGTGCCTTGCATTAGCCATGTTCCCAAACAGCTAATCCTGTGCAGTTGGTATCCTTGGGGTCAGCACTTTGGCAAATTGGAACCCACTAGTGGGGATATCCACACACATAGGGAGATGGAAGAAAGGCTGAAGCCCAGGAATCTGGTGAGGAAAGGGTAATTAGAGATTCCTCTCTGGCTGTTATCAAGAAAAATGTCATGCAATTCCTGTTCAATTTGACACAAAGGAAATACAAGACACAAGAAGCTTCTGACTTAATACTTTTGTCTCTAAGTAATAAAGGGAAATTATAATGATATGTTCCTCTCTTTCAGTTAGGTCTGAAAACATTTTCTCATGTGAACATCTCACCCAAGTTCCTGCTATTATTATTTCCAGTTAAGAGCAAAAAGCTAAGTCTTCTGTCTTGGTTTGAAAGACGGGTGTCTGCCAAGGAAGTCGGGAACCTACCGTGGTATAGAGAATACAACCCCCCTCTCTCTGAATTATTATAGCTTTGAAATTAAAAGGCTTTCAGCAAAGATATGGAAAAAGGAATAACAATTCTTTGCTAGTATGTATGTGCATAACAAGGCAAACAAACAACAACAATGGCAGCAACAAACAGCAAACGACAAAAGGAAAAGCCCCCAAAAAAACCTGGAAAAGCCAGCGGGGGCGCTGCTGGCTCCCGGCGGGCAGTGCCGGTGCGGCGACTCCCCCGCGGCTGCAGGGGGCGCTGTGGCGAGAGAGCCCAGGGAGCACGCGGTAATGGTGGCTCTTCCAAGATTGGAAGGGTCGGAAGAAAAAGTTCTTTACAAAACCCCAGGGACAGCTGTTCCCGGTGCCCCAGCAGGTCCGTTGGAAGCAGCAAGGGTAGAAGAAAGGCAGCAGGAGACAGAGCCTGGCAGTGGTGGCAAATTCTCACAGTAACCCTAGCCTCTCTCCCCACCGAAGGCGGAGAACACAGCGTGGTAGGAGCTGCACTCAACCCCATTTCCCAGCGCAGTTCTCCTGGTTTGGCTGCCCTTTTCAGAGAAACACCCAGGTAAAAATGAGAGTAGCCAGCCAGAGCCCTCCCCTGAGTTGTAGCCACTTCTTTTGTCACTCTTAAGTACCCAGTCATTATTGTGTCCTAACAACACATATGGGAGAAAATTCCCTGAGAGAAAGAATCAAAAGGAAGATTCCTAAACCCCAACACCTTCATATAAAATATATTTACAAAGTGTTGATTTACCAACCAAACTATTTTGTATAAGCTTCTGTGTGGATATGTTTAATATATTTCTGACATATTAAAAAAAAAAAAGGCTAGATTTTCTGATCACCTTCTCTTTTGTTACAGCTTAAACGTCCAGAAATCTTTCCTTGTAATTCTCTATGGGTGATCTTACATTTAGAGGAATTTGTGGTTGATTTTAAGAAGGGATCAAAATTCAGTTCTTGGTATGTGCTTAGGCTGTCAGAGCAGTCTGAAGATTTGTGAAATTTTTCATCCCCCATCTTTTATTCTCTGTGCTGTTTTTCCTCTACAATCTGTTGGTTCATGGACAGAGCTGACGAGTGCACTCCACACTCAGAATTGTTTTTCATTTTGGGCTGCTGTTAAAGGATAATAAACAGATCATAAAAACAGTGCCATGTTTTATACTGTTAAGCTGCTTCCAGCAGCTTCCAGCAATTCAAAATAAATCTGCACTTCCATACTAACAACAATGCATCTAACTTTCTTAAGTATGTGAATAGAGTAGTAGTCAGTAGATGCAAAGATGCGAAGTTTTTGTGAAACTCATGCCAGTACACTACATATACCTCTAACATTAACACCTACCAAAAAAATGAAAAATGTAAATGGGGGAAGATACTTGTTAATTGTTTGAAAGTGAGGGAAACACCCTGGTAAAACTCAATCCTTGTTTAGCTTACTAAGAAATAGAAATAAATTGATTTTTGTATAAAAGTATATTTTTTATATAAATGGAATAAAATATAGAACATATTTGATCTACTAAAGCTCATAAATACAATAAGGAAAGGCAGCTGGCCAAAATATAAAGGGGAAAAATGCATTCCTGGTCTGTAGGTAACTGATCCCTTCCAAACTTCAGAGCATATAACAAGACACAGTGAATAAATGTGGTTACAAAGTGACAAGTGGATTGAAGTCCTGAGGCTTGAATAAATTTGTCTATATGTTTAAGAGTCCTTACCAAAGAAACTGATTGGGAAGAAACCAGTGGAATTGGACAGTAGAGAAAGAAGTGAATACATTATCAAAAACTATGTAGATAACAGAAAATGGAGCAACATGACAGTAATGACTTCCCCTTGATTAAATTAATCAGCACTATTCGTTTACTAGTAAGAATTTGTGTTTGAAATAGATGAAGACTGTTTTAAGTCATATATTATACCAGGCTTTCTTTCTAAAGTCCTCTCTCCTTTCTTGAAAGGATGCTGAATGGGTCACTAACCCTTACTACAAACAAGTCAGACAGACAAACAGTGTAGGCTCAGTTGGAGGGGTTAATAGAATCTGAAAACCTAACATCTCTCTTGTGTGCTGTCAAAATCAGCATACAAGCTAATTATAATCTTCCATTATGGTAGCTAGTTGATAAGGTAATAAAATCCAGAAAAAGTGTGTGGTGGCTTGACCCTGGCTGGATGCTAGTGACCCACCGAAGCTACTCCTCTCCACAGCTGGACAGAGGAGAAAAAGTATAACAAAAAGTTCCTGGGTTGAGATAAGGACAGAGAAAGATCATTAATCAGAGCCTGTCACGGGCAAAACGGGCTTGAATGAGAGATATTAATTGAATTTATTGCTAAAAAAATCAGAGCAGGATAAAAGGAAATAATAGAAGACCTTAAGGAGTGCCTTCTCCTCACCCCAACTCCTTCCCAGCTCTACCTCCTTTCCCCCAGCAGAGGAGCATGGGGGGAGAGACAGAGAATGGGGGTTATGGTCAGTTCATCACATGTTGTTTCTCCCACTGCTCAGGAAGGAGATTCCCTCCCCTGCTCTAGTGTGGGGTCTTTGGAAATTTATAACTAGTTCCTCCTCACTTACACTTGGACTTTTCTAGTGCTCTTCAAAATGCAAGTTTCACACTTGTGTAGTTTAAAAGGAGAATATAGCATAAAGACCTTTCTAACATATTCAATTATTTAAAGAATTTTATTTGGAATTATAGAGACAACCAGCATTTCCCCTCCACAATTCCTGTATTGAAAATTTACCTTACTTCATCCATTTTCTTTGATGACATATATATGTTTCTATAGTACTTGAAGAACAAGGCAGTTCATATTAATAATAAGTAATTCAAAAGTTTTTAATGGATACTTTAGCCCTATGTAGACCTGAAGAATGTTCTTCAACTGTGTTTGAGTACTTGTAACTGCATGCTAAAACAGTGCAGTGCAAAAGAAGCGTTATCACATTGAAAATCTCTGCCTAGCTGGCACACAAGTACTTTTTCTCTTTATTTTCTGTTACGGAAAACATTCCTAATGTCAAGCATTACTAGCACACCTCTGGATTCTCTGCATATTTTCATTTTACAAGAGAAGCTGCATTGTCCTCTCTTTTTTTTTATATAACTACAGAAAGAGATTAATTCCTTGTGCAGTAAGTACCATAAAAATAGTTGAGTGACCTTTGAAATACATCAGACAGCTCCTTCAGATAGTGTGAGTGAAGTATATCATGTAAGTCTCATAGAGGTATTTAGCTAGAGATGCAGAAGACAAGCTTACAGATGACAATGACAAGTCATTTAAGAAATTATCTGTGATTTCTTTTTCATGCACAATTAGGAAGGCTTTGTCTTACTTTCAGTTCATCAGCAACTTTGAGCAATTTGCACCAGGCCGAGGTAGATACCTACAAGTACATTTAATCCACTGAGAAAGGGTTGCACAGCATTCAGGGAAAC
Organism: Calcarius lapponicus; assembly: GCA_039654755.1. Classification (NCBI taxonomy): domain Eukaryota; kingdom Metazoa; phylum Chordata; class Aves; order Passeriformes; family Fringillidae; genus Calcarius; species Calcarius lapponicus. The sequence goes on from CM077481.1 coordinate 34,385,704, forward strand.
TGAGAACAATCTTGCTGAAGAGGGAAATGCTGTTGACATTTGGAAGTGTTCAATATATTCCTTCTTTTTTCACTTGTTCTTAGAAAGCACCTTTTAGTGGATTTTTGTTTACCTCATCATTAATATCTTCAACTCAATGGATCCAAAAGTGGTTTGTGAGAAGGTAAATTTGAGTCATAAAGTTTGAAGGTAGAGAGATATCAACAGAGAGGAAGAGGAAAATAATGCCCAGAATTTTTGCCTGTTTTAATGGCTGCACCAAATTTTCTGCTAGAGCTTACACCACAGTATCTGTCATCTAATAACTCAAGTTTTATTGTCTATCTCTTTGAAAGATTTTAAAGTTTTCCCATGCATCTTAAAATTAGAATTCATACTTAACTGCATGGATAGTAAAAAGTAAAAATCCTCATTTTTGCACATTGCCAGTTGATGTCCAAGTTTTCATCTACCAACAGTCACAAGTCCTTCTTGGCAGGGCTATTCTTCATCTGTTTATTGCCCAGCTCCAGCAGTATTGATACTGGAGATTGCTGTGACCCAGGTGCGGCACCTTGCTCTTGGCCTTGTTAAACCCCATGAGATTCCCACTCCTTAAATTTTTCCAGGTGCCTCTGAATGGCATTCTCTTCCTCAGGCTTGTCAGCTGTGCCACTGAGGTTCGTGTTGTCTGCAAACTTTCTGACAGTTTATTCAATCCTACTACGGTTTATGCCATTGGTAAAAATATTAAACAGTACTGGACCCAACACAAATGTCTAAGGGACAGCACTGACCTCCATTTGGACATTGGGCTGTTGAGCACTGGTTTCTGGATACAACCATCCAGAAAATTCCTTACATACCTAGTAGTCCATCCATCAAAATCTTTTCAGTTTGGAGGGACAGATATTGTGAGGGACTGTGTCAGAGGCCTGCTTACAGAAGTCCAGATAGGTGACATTTGCAGCCCTTCCCTTGTTCATGGATGAAGTTGCTCCACCATAGAAGGCAAGATCTCTCTGCCACCATGTTGGTCAGGCAAGACATGCCCTAGGTGAAGAGGTCTGGCTGTCCTGAAATACTTAACTCCATGTATGAATTGTATTTGGCAGCCAGTAGCTAGCAGAGTACCTGAGGGGTCCGTACTTGGACCAGTCCTGCTTAATGCCTACACAAGTAAGCTGGATCATGGAGAAGAGTGTGCCCTCTGCAAAGGTACACAAAGCTGAAAAGAGTGTCAGATACACCAGAGGGTCATGTTGTCATATCACATGGATTTTGTCTGGCTGGAAAAATGGGCTGACAGGAACTTCATAAATTTCAACAGTGAGAAGTATACAGTCCTGCACCTGGACAGGAGCAGTCCAGCAGTGTACCATTGCAGTAAAGAAAATAAATGGGATCCTGGGCTGCATTAAGCAAGGGACTGCCAACAGGTAGAAGCAGGCTATCCTTCTCTACTCAGCTCTAGGGAGGCCACATCTGAAGTCCTGTGTCCAATTCTGGGTTTCTCAGTGTAAGAGAGACATAGATGTACTGAGACATTCCAGTAATGGGCAGTAGCAATGGAACTCTTGGGCAGCACTTCATCAACCCCTCTCTCACCCTGTCCTGTGAATTAGTTGGACAACAACATAACTGGCCACCTGAATGAGCCTATTCCTACATTAAATTCAAAGGCAAATGAGGAAAGAAACATGGATGATGAGTGAAATAGCCCAAACTTTTACCACCAAGTTGCACCCACTGGACTGAGAAATTACACTGGTTTTCAGGCCTCCTGCACTCAAGAGAGTATAGTATTACCAGTGGAACTTCTGGCTTTAGACTTTGGAGTTTACATCAATCAGAGATAAATGGCTATAGGTCCATTGCCTTGAGAATTTGCTGCTGGAGGTACAGAGCAGAAGTAAGCAAATGTCTCCCTGTCGCAAGGACAGGTTTCTGTGTTTACAGTATTCAGCTGGAAGCTCACTGTGTTTTGGGTTTCAGGGTGGAGGAATGGCGGCTCCCTTAAAGACAAGCAAAAGGCAGAAGTGGAGGGTTGTGCCTGTCTCCAGACTTAAGGTGTCATTTGAATAGAATGGGCCAGTGCTTTGGGGATTATGACCGTCAAATGCTGCCAGGCTCTGATGACTCTTTCCTGGGGTGAGATGGCGGGAGTACCTCCCATACCAAAGGATTCTGCAAGGAACTTAGGCAGGGAAAGTGAGTGAAAATAGCATGGTCTTATGTGCTACTACCCTAATATGTGTGCTGGAGGTCTGGAGAGAGGAGAAAGGCTCTTACTATGGAGAGCTCAAGTCAACTATAGGCTGGCCCAGCAGCATCTGGAAAGGAAAGATTTTTTACTTGAGTCCCAGGGCTGCCAGGGTTTTCCAGAGCTGGTGACTTGAGGAAGGCAAGACAGCTGCTGTTGCTGCTTCTTTTGCTCATTGCCTAGGAAGGACAGGACAATTTACCTGCCCATCTCCAGCAGTGATCCTTTGTGGGAATTTCCTGTCCCAAAATAGCAGTCACTGACCTTCGGGGTACATCCTTTATCTGCCACATCTATATCTGCATTGAGGTGCTGTAGCAGGTACCAGCTGTAATTAACAACACTGCCAGAATTATAAACTCAAATAAAATTAGGCTTTCAAATGATCCCTACACAGTCTCCTCCCACATCAAGATGGCAGGAGGTTGACTGAGGATATAGGGAAGTTGCACACAGAGAGGTTTTAGCTTCAGGTGGAGGCTTTCTCAGAGGGCCAAGGGGCTCTGCACACCCCTGGTTTCTAGGCATGCTTGACATCCCACCATTTCAGCTCCTTGCTGCAGTAAGCAGCACGTGTTTCCATGCCTCAGCTGACAGAGAGGGGCACAGCTGGGAGTGGGAGAAGAGGGCCAGGCAGATCCCCTCACAGGCAGAGCACTGACAGCATTGCCTGGGGAAGGAGGGTACCATAAGTCCTGGGGTACCCCACAGATACTGTGGTATCATGCAGAGACATGGGCAAGGCAGCGAGCTCCCTTGCAGCAGGATGGTGCTGGCTCTTCAGGGCTGTCAGGCCCAGGCAGGCTGGGTGCAAACAAGGCCGCTGAAGAGCAGCCTGCCCTCACTCCTTCCCTGTAGCCCTGCAGCATGCACGCCCTTGCTGGCTGGTGTCTGGACTCCTGAGACCATGCCAGGCTGCTGTTGGCTCCTCTCCCTGCCTAGGCAGTTCCTTGTGAACTTGGAGAAGCCTTTCTCCTCCTCCTCCTCCTCCTCATTGTGGGAAGTGAAGCTCTCCTGCAAGCTTACATGCTCTCCCTTGGCCACAGAAATACTGCCTGTCTGGCCTGATCTCCTCCAGGTAGTGTCCAAGAGAATGGTGTCTGATGGGCCTTCTTATCTTCCACTCAAATTTGATTTGATTTGCCCTGTGCACCTGTGCAAGATGTGTACTTCCTGCAATCCTCAATAGCTAACCAAATCTCATTAGTTTTACCCAACCTGGTAAAAACCTGCAGTTTATAGGATAGTTTCCACAGCCTTTATTCATCTTGCTCTGAGTATCAGCCTGATATATAAAATTATTTTGGTGGCTGTACAAACACAAAAATTGTTAAAGTATGCACTAATTTTTAATTGCAATAAACAATTTAATAATACACAATTATTAAATTATTTTTTAAAAATTAATAATGCACCATTTTTTGGCACTATTTAAAGAAAATTTGTGTATATTTATAATGGTAAAACCTAAACTGAATCCTAATGTAGTGTTGCAGCTGGTTCAATAGGTGTTGTATCAGAACTGAAATCCTGTAGCAACCAAATTGATGACCTCTTCTATCTCCAGCAGCTTTAAAAGAAAGAATTAACTGTCAGTGAAGAACTTGAAACACACTTAAAAACACCAGTAAAATAATCTCCCATAATCTCCCAATCAAAATCCTCTTTAATCTGCTTATTATATTTCATCTTTTGGTTAGGCACAAGAACAAATAAGTGAAGAAAAATGCTACATGCTTCAGCCAACATAAATGAGGAAAATACTTCCTGTGTTTCTGTTCTGACCTGACAGAGTCTGAAAAGAGCCTGGATTACTGATTGTTTGTAGTCTGGCTTTGCTCTATTAATATGTGCTTTGAGTTTTCTGCTAGTTGCTATGGAGGGTAATTTCTTTGCCAAAGAAAGAAGACTCTTCTCCTCCCTCTTTCACTTCCTCCCTCCCTTGCCCCACTCAGTGAACACTTAAAAGATCGAGCGTTGGGCACTGTCAGACTTCTCTGAAACACTGCACTGAAAATCAAGTAAATGTAGACCAAATGTGACTACCAACAGTAATTTTTATCTGGTGTCTGACTGATGAGACAACTAATATCCTCATGATTTAACCAACTATGAGGTTTGGAGTAAAGAAAAAATTTTTCTTTAGATCAAATAGGAACAAAAATTATAATTTTTTCTTTCTCCTCAGTAATGTAAAACATGATGAGTGAGGATCACCTGGGAGGTTCACCAAAGTAGGGGTCCATGTAGGAAGCTGTGAGATTTGTGAGACCTTCTGTCCTTTCTGCTCATTTCCTAGGTTTCCTTATACTTGTGGATTTTCTTCATTTGGCTTTGACTTTTCTGTAGGTTATTGAGAAGTGTTGTGGGTTCAGTGGTGACACACAGAATAGAAATCCTATAGCTGGGCCTTTTTTACAGTGTTTTTTTTTCTTTTCAACAACTAGACTAAAACAGACTTGTTATTGTCTTACTGACTTGCTGCAACCATGGATTCTAGGGCTATATCTAAGAGTGTGATTGAATCTTCAGTTACTAATCTTAAGTTTCTACTAAGACTGCTGATTGATTTTGATTGTTATAATTGCTTTGGAACAGCCCTTTTGTTTAGCTGTACATAGCAATGTATCTTATTACCAGGCCTGTGAGATTTGAGCTTTTTATTTGACGTGAACTGAAGAATTTATTCCTGCTGCTTGCTTAAAGGTTTCCTGTGATTCTTTTCAAAATTAAGTAGCTTCAGAAATAAGAGACATTCCTTCCCTGACCACCCTTCCCCTTTCTCTGTGTACCACGAAGCAAGCTAGGTAGAGAAATTTAATGGCTAGTTACTAGGGAAATATCTGTTTTACCAACACCTTCAGTGGGCCAATATGAGGAGGTCCCTGCCAGTGTAGACATCTGTTCTCTTACCTTGATTATCATTAATAATGATCTGGATTCCACTTATCTAAATAAAGCTTCAGTGCAATAAGTGTAAGTGATATCCCATTTACACTTCAGTGTGGCTATCATCCAGTCTCTTGAGCTGACTGACTGAAAATCTTTGGAAGCTAAGTAGCTGGTTCATTGCTCTTTTTTAAGTCTCGGGACTGCAACTGCATTTACTCACCTTGGCTCGCACTAAAATTTCAGTCTATATGAGAAGTCTATGTTCATATAGAGCTTCATAACACTGGTTTTAAATATAATTCACAAATGTGTGATGAAGGATGTGTAAAGATGAAGAAGGCAGTAGTGTGTTTAGGATCCAATTTTGCATTGCTGATAAAGACTTCATCTTTCTATAATTACTGATAGTAGACATAGGGGAGTGAATCAGAATTAAATTATGTTCATGGCTTTTTACATGGCATTGTTTCAGGTCTCTTGACCAGTGCAGTCAAAAGCCAAAGTCCATTGTAAAAATTTCCTGCAATATCTCCAGTTTAATTTAAAAAGCTCTAATACTTGCACATGATGGGGTATATGAAAAATCTTTTAAGTATGTTTCCTGCCCTCATAGAAGCTTAAAACGCTTAGAAGATTTTCAAATTCTTTTTAGAGTATTAAAAAAAAAAGGGGGGGGAGACAGCTAGAAAGGAGCATTTACAATGATAACTTTAATTATTTTTAAGAATCTTCTGTTTTTGAATGGCAGTTATGCCTAATCTTCATGGAGTGCAGTCTGATACATGTCTTTGAAAAATCACAAAGACAAGAAAATGCTCCATATGAAAAGGAAATTCTACATCCCCAAATTCAGCACTGAGAGAAAAATATGTATTTCAAAGATGCTTTTGTTATCATGCTGCCCTTTTAACCTTTTGGGTGAAGCTCTCTATAAATAAACACAGATGCTCTGGGTTTTTAACTGCAGCTGACTAGTTTTAGCAATACATCTCTTCAGTGAAGGTGTCATTCAGCCTCCTGTAGAACAGTGGTAAAGGGTAGTTGCACTTCTATTTCTGCTACTACTGAAACATGCTACTTCTGAAACACAGGTTCTGGATGAGATGAGGCACATGTACAATGTGTGTGGAACCTAAGGAGAGAGGCCCGTACAGCCTTGGGGAATACCAGACACCAGGAGCATTTGACAGATTTCTGGATTTTGACAGGTGATTTTTCTTTACAGAGAGAGGGAAACAGGGAGTGGTCTAGTTGGGCAGGTTATTTTTGGGCAGGCAAAAAAAAGAGGGAAAGAAACAGCAAACAGTAGTATAAGCAGACCCTGAACCAATGTTTTGTGGCAAAACTTAACCTTTTCTATTTGTCCTTTTTTTGGCCAGTTATTTAAGTCAACTCTCTTTATTGTGTGCATCTATAGGTACAACATTTATTATAATGGGGATCAGGTTTTGTTTTCCAATAATTATTCTCTGAAAAACTGCTGTCAGGTCCTTTTTGTCTCAGTGTTTTTATGACACATTATATATATGGAATACTTAAAATATCTTGAAAAGCAGTGGCATTTGAAGGCCACAATTTATCTTTCTGTGGTACAAAATGAACTGATGTGTGTATGGCAAATAAGGAAACAAAGAAATGTTGCTTACTCTGATTTTTATTCAAACAAAAAACCCTTATCTTTCAAGAGAAAATATTCTGATGAATACCAGAGATCTTCAAGATTTCCAAATGACTTAAAAAATGTTAAGAATTCTGAGTGATATGTAAGAAACCATGCTGTGAAGAAGTGAGCAGTTCCGTAGATGGTACTTGGTGCTTACCAAGCAATGCAAATAAAACTGATAAAAGGCATTTTGTTGCCTCTTAAATGTCCAGTACTTCTTTGTCATATAAAAGGTGTAACTTATAGACACATAATGCATGTATATTTTGTATGACTATTAAAGAGTGCACTGCTAAAATTTTACCTAAGTGAATATATTAATAAGTTCTAAATGAGAAGATTTAAAATTAGTTGATCTGGTTCCCTAATATGGTGAAGCACCTCTTAACATATATTTCAAAATGTTTTGGTTTTAACAGGGCTCAATCATTTTACTTGCTCAGAAACATGCATGCATTGTAACTCAGCCAGAGCTCCAAACTAAGGCCCAAATCCAAACATCTTTAAAACTCGGATATGATCAGATCCAAAGTTTTGGTTCAGCTCATTATAAGACAGCTGCAAAATCTGGATTCTGATGCAGTAACTTCCTCAGAATTTGTAGTGTCCAGATGTTTGGTGGGGAGCATTACTTGTTCAGGTCATTCCAGCATTTGTTCTTTATCTTTATTTTTAATATATTCTTATATGTTTATATTCATCTTTTTTCTGACATATCTGTTGAGACAGTAAGCTTTATATTGAGTTTGAAACACCGAAATGTTGTTAATCCTGGTTTTCTTTTTTTCTTATGCAATATAAACAGTGGATAAGCATGATACTGTAGAGAGACCATCTTGCACAAATTTGTTGTGAGATTCTGCTGCTGGACACTGTCTTGGATTTAGCCTTGAAGTGAACCACTGTATCATTTCAGGGGCTGGAAATTCTCAAAACCTTGCTGCTTCTTGTAAGACCAAATAAGTTAATCACTGCAAATTTAAAACCATGGAGTAAAAGTATTTTAGAAGTTTTATGTCACTAAGAGAATGGTGTCATGTTCATACTCAGTTAATAATGTTATTTAGATTATAATATCCAAGACAAGTTGTTTTCAAATCCAGGACTGTATAGCTGGTGAAAACCACACTTTGTAATACGCTGGTAGATCAAACATTTACATTTATTATTATGAAGTTTTTGTTCCTCCTTTTGGAATTGCTTTACTCTCACATGTCAACTCAATTCCCCCATTGTTACTGATTTTTTGCTTTCTTTACATATGATAATTATTCCAATGAGTTGAAAAGTGACATTGTTCTTGAATTTTTGTACCTTCTCTGAACTGTTCATGGAAATTAATCTGGAGGGGGTAATACTTTTTGATTTAAACTAATGATATCACTGAAGTAACTACCTTAATCACATCAGAATACTCTTCAGGAGACTTTGTTTTCCTTTCTGAGGAAATTAAGCCCAGAGGCCAAAAGCAAGGATGGACTTCTAGGTCAATTTATCTAATTTAGAAAACAAGTATCCTGTGACAGTAAGTAACTGGCACTAAAAAGAGTGACTGTTCTCCTGACTCTATATTGTAGGCTGTGCAATGTGCAAACAAAACCTTTCTAGGAGGCGCTGTAGGCAAAAATAGTTTGCCCTGTGATAATTTTATCTAGACATAAAATGTGTCCCACAAACATACTTCCATTCTGCAACAGTGTGCTGCAGGTAGTAACCAGTTGGCCGCAGAGAGCTGGAAGGTGCGACACTTGTGCATGCTCTCCCTGCTGACAAGCGCTGGGCTGTAAAATGGTGTGTGCTGGGGTGGGGAGGGCAGGGCCATTCTTTGCGTGTCTCCTGTGCCCTGCGATCAGTGCTCACTTGGAGTGCACTGTGTTCAGTCAGTATGACTTCATTAGCAGGGGACAGTTTCAGTATGTGAAGGAAGGAGGAGCAGTGCCTTCTAAGTCACAGGGATGTTGTCAAAGCTGAGCTGCACAGGAACAGCGCGCAGACAAATGTTTGGCACCAGAATTACACTTGGGCTCCAGCAGTTTAGCTTCTCAAGTCCGGTTATGCTCTGCAGCCAAAATCAAAATGCTCTGATTTCCCAATTTATAGAGACCTTTGTGCCTTTGTATTAGGCTTCAATCTCTTCTCAGTTTAACAAACTTCATGGTATATTAGGAGGAACTACTTGCAGCAGCCTGAAAAGGTGTAAATATTTACTTACAAGTACAGCATAAGGTGTGTATTTTTCATAGAAAAATTGACAATATTATTGTACTTGAAGCTGAGCAGGACTTCCCGCTTCTGCAGCTTGGGAAGGTCTGAAAGTATGTATACTGGCTAAACTCCTACTGAGCTCTCTAATAGCAAGAATTTTAAAGGGAGGGCTCAGGGACTCTTGTGTGCCCTCTTTACTGGCAATACTGGTTTATTTCATAAGTAGCCTTATTGATCTCTGAGGTAATTCTTGAATGGTAAATTACTGTTTAAAACATGTGAGAAAAACAAAATTAGATCATAAAGCAAAGTTACCTTTACAATCATGGGGAATCAAAATAAGTGGTTTTATAGTGGGCCAAGGAATTGCTGACCTTTTTTTTTAGATCTCTGCTCATCTAATCCATCTTAACGAGTAGGGCTCACTCTCTGGCATTTAGCAACGGTGTCAGGGAGTGTACAGAGTGTACTTCCAGCACCAGAGAAGAAGTTGGAGGCTCCTCATTTGCTTTCTTTATGGTTCCTCTTAAAGAGTGCTTCTAGTGTATCTGGCAATCTCCATTCACCTACATGTAGAGACAGAGGCATGTTGTACTTCTTCATGTACATTTTCCTGGCAATCTGCACAATAAGAATTTGTGTATTCTTTCTAGCACATAAACAAGATCAAAGGTGACATTTTCCTTATTTCTTAAATTAACTTTTAACTCTTGTAATAGTTGATGTTAAACATTTTGCAGAACAATCATACATGCATGTTAGTGCTATGAAAAAAGGATCCTTCCTTTTCCTGACATGTTAATTGCACAAAAGAAAGGATGGAGAATTGCTTTGTGTAGTACCATGGAGTAGAGCTGCTAGGACTGGAGTCAGATGATATTAAAGAGAAATTAGCATAGGCTGAGCAACCAGAAAAATGAGTTCACATCCCAAGAGGCATAGGGAAAAAAAATGAGTTCACATCCCAAAGAGGCATAGGGAAAATTCTGTCATACGGAATGCTTAACATTTCATTTTTAACATTAGACTGCAAAATGCATTGAATGAGGGACTAATCCTGCTCTGGCAGAGGAAGGTACTTATAATGCAGCTAATAATCTCAGGGCCAAATTCTCTACTTGCATAAATAAGCCAAACTCTGCAGAAGTCAAAGGAGACCCACCCTTTCATGCCAACAAAGGATATAGTCTTCCCTGCACTCTGAATGTAGCACAGTTTTGAATGGGGATCATTAATCCCCACGAAGCAAGAGGCCTAGTAGAGTACTTGGCTTTCCAGGAGAGTTTTGGGGTTTTGGTTTAGTTCTGTTTGGGATTTCCCCCCCCCCCTCCACTGTGATGAAGGCCTGAATAAGGAAAAGCAATCTGTGGCATGCTTTCTTTAACCCCCAGTGTGTAGTCTTTGTTGACTCTCATAGAAGTCTTTCTCATAGTTGTGTCTCATTAAGCTCTGTGATTTTTTCAAATCTGGTACTGCAAAAAAATTCCATTGAATTAAATCTTTAAATTTTTTAACAAATATGCTTGATGCAGATAAGAGCATCAGCTGAAAGAACCAGCATTCTAACTGCAGGCACATTGCTAAACAACCTTTGTTGTTTTGTTTTATGGGGTTTTTGGGTTATTTAAGGTTTTCATTTTTGTGGAGGTTTTTTGTTGTTGGTTTTTTACTTTTGTGATCCTGATCTGTCAGTGCTTATACCTAGTTTTAAACAGCTAAATCTCTCTCCCCTCTCACTTCCCTCTGTTTCCACCAACTTCATTCCAACAAATAATAGGCTCAAATGTGGTATTAAGACGTACCCTGGGAGATCATCTAACCTCTCACTTTCAGACTTCCAAGTTTCACATACTTAGCAGAAATTCACAATTTATCTTCTCTGCTAACTGCTTTTCAAAGCCTGAGAGAATTATCAAGACTCCCTAGCAATTCCAGTAGAGCACTTTTAGGCCCAGAATCAAAGTTGCTGTCATCAGATAAAAAAAATCTGATCAGATTTAGTCAGAAATAAAAATAAGGATGGCATGAACATGATGGACTGTGATCCCCATTTATTAATAAGAGCCATAGGCATTTAGACCCCATCAGAACACTGCTTGAAACCCCAGAGTGAAAGAGCTAAGTGTGATTCTGTGCATCATGTGGGCAGAGGAAGCACAAAGATTTTGCAAGCACATTAGTATGCTTTTACCTCAAGATTTGGGATCAGAATGGGCTTGACTCTTCCTTCTGTTCCCCTTCAGGCTGGGCAGGGCCAATGCATGTAAGAAATTAAGAGGAATCTGGCCACCAACACCAGCAGCAATATGCAGATGTGCCCTACAGACAGACTTGATGGCAGCTGCCAGTAGTAGCCTTGCAACAGGACTTGAAGGGCACAGTTTTGCTGCTCAGGATTTTGGCATTCCTGCAAACCTTTTTCAGTGTGTGTATCTCTTGGGGTGTTAATGCAATGTTCATCTTCAAAAATACTCTGTTCAGTTTCAGAAATGGCCTCTCTCAGGTCATCAGAGGTAGTTGAAAATTGCTAGAAGTAGAATATTGCTTTCCACTGCCAGAAGAAGGACTGCTTTACAGGTCAAGAAGGGGCAGACCTTCTGACATCCTATTTCTAAGTGTGCACTGATAGCAACATCAGATGTTAGTTCAGGTTCTCTCTATTTACAGTTGAACACCAACCTGTATTTTTTTTTTTAATTTTCAGTGTGTAAAGAACTAGCTGCTCTGGCTGGAAAATACCATTTCTTAGTCTGAAAGTTTCTGGGCTAGAAACATTTAAATTAGCAATCAGATGCTTATGTGATAACTATGTAATTTCTTCAAACACTTCTTAAAAGAACTGGGCCTTGCAGGGTAAATCTGCCTAGGATCTGCCTAGGGGTGGAGCTGGGAGGTAGTCTGGCATTCTCAAATAACACCATATATTTTGTTCAGAGTGACTTTTACCCTGGCAAAAAAAAAAAAAAAAAAAAAACAACCAAAAAAAACCCCAAACAAAAAAAAAAACAAACGACAACAAAAAACCAAACAAACAAAGAAAAACCCTTCTGGACACTGAGATTCCTGTGATTTGCATACTTAGTAAAAGCTTCCTCAGTTTCTGCTCTCCCATACACACTTCATAATTGAACCCAACCATATTATTTTATTAGAAGGAAATAAATGGTTGTCCCTGAGACTTTCACACGAGAGCCGGACAAATCCAATAAAAGAATATTTAGAGAGTTTCCAACAACGGTCGGACCACACCTTGTTCTCAGGCATTATAAAGAGGCAGTGATTTGTGTTCTCCAAAAGACATTTTACAAAATAGATTTTCACAGGGATGTTAGGCCATGCCAGAAAAACAGAAAAGGGGTTCTTGCAGCACATGTCTGTGGTCAAAAACTGAAGGCTTTTAAAATATTGGTAAGCACTCTTTGTCGTAGATTACCTTCTGCCTGTTCTGAAGGATTCTGGTTTCTATTGCTCACTTCTCCTCATTTCTGATGATAGACCACTGCACTATTACACTCTTCTTAAGTACATCACTGGCTGCATTTATAATGCAGTCCATCTTGAGACACCTCAGTGCCCCAAATTTATATTTTCGCTGTTTGTTGCAGTTAATGATATCTCTGCAGTTAGAGATATCATTAACCTTTAAAGAAGACTTGTCTCCAGACTGCAAGTAGCCATTGAATTTGGAGCCTGATGACACAAATTTCCTAATGTCCTCATCTAGAGACACATAAATACTCCCTGAGCAGTTGCATCCAGTGCCCCAGGTGACTACTCTCAAATGTCACAGAACCTGTGCCATGACAAAGGCATCAGTGTTGCAGGACATGTAGGACATTGTAGAGTTGGAGGCCTGATGCCATGATGAAGCACACTGTGAAAATTTTAGTGCCGGACTTCAGAATCACATATCCTTTGGCAGTGTCCACTTCCTCATTGGTAAAACTCACATGGGGACACATGGCAAGCCAGAGAGGAGACAACCCTACAAGTAATTTCATTTTCTTTCAACGGTAGCGTTGGTTTGGTTGGATGTCTGTCTCAATTTTTTCTGTGGAAAAATTAAAAATGGTTTTGAAATTTGGTAGAATTTTTTAATATGCTCAGGATGCATCTTTCTGCCTTTAATCTGCAATATATTAGCCTTTTGTCATCATCTGTTTATCAGCCTGCGTAGCCTGAAGCTTCCTACTTCTGGTGGAAGTGTAGTTTTAAATAATCTTTGGAAAAACTTCTACCGACTGATGAAAATGTCAAATGCCATAAACTTTATAGCCTTTCTTCAGAGACTTCTTCAATTCCAGGGAATACTAGGTACCCATAAGTTCCTTCTTCATTGCTGTGGATGCAGAGGGTGTAGTAGCTTTCTGCTCCAGCATGGCATAAGGGAAACAACAGATTCCTTTTAACTTAATGGGAAGCACAGGGAGAAAGAGCCCATGGGGTGAGTAAACTTTTACATTGAACATCCAAAAGCAGCCTGTCAGGGTGTTGAAAACTAGCTCCAGGGTGTTCTGGAGGATAATGTTTTTTTTGCTGGTGAAGAAGTAGAGGCTACCAAAATCTTACTGATATATTTTTCTGTCAGTGTCTGGTTTGTAATAAAACCAGAATTTTTTCCTGCCACCAAAAATCACTTTTCTGGGGCCCAGCAGTGTGGACAGTTTGTCTGAAAGTTTTCTACATCTTGACTTTTTTCAGTGCACCTCTCACGAACAGTTTGGACCTGATGTTAAAACCTACCTTTTTCAGGTAGTCCATCTTTCATTATGTTGTGTATTTCACATATCCAAAGCTGACTCCTGACAGAGCATTCCAGTTATTTTCATGGTAACGTTCAATGCTGACATGGATAAACATCCATTAAATTAAAAAGTAGTAGGCACTGCAGGACTGGATGGACATCTAAAAATGTAGGATCCTGCTTTACATTCACCACATTGTAACAGGTGACAGATTTAACTTTTTTTTTTTTTGGCCACACACATAAGTGGCCAATGAAAAGAGTTGAATGCCTCATTTTTTTCCTTCTGTTTATAGTCGTCTGGAGGGAGGAGTGTAACTGTGCTATCTTTAAGGAACATAAACTGGTACATAGACTTGCAAATAGAGTCTATTTGCAAGTCTGTATACCAGTTTGGTGTTGGGGTCCTGTACAGCAATAAACTTTCTCCTTTTCACTGTTCTTTTTTTCTGAATCTGCAATCGGTCATCACTGTATTTTTATTTTTGTATGATCTACAGGCATCTCCAAACATTTTTACTCCTTTTTTGCAATAATAACTGTTTATTTTGCAAGTCAAAATCCCTATTGATTAGAATAGTGCTGTGCCTAGAATGGCTGAGATGTTTTTTTCCTTCAAGAATCATGCTGTTCCCTCCATAATATCCCATGGAGGAAGAGGGCCTATATCAGTTCGATTTTCATCAGTGTTGGGAAAAAAGGGGGGATATAATAGACTTCCTCATAGACTGGGGAAGGCTACTTAGTTTCACAGGTAAAATATTAAAGAGTATATGATATTTATAGTCACGCTGAGCACTTTTATGCATACAAGTTTACCACCTTGGGTGATTCATTGCATATGCATTTTTCATTTAGAAGCTGACTAACAATGAAGTAGTCATCACAACCTTTGGCATAACGTGCTAGTAAAATATAGCCCTAACATTTTTATGTCCATAAACAGCTGAATGAATTTGCTGCAATACTTGCAGCGAAGATGAGATTATTTTCACTGCTGCTTAGAGCAATTAAATATTCCAGGTTCTTAGTCCATAATTTTGCATTAGGGGATAGGTTGCAGGATTCTGAAAATGGTGCCATATATTTTTTCCACAATAATGACAGCCAGAAAGAAAGTTTGATCAAAGCCTTGATCATTTTGCAGGTACCCAATCTAAAAAATTCTGTTGCATTCATTATGCAATTAAATAGTGGGAGAAATAAAGAGTAGCTCATGCTGACAGCTTCAAGGTGGAGTTGAGCATAACTAGCAGGTTCAAGAATGAACAAACATTTCATAAGCTTCAAGTACAGATTTTGGACCTAAAGTAACAAGTCTGAATTCTTCTACATTGTGTCCAGCTCTGAGGTCCTGAACTGTCCACAGCCACAGCCCAACATGCTTCCTTTTGTCACCACCTAACTTGCTGCTGCTTTGTGCTTCAGAAAAAATAATCATGGTTTGTGCATGCTAAATCCTATTTCTGCAGCCCCCACAAACTGGCTTGGTTACTTTTTTATCAGCAACATCCTGCTGATGTTCTCTGAGAGCAGGGGAACTGGGTTCTTCAGAGAGCATGCTCTGCCCTCCACGTTATTTGCAATATCAAACTAAGGATATGACTAAACATATCCTTAGATGAAGAAGCAACCCACATAATGGTGTTACAGGTAGCTGTAAGATCCATCAAAACTACAGAGAAAGTGAGCTTTCCAACACTACCATCCTTTCCATGTGATACTGATCCTGAAATCCAATTTGTGGTTCATGGGCCTATTGGCCATTTTTTCTGATCACCTGGTCTTCTTTTGGATCACTTTATGTCTTTTCATAATTGCCTCCTCCTGCATGTTCTTCAGAAGCTGGCATTTTGCTCTGGTTTTCCACTTTTGCAAACAGCCTTGCTTGTGTCTTGTAGCACTGAGCAAAGCCTCAAATTGCCCTCTTGCCCTAAGTGCCCATCCTGCTGGACTGAATGCGGGCACAAAAGCCTCTTACATAGGTATTTCTAGATAAGGGTATACTGAAAATAAATATTTGAAATTTTTTATCTGAACTCTTTGTGGCCCAAAGGACAGAGGCAGGCAATCACAGGGTTGCCTGAAAACATGTGGGTATGATGGTGTCAAGAAATGGCCATCAGCCAATCCTGGCGCAGTATGAGAACATGTTAAACACACCATGTTTAACTACAGGTGCCATAAAACGTATGAAAACACATAATTTTCCTGTAACTGTTCTGGTACTGTCAGGTCCCTTTACACTATGTGGTGTTTGTATCCCAGCTCCTTGAATTAGGTGTTGACTTTGTGGAACGTGCCAGACACACATATAACTATATATACTCACCTTTTTTTTTTTCTCTTTTTTTTTGAGTTGGAAACAAGCAGAAAAGAATGGAAGGGGTTGACACAAACATGCAAACAACAGCTCTCTCAACTTTTCTACAGCCTTAGAAAAAAAATGGGGTGTAGAAGTTGAAACTGCCTCCAGGCAGCTTGAAGTTTTAGGATTGGCACTTACATACTGATCATACTAGGCCTTACTGAATTTGGCAGCCATGTAGGGGTTGTGTTTTTCGCATGGATGAACTGTTCTTGAACAATTTCTCCAGTGTATTGAGCACAAACAGGTTTTTCTTCAACATCGAGCATGCAGGTCTCTCCTCTCTCTTTCTCACCTGTTCCTCCCCCCTCCCACCCTCCCACTAACAAACGAATGTATTGTGACCACAGTGGTGGTGGATTCTGTCTAACAAAAAAAACAATTTCTGATAGCATAGTGCTGTTAAGGATGAGGAAATGGAAAGAAGTAAATTCACTTTGGGCTAGGTTGCAACCCAGGCA
This sequence comes from Calcarius lapponicus, assembly GCA_039654755.1. Lineage (NCBI taxonomy): Eukaryota > Metazoa > Chordata > Aves > Passeriformes > Fringillidae > Calcarius > Calcarius lapponicus. The sequence continues at coordinate 34,402,279 of CM077481.1, forward strand.
GTTGTGTCAGAGAGGGAACACACAATACTATTGCTGCATCCTCATATACTTTGCAGATTGACAATAGCAACAATCCCTGTGCAATGCTCCAGAACCAACAGCTGAAATCCCTGACACATTGTGGGTTGCTCACCTGCTGTGCACTGCACCCTCTAACAGAAAACATAGATACTGCTGTTCCATTCCAGGGGGTGGGGAGAATGCAACTCTGCCCTCCCCACACAGCATTAGGATTCAAGCCTTCAGAGGAGAATGAAAAATCTTTTTTTTCTTTACATCCCAGGATACAACAGACACAGGAAAGGAGGGGTAAAATATCTATGATGTGCTGAGAGTGGCTCTGAATCCTTGACCCACCTTTTGTCTAACTTTTGGGTTATTTTCAAAGTGGTTTTTGTCGTTTTCACCATATGGGCAATATAGAGATAAGAAAGACCTTTCTGAATTTTTTAAAAAAGGAAAACTATAAATACTGTTACATTTTTAGAGTGAAATATTTTCTAAAAATAAGCCAAATAGCTATTTTAAGAGGAATAGGGAAACTGGTACATTTAACAATGGTATTAAAAATTTTTAAAAATAAATTTCCTTGTTTTTCATTTGAGGTCATATCAGGAATACAGATTGGCAGAACAATGATGTATAAGTTATTTGTTCTTGCTAAATTAGTCTGTGAGGAAATAAAAACTAACAACCCCCATATATTATATTAAACAAAAATGGTAAAAAGCCTTAAAACTCTATCTCTCAGAATTTCCCTTCAATTTGTTTTATACTGTTTTTTTACTACCCAGATATATATGAATGAAATTTTGGATCTATGCATGCTTCATTTTTGTTATAGTCAATCTGATTTTTCTCATGTAATAAGATTTTATATACCCTGCTATATTTCTTATGGCTGCCTTTTTTAATCTCAAGGTTTAAAATCTGTTTAAATGTGATGATTTTACTTTCTGTGTTTGTGTTTTAGCACTTTCAGCAGTGTTTACTTTGAATGCTTATGTTGCTCATGTTTTCTGATTCTGAAGCATTAAAGCACAAAACTACTTTTTAACATATGGAGAATCTATTTTACCAAATACTGAAACCATTTTACATGGCTATCTGGTTTCTCAACTTGTTGATTTTTTTTGTCTGTTTGTTTGTTTTACAAAAAGCAGCAGCATTGAAACAGTGATGAACTAATTATTTGATTATCAGAGAAATGAACCACTTAAAACAAGAGCAGAAAATTTTTCTGTACTTTCCAAAATCAGATTGTAAATGGGTGAGAAACAAAGCACAGCACTTTAAAAAACATCTGAAAGCCAAATGAAAGCAGGGAGACACTTCCTAAAAAGCCCCATGCAGTTGTGCTTAAATAAAACTGTTCCTCATTGAATAGTGAATATTCCCCACAGGACATTCTAGCAAGATGATGTAAAGTAGTTCGGGTGTGGGAGGCCATACCATGAAGCACAGGAAATAGTTGAAATCTTTTGATATGTTTATAATACTAAGTAAATGGGAAATGGCTACAGCTGAGGTTGTCAACTACTTCACAGTCTGGCAGATGGTCACATTTCACTGTCAAAAATTCTCAGAAATTGCATACAGAAGCAAGGTGTGTGAGCAGCTCTGCAGCCAGTGCTCAGAATATTCTCTTAAAGCAATTTGCTTTCAATTTAAATGTTTTGCTTTGGTATTCCTTTTCTCCTCTTTGAGGCTCCTAAAAAGTCCACACACACTTGTAATGTGTAAGTGGCTTTTTTTTTTCATTAATAGGGTAAGGATGCTCTTTACTGTACTGAACACGTTTTTAAAACAGTCTGCAGCACCAGCCATGACAATCTTAGAAGACACTTCTGTCCCTTCTGTTTTGCTGTTTGTAGGAGATGCCCGCCCTCCCTCCCTCCCTCCTTTCCTTCCCCTTCTTTCTCTCTGCCTCTTGTTTTTTTCTGTAAAAAGTCAGCATATCTCTTACACAATGCCTCAGAGAAGGCAGGCTTGTGCTTACATCTCCTCTAAAGCATTGAGACCCTGATTCAGGAGCGTCTTCTTTAAGTGCACATTAACTACTCCTGAAATTAGTAACCCTGAATCCGAAACTCAAAATAAGAAGTTTAGAATTTACACTCCCCAAACATTGTATAATATCACCTCATTTTTGATGGATTACAAAAAGAAGAAAAAAAAAGGCAAACCAAACAAAAAGAACAACAACAAAAACTGAACAAAATCAAACCTTGACTAAAAAGGAAAGGCTATTCATGCACTTATGTTTTTTAGATTTCACTGCTCGTGTGTATCATGGCAGCATTTGAAAAGAGACCACAGTATTTATGCAGACTTTATTCCGTGGTTTAGTTGCATTTATTGAGTGCTCTTCAATCACTAGGCAGAACCAAAACCAACATCTGTCCAAAGAGAATTCATACATAATTGGCATTAAGGCAACAACATTATAAAAATGCAAATACTGGGCAAAAATTTGATCCAGATTAGTTGATAGATCTTATAGAACATGCAAATTAAGATTCAAGATTATGTTGAATACCTGGGAAGACTGTTTACCCTGAACAATGGACAACTTTTATATCAAAGGAGTATTAGAATATCCCAAATTATCAATATTTATAAAGGTCTCTGCTATCAGCTTCCTCATCCCTTCCTAAATTTAACTTGCTAGAAAGCAATTCATAATTGCATCCAATAACTATGATTATTGTGGTTGGTTGTAGCAGCAGTGGGAGTTTAGATGGTGTGTGCTGCTGCCTATTTCCCAGTAAGGATCTCCTGTGGAAAAGCCGCTTGGGTAGACATTCAGGCAAGGCAGTCAAGTCCACACACCACACTCACCATGGCTAGCTCAGTGAAGAGAGGCAGAAAAGCCTTTTGTATGATAAATTCCAGCTAAGGTTTATTGCATCCACCACACCGAGGGGAAACAAGGAACAAAAGGCAGATGTGCTCTGCGCAAGGCTTGAGGAGGGCACGGTACGGGGGCGGTACAAAGGGAAGAAGGGGCCGGCCACCAGGGGTACCACAACCAGTGAGGAAATCGGGGGAGAAACCAGGGGAAGTTGAGACATACAGGGAAAGGAACTGGGATGGATCGGTGTTGTGCCAGACTCCATGGGGAAGTCTTTTCTGTCTGCCCAGGTGGGGAAACTCTAAAGTAAGTCTGTCCAGGGGAGGGCTCTGGGGAGCCTTTTCCCTGATGGGAAAAGATCCCGAGGATTCCACAACTCCCCTGTTTTTTCTTACTGAGAAGACTTCCCCAGTGGACTTCTGCAGACATTCAGCTATACGGGGATCATAAGTAAAATAATAAAAGCAATGATTACAATTAAAAAAATTCATTTAACGAAAGATGAAACCCATCCTGTCAACCCCCGTTGTCCGAAAAGTTCATTGAAATTCAACAGAGTCCTATAATCTTTTGGAGCAGTGGAGAATCATCTTCTATGACAAGCATCTGTGTTTACAGGCTTTTTCAAAATATGAAGATTTTGTGAACGAGAAAATGTAGGATTCTGTTTCATGAGTTGTTTTCTTTTTTAACTCGAGGGACTTTATACCTTGTTTTGTCTTACAACAGCTACAACACAAAAAGCAGTACTGCAGAGTTCACCAGAAGCACATCTGAGCCCTGAAGGGGATGGATTACCATCTATTCTCTTTTGTTGTAGCTGTTATATATAAACTAAGTGGTTTGTTCTGGTTTTGCTGTAGTTTTCATCCCATCAAAATTGAAAACCCATTTAGCTTGGAAGAAATAGTTAGAATGAGTAACATTTTCAGTACAACCATAACCTTTGCGCTACCCCAATTTTGCCTGAAATTTTCATCTATAATGTGGCACTTACTAATGAAATAGACTTCAGGGAAAGGGTGCTATTCAGCACCCTTTAAAATACAGTAAAAATAGATGGTTATTCAAAAATTCTTGTAGGAAACTCTATAATCATATCTGTATTAAAAATCTCTTCATGGTGAGTCTTTTTTACAGGCAGTAAGGAAATCCCACTTACTGCCCCCAAAATGGTACATTCTCTGGCCTCAAAGCTAGATGTGAAAATGTTCACTGTTTATTAGAAAAAGCAAACAACAAAATCTGCTTTTCTTCATTCACGCAGTCTACTTTATGTGAATTTATAATCTCAGAGAATATGAGGTAAATTCCCTATATATAGCAGAAAATCCCATGTAGATCCTCTTGTAACAAGAACAGCTTTCTTGTTATAGAGCCCATAAAATGTCTTCAAGCTTGCCTGTAACACAACAACAGACTTCAGTAGGAAACACCTATTTAGACAATGACATAATTCTTCATTCTGACCTCTACAGACTGGTTGCTACCAATGACACTATAAGGGGAAGATGTAATGAATATCTGGATGTTCAGTATGTATCATGGATCTTCATTTGGATTGGGTTTTTGCCTTCTGTATCACTCATGTGTTGTGTTTTGTGGTTCCAGAGACTCAAGGGAACACAATTGTGAAGTACATCACCCATGAAGGAATAGGAATAGGAATAGGAATAGGAATAGGAATAGGAATAGGAATAGGAATAGGAATAGGAATTAACATTCCTCCATATTAAAACAATGCACATCAACACTGAAATCGAAAAAGTCTTAGGTATGCCTTAAATGAAGGTAGCCCCAGTCCCCCTTAACTGCTCATTATAGAAGAATTACTGATGTAGGAAAACATACTTATACTTTGGAAGTTGAACATTCTGGTTGAAATGTACTTATAAAGTGGTTTTAAAATTATTTTTAAAAATTAATTAGAACTGACTTGCTTAGGCCTGCAGCCACACAGTTCTTCAACCAAACCTGATCTACGAACACCAGCATCCCCATAAGACCCCACTGCCACTGCTTAATCTCTTCTAAGACTAAAAAAGAAAAATGGTTCATATTCAACATTTTTTGTTATACTAGACACTATTGTCTTAAAACGATCCCCTAATGTCTTAAAAAAGACCTATTTTGGATTGTTAATGTATTCCATACTGGAAAGATTCAGACATGGTCTTCTGATGTTTCAGAAGTAGAGTCTGAAGTCAGAGTAATATGTTAGAACAGTATAGCTTCCTGGTATTATTATATTATTATAATATATAGAAATATTTCTATAATATTTCTATAATATATAGAAATACTTCCCTGTAGTGAAGTATTTCTATATATTTGCTGAACAGTAAATGACTAAAGAAATTTAGAATTAACTAATATAAGTCTATATATCTATGCATCTCACTCTATATCTATATGTGTGTTATATCTTGTCTTCCTTCTCCCACAAGCTTAGCTTTGAATGAAAATAAACTAAAACTGACTTTTGCTGTGAAATCTTGTGGGCTTTGTTTCAGTGGTATCTGGAAAACAGGTATAAACTGGATTGACTGCATTTTTCCCTTTCTTTCCATTTTTTACTGGAAGAAAATCTTATTTCTGTAAAAAACTCTGATTCCTAGGAATTCCAGGTGAATATGGGTGAATATATAATACCCAATACAGCTCAAACAAGTAAAATGATATTTATTTATTTCCATGCATGTAAAAATATTAATTGTGTCAAATACATTAGCCAAAATTTATAAAGCCCCCAAAAACCCAACACAACTGAGGTTTTCAAATTGTTTTTATTTAGACTGATGGGCTGTAGGCTTTTTATGTATTTTGAAGTTAATATTGCTTGGCAATATAATTAAGCATGTCTTTCTTGATTCAATCAGTCTAAATACTAATTTTGATTTAGCCTGGAGGGATTAGCTCAGGAAGAAGTTATGCACCTTTTGCAATATTTGTAACTTAGGAAAATGCAGAATGCTGCACAAACAAGTAGAGTCACAAGGACTCCTTATCTATTTATATTAACCCTCCAAGCAGCCTCTGCTCTCATCTCCCCACTTAAAGTGTGGGAATTCACTTAAAATCAGTGATATTTCCATTGCAGTGAAGTGTGAATGAAGTGTGAAACACTTGTTTTAAGCATGTGGTAACTTGTGAATAAATGAAAATTCCCTGGGGTAAATGAATCTATGAAACGGTTTTAATTTGAAGAGTTAACAGATTTTGCAAATAAGCTTTGGTGTCCATACTTGTGAACAGAAAACTGCAAAGTACTGGCCCAGTCCATCTTTAGAAAGAGTTTGCTTTCCAATTTCAACTTTCATTGATCCTGTTCTTGTTAGGTAGCTGCAATTAGATGGCAGTGTTCTAGGTTGGAAGTGACATCACTTAGCACAGAGGACAGCAAAAAAGTTAAAATCATTCATTGTTTTACCAGTTTACTGCCTCAAATGCCTTAAATTTAATATCTAACATCTCTTGACATCCAGGATTTTTAATTGGGGTGTGTGTAGGGGTCTCTGTGTACAGGCTTATTAAAAGTGGGATTTTTATTTACTACTTAAAAGAGGAAGAGTTCTTATTTCCTATATATAAGCTTCATGTTTACCCTTGCTTCACAAAGGAACTCTGATGTGGGCATTCTGGAAGTCCATGGATTTTTTTTCTAGAGGCAAAAGAGATAATTTACAAATATGGTTATTTCTTATGTGAAGGTGTTTCTTATGTAAAACTGAATACTGGCAGTATCCATGCAGTTCAAATTAGAAAAGAGTTCACTGCTGTAACAATAAAACAAAACAAAACCAACAAAAACCTCTTACATAGGAACCCTCATTTTAGTATATAAGAGCTTTCTCTTATTACCTGAAAGAATGAATGTCATGTAAAATGCAAGGATGATGACTCTTCTCTATTCTCTGGTACAGAACTAATTAAAAATTTCCTTGAACACACCAGTACCAGTCGCACTGCTTCTGTTATCCAGACAGACCTGAAAAAGGAGTGGATAGCTATGCAGATACTATCTCAAAGGAAGATGACGTATTGAAATTATTACATTTCTAAGAAATAAAACAATTTTCCTTTTTCACTGCTTGAAATTTTCAACAGACTTTAAGACAGTTTTAATTCTTCTACAAAAGAGTATTCAAAATGTACATAGACATCATGAAACAAAAATTTTGTATAACAGAATCAGATATTTCCATGTTTAGAATTTGATTTTAGGCAGTGTCAGATCCTTCATCATTAATTCAGTGAAAGTGATAACATTTTTTAATTTCATTGTTATTTACAGTGTTGTTCCTCACAGAGTTTCTTCTTTTTTTTTTCAATAGGCAAATTAGTTGGCACAAATTAGACCTATGCACTTCCAAATGGCTTTTTAGATGCTGTTCAGATGTCTGTGGAATGCACTATATCACAAACTGCAAATCTAGAAGAGGTGGTCCCATTGTGACCCAAAATGCATCTTCAACTTGGCCTGGAAGGGAATGAGAGAGGAATACACTACTGCTGCTTAGTGTAATTGTTCATTGACATTTTTGCTGAGACTCTTAAGCTATGGTGGCAGCAGGTTTTTTAATGTGAATCCTATTAGGCCCAAAATCACTCAAAACAGAGCTCGGAAAACTGGTAAAAACCTTCTTAGTCATGTGTGAAGACTTTAATAGGTAATTATTCTTCCTCTCTTTTTAACTGAAAGTGGGAAAAATTGATAGAATCTGCCAAGTGCAGATTCAATGCCACCTGCTTTCCTAACTTTGTGATTTGGGTTTATATTTTGATGAAGAATAAAGCAGATTCTAGCACCTAAGTCCAGGTCCACTAAAATTGAATGTAAATCACTAAAATCTGGGAGTTATTGAAAACATTATTTTAGTCTGTACTCAGCTGTGATTTGCGACAAGGTAACCAGGATGTATTTACCATAAACACTGAAGGGTTTTTCCTTTCTTCTTTCTCCTTTCTCCTTCCTCCTTCCTCCTTTCTCCTTCCCTTCCCCTTCCCCTTCCCTCTTCCTTTTCCTTTCCTTTTCCTTTCCTTCACTTCCGTTCCCGAACTTCCCCTCCCTTCCTGAACTTCCCTTCCCTTCCCTTCCCTTCCCTTCCCAGAACTTCCATTTCCTTCCCAGAACTTCCTTTCCCCTTCCCCTTCCTCTTTCTTTTTCCACTTCCACTCATGTTTAATTTTTGACATATGCAGTGCGTACACAAAGCTTAAAGTATTTAATAGAAATATTGAAAATTATTTAAATGTTAATACAAGATAACACATCTGTAATCATATTTGAGTTCTCATAGCTCTTTGTATTTTTTAATAAAAATAATTTCATAATATGTAGTAGTCAAAAGTTAGTGTGGAGTGTGTATTTGTCATGTTCTACCTTTCTCTTTTCCTCTTCTTTGTGTTACACCAGGATGAAAAAAATCACCTGCAAAGAAATTTTGGAGTAACTGATGATGTGTCTCTTTGCATAACATCAAAAGGGAAATTATATGACAAAAGACAGCATTCAAAACTGTGTGTAACTGAAGTGCCTAGAAATATTTGTTAGGTCAGAGCATAGTTGCAAAACATAAGCCTTAAGAGGAACACTTGTTCTGGAGATGTTTTCCCCCATGCCCTGTACCCAGTCAAGAGATGGAAAGGCTGGTGAAGCCTTTGGGCATGCAGCTCGCAGTCTCCTTCTGCAGTGCCCGTGCGAGCAGCCAGCTCCCAGCCTGGAGAGCAGCCCTCAGTGCCAGCTCCCAGCCTGGAGAGCAGCCCTCGGTGCCAGCTCCCATCCTGGAGAGCAGCCCTCGGTGCCAGCTCCCAGCCTGGAGAGCAGCCCTCAGTGCCAGCTCCCAGCCTGGAGAGCAGCCCTCGGTGCCAGCTCCCATCCTGGAGAGCAGCCCTCGGTGCCAGCTCCCAGCCTGGAGAGCAGCCCTCAGTCCCTCCCAGATGTGGGGAGTCCCTGCTGAGCTACGGAGCAGACTGAGGAGTGCTGAAATCAGCGGCAACTGTTGAGCAGCTGTGGATGAGTATATTCCACTTCATTTCAGAAAAGGTGTGAGTAGGGCTGTAAGATGAATGAATTCTCACCTTCCCTCATACCATGAGATCTTATCCTGTGTTGGGTTTGTTGTTGCTGAAATGGCTCCTGAGGTATTAAAAAGTCTTTTTTCCCAGCCCCGCACTCGAAGAAGAAGTTGGGATTCCTTGGCTCTGGTTTTCAAGGTTGTTTATTTTCTCTTGTCTAATACATTGTTTTTCAGACCTGTGAAGATCTGTCCAGCAGGTCGGGTTGAGGCACACTGACCACCCTCAGGCAGCGTTTTTTTTTTTTGTACTATAAGAACTACGTGTACTTTATTTACAATAATTTTCCAATACCTATCCCTATGTTAGACAGTCTGTCTCTACCCTAAACCAATCTACAAGTGTCACCATCACAGCAGAAGATGGAAGACAAGAAGAAGAAGAAGGAGAACAGAACACACCCCGATTCCTCCATCTTGCCTCTTGAACCCCCGTTCTAAAAACTCCAAAATTCTACATTTTCACCCTGTGACAAATTCACTGTCATTCTATTCAAACCCTTGTGGCTTGTAACTCTTCACACAAAGTTGGTAATTGTTTCCATGGGTTAAAATTGAAGGCACGGGTGTCTGTGACTCCGTGCCAAGGTCTCTAAGCCCCCTTGCCAGGGTCTCGAGTCATCCACGGCAGTCAGAGGAATGTCCTGGATTCTGACAATCCTGCCTAACAGCACTCCTGTCACAGAGGAGGAGGAGGAGGAGGAGAAGGAGGAACTCTGATCCACTGTATGCTCTCTCCAGGGCTGGAGAGAGTCTCCTGAGCTCCTGCAGTACAAATCTATGGGAACACTGGAGAGGCTGCAGCTAGGCTCATTGTTCCTGCTCCTTGCTTTGAACTTTGATGCAAGAGCTGCTGTACTAGATGAACTCAGCAGCCTGCTTGGCTGGCAGTCTGTCTGTCAGTATTGAACAGACTGTGGCCACAAGTGCTAGGGCAATGTCCAGCTTGCTTTGTCTCCTAATCATCTTTTTGCCTGGGTGATATCTTGGGGCTATAACATGTTCATCTTTGAAATTTCAAAATGTTTATTTTTTTCATCCCAAAAGAGTTCTGCTTTGAAAACTTTCTAAGAGAAGGTGAAAAGGAAAATTCTTAGTGATATGGAGCTATAGACATGTTCCCTGGGTATAAACAAAATGAATTAATGTCTTTAAATAAAAATGTTGTCTGGGGTTTATAATGAGTTGAATCAAAATGGAATTACATGAGGGAAGAGATTTACATGGATATACACAGAAAAATCAGCACAACCTAGGACTCCTCACGTTTGGGCATAATTTTTTACATTTCAGATAATAAGGTATTGATGGCTTTCTTTTCAGGCCTCAGTTACTTCTCCACCAGTAGGACTGAACTTCTCTGACTTCAGAAATTATCATTTAGAAGACTGCAACAGTTCTACAGAAATTATGTAGAAATTAGCCCTACTAGCCTATTATCAATAGGCTTCAAGGACCACAAGATTAACCTGTTAACCTTGGTAATTTTCCTTATTTGTTTTCCATCTGAAACACATTTCTATTAAGTTCTACCAGTTGCTGGTTTTTTACTCCCCATCTGTGTCAGTGTTGTACAGCAGCTGATGTAACAGCAGAAACAGTATGTTCAACTAGTCTCTGGCTGATATTTGCTCACTCTTCCTAAGTGGAAGGAACTTTGGGAAGAAGAATGCAACCCCAAAGAAATGGTTTTCCTAAAGGCAAAGGAAGGAGAGTTTTTAAATTGTGTTTTTTAAAATATTTCACATTTTAATTACTTACTCATGTAAAAAAAAAAAAGGTAGATGAGTACAGGTCATTGGAAGGGGAGGTAGATCTGCTTTGTGGCTAAACTTTTGACCAGATGCCTGGTTCAGAGCTCGTTCTTCACAGAATCAGTGACAGGTTGTCCAAATTATTAATTAGCTAATTAACTATGGTGTGTTTGGTGTCTTGTACAAAACACTGAATGATATTATCTCAGGAGTATTTTTGGTGTGGAGTTAAGTCTATGAAGTGATGCAGGAGATAAGGTTTAGGTTTGAATTCAAGTAAAACAGTTGACACTGTACTAAAATTATAGTAACATAGTCCTTTGGAGAGATAATCAGATGCTAATTTACCAGTATATGAACAGTGCTAATTAAACAATTGTATGAATTTTCTTTTGGAGTATTTTCTGTATTTATCAAGCCTCTGAAAATCAAAGGGTTTGGACATTTTGCTTCACGCATTTTCATTGTGTATTATTATAAATCTATCTGTTAGATTATATATCATAAAAGTCTGGATTTTGCTCTAGATCAAGTTGCTCAAAGCTCTATTCAAACTGGCCTTGGATGCTTCCAGGGATGGGTTATCCACTGCTTCTTTAGGCAGCCTGTTCCAGTATCTCATCACCCTCACAGTAAAGAGTTTCTAAACCTACTATTATCCCTTGTTCTATCACCCACACAGCCCTGTCAAAAGTCCCTCTCCAGCCCTCTTGAAGACCCCCTTTAGGTACAGGAAGGTTGCCATAAGGTGTCTGTGAAGCCTGTTCTTCTCCAGGCTGAACAACCCCAGCTCTTTCAGCCTGTCTTCATAGGAGAGGTGCTCCAGCCGCCGATCATCTTTGTGACCTCCCCTGGACTCACCCCAGCAGGTCCATGCCCTTCCTACAATGGGGGCCCTAGAGCTGGATGCAGTTTCTCTTTAGTAAACTCCAAAAGCTGTATTGCTAAACACTATGACAGAATGGAGAAATTGCCATTATTTGTTTTGGAATAAATACCAGACCTCAGGAAAGAGTTTTTCAGGTATGCTTGAGTACACAAATGTACAAACAATAAAAAAAGCCTTGATTCTGTGATAGTATGACAACTTAATGCCTGGGGGAAAAATCTCCAAAATGTGCAAACAAATGCTTCAGCCATATCAGAAAGTGCCATTCTACTGTAACTGAAAATGGCTTGTGGAACTGGAATGCATAACTGCCTAATAGCTCCTGTATGAACAAGGCATTGCCCCTCCATCCTTCAGTAAAGGATAAATACACTGTGCTAAAATACTGAAGTCTGCATCACAAAATGTCATTTATAGGTGAGGAAGAAGGTGAATATCTGTTTCTGCTGCTCCTTACAGTGCATATGCAGGTGCTGATGGCTGTGTTCTGCTCCAATCCCCTTTTCTGTATAATTTTCTTGAAAAGACTCTTGGAAGTGGAAGGAGGTGACAGAGTTTTGCTACCACCTGGCTCTTTCTCCAGCACTTGAGAAGTCACTAGGGATGACAGATTCCATGCAGGCAGAGGTTTCTAAGCTATAGATGAAGTGTTAAGAACAACAGAAACAATTTCTGTATCAGTGTTTCTCTTCCACAAATACTGTGTCTCTGCATTTTAACTATCTACTGCATATCCTTGGGGAACAGTAGATGGTAAGTTCTTTGGGAAGGTCTTTAAACACTCGATGACAATTTCAGGAACTTTTTATTGTGGTTAATCCTAGGTCTTGTATGGCTAGTTAAGCCTCACCCAGAAAGCCTCACCCATCAGAGTTTATATGTGTTATTATACTTTGGAATGTTAAGTGTTTTAGATGCAGTCTCTGCTGGGAGCTCTTATATAAAGAACAGGTTTTCTTCCATGAAACAAGCAAGTATTCAAAACACATACTCCTCCCCCCCAAAAAAATTCCGGAACTGGGTTGTATTGCTTAAGTTTTTAACAATTTGTGATACACTATTTATTAAAGAGAAATAAAAAATAATTCTGTCACACACTGAGTTTTGAACAAACCAAAATCAAAGGATTAAGTGTTTCTAAGCACTTAAACACTTCATCCAATTAGTTAGTTTCAGTGTGGCTTTTCCATCTCTGAACTGCTTCCAGTAAACTTTGAATGCAGAGAGAATAACCCATTTATATGTTTCTACTACTGAACGGAGTATGATGTTGGTTTTTTCTACAAAGTATTTTAATGTTTAAATATGCATATTATTATTTTTTTTTTCTTTTTCCTCTTACTATGCTGATTCTTGAGATTTTTGCTTTGATTTTTTGAAAACTTTTCTTTTTTTACTAATTCACTATATTTTGTTACTCTGAAATGGATTCTGAAGACCTTGAAAACATCACTTTCTGGAAGGACCAGAAGTTTCTGCCTCAGTGTCTTGAAAGACAGCTTACAATAAGAAGCAGTGCAGCTATAGTTCAAAGGTGGTTGTCCTCTCAGATGCCAACAGGTGAAATCTGATTGATGCCTACGCAGTAGCCAACAAAATGCTTTGTATGTCTGAGGAAATGGAAAGTGGCAAAGGAGAGGGGAGGGGAGCATAGGCACGAGATTGTAGTTTTTCTGTTTGCTTCACTTTTCTAGTCATTTATAGTAAGGTATATTTCAAGAGATTGAATCCTCTTCAGCTTCACTGTCTGGGATGGAATACACTATTAAAACTGCATAATTATTAGCTTTTCAAAATTGAGATTTTTTTTGCTCACTATCAAATTTGATTTTTCAAACGTTGCTGTTTTCTGCATAAACTACTTCCACTGGTTATTATTTATTTAACTTTAAAGGTTCAAGTCAAAGTCATGCCAGATATGAATTATATTTTAAAAATAGTGTTTGCTACTTATTACTTATTTTGAATAGCATGTTGTTAAAAATGTGGAAGAGAAGGAATCAGTACCTATGCTAAATCTGTCTGTGGAATAAAATAAAGCACAAACAAAAATAAAATAAACAAGCTGAAAATCATTGTATCATTTGCAAGCAGAAGAGGATAAGAAAGGAAAACTTGTACTCACATTTTCTATATTCCTTGAAAAAGCTTTGTGTCCTTCACTGACTACACTGAGCAGCAGCTGACATACAAGAATGAAGACCATACCTACCCTGTGAGACACCTGAAGGCTCCCACAATCATAATCCCTCAACCATCTAAGCAGGATCAAATTATCACAACTTTATACATTCGGGAAAGGATTGTGTACTTAAAACACAAGCTGCTCCTCACTGATGAGACCTCTAGTTAGGAAAGCACATAAGTGGGAATTGAATATCTAAATGGAAATGTCATTGCCTTTGTAGTTTCTGAGCTGATGCAAAACTTGAACCCCTGGAATTAATTCTGTACAGTACTGAGAACAATGGCACATCACTATTGTAGAGGTGAACTTTGGCCAAACATGTTGTGTAATTCTGAGAGCAATGGAGGAAAATGCCTAAAGCCCAAAGTGTTAAATTTAACTTACCACATGTTACATCTGCTCAGAGGCTCTACCTGAATTTGGAGCTGCAAGTCTGTGTTTAAAAATGCATTGCTATTTCAGCAGGAAACAACCTGTTTATATAGAAAAGAGAAAGAGATACAATCCTATCTTGTATACTAAGGCAATACTACTGGGAGAAAAAAAGTTAGATTTTCTACTGATGTAGCCTGCCTGCATTCTAAACATGGAGATGAACATATTCTTGCTAAGCATGTCATCTTATGGCTAATGCTCAAAGTGTTTTCAAAGTTGTTAAACTGTTGTTTTGTTTTCTGAACAATGAGAGTAGTTCTCTCCCTACACATGAAGCCTTGATATTTTCTTAGTTCTTAAAAGATCTTATATTTTCCTAAGTCTTCTCAGAGTCCTGAGCTGATGACAGTATGGACTTGCTATATTGTGCCTAGCAATATTGTTGTGAGTCTCACAAAAGAGTATGAAGCATCCTTCTGTAAGTACTGTTAATTTTTTTCTATGTTTAAACATAGATTTTTTAGATATCTTCAAGTCCTTTTAAGTAGGAAGACACTTTCAGAAACCTCTCTCCCTTCCATCACTACTTATTAATTCACTATTCTACTGTTGTATACACAACTATTAGAGAGCTATTAGACAACAGTAGTACAGTTCCAATATTGTAGCTATAAATTTGGTGTGAGAATAGAGAAATCCCACTTTTTGTATGCAAACAACACACAATTCATAATGTAAGTAGTAACAATTGTCAATAAAACATTTCCTGGCAATTAACATATAGCTTGGTGTTACCTTGAAACTGTCAGGCCCTTCAGACAGTTGTAAATGCCAGGAAATGTCTTTCTGATTTCTTAAAGGTAAGCATAATTTGCAACATGAAACTTGGAAACATGTCATTCCTGACAAATTAATGACAAATATTGTTCATGACAAAAACATGAAAAAAACCCCATGTTTTGTTCAGCCAGATTTTGCTACTCAGACCATGTGGTGTTTATGACATACTTTAGACCGCACTATACATACAGAAGCCTTAACCTCTATAATTACATGCTGCTAAAACCAAGAGTGTTTATGCACAATGTTTATGTATTTTTCTAACCATATGTCTGTAAAAAGAAAGCCAAAATTCTAGAAGTTCATCTGTCATACATATTCATAGAGTATTCCTGGTGTACTTGACTAATCAAGCATGAATAAACAACTATGTTTCACATAGCTTTACTTGAAAGAGAATTTCTAAAATCTTAACCATGGAGTTTGTTTGTTGTATAATTAACAGGTTTTAAAGAATTATCAAATGAAAGAGTTTATAAATCTCAGTGTGAAAGAGCTGTTATGATTTCCCATGTAGATCTGAGCCACAAACCCACCATGCCTTCTCTGCACAGGGCAAAGTCTTGGTCAACAATGTCTGACATAATGCATAAAAGATGGAGAGAAATGTGGCAGTCTTTAGTCCTTGCATGTGCTGCTTCCCATATGATTTATTTGGCTCGTCAATGAGGTGCACATTTTCCAGGCATTATCCAAGTACCTAAATACGTGTGCCCAGAATGCTGTGGGAGCATTCAGACAGCCTCATGGTGGGAACTTTAGGGACGTGCACAATAACAACACACTTTCTTGTGGCTTTGAACGAGATTTAGAAGAGTTGCCACAAACCTGTCACAAGCAGCCAACACAATTTTAGTCAGATTCTTGTTTGTCACAGCTTGCATTTTGACTGTTGTGTTAGCAGATGATGGAGTTGCAGGTACTAGCCAAAAACTTTAAGTGAGGGCTTGAAGGTAACTGAGAGAGTTAGCTCTGTGAAGGGGCTTTGCTCCCCTGGCTAAGCACCTACAGCCTTTACCTCCAGGCAGATGTGGGCAGCAGGAGTTAGCACTACAGCATTTCAGCTTAGTATCCTGGAAATTATTTTAGGCTTGGTAGGCGAGCGTGTCAAAGAAAGAATACCAGTACACCACGGCAGGTGGGGGCCCATCCCTGGATCTGCACAGCCTGCACCTGCATGACTGGCTATGACTGCCTGCCTTGTGCTTGCCACAGTGTCCCACCCTCGCCAATATACCCTGCTCCTGCTTTAACCATCCAGGCCCGCATGGCCCATACCCGTCTGCATGCCCCACGCCTGCTTGTGTGTCCCAGCCCCATCGCCTGGAACGTCCATTCCAGCCTGCGCGCTCCGTGCCTGCCTGCGTGCCCATCCCTTCCCAAACGTCGAATCCTCGCCCTCGCCCTCTCTCTCTGTGTTCCCCATCGCTGCCTGCACCTCCTGTGGCCGCCCGTGCGTTCCGTCCTCTCCGGAGAGCCCCGTCCCCAAGGCCGCCCATCGCTGCCCGAGCCCCGTGCGCACCGTCCGCCCTCGGTCCGCGCCCCTGCCCGGAGGACCCTCGGGGGCGGGGGCGGGCCGGCGGGGGCGGCTCCCCGCCTCCCTCCCCGCCGTCCGGCAGCGGGGGCCGCGCCCCGCGCACCTCCCTGCCCTGCGGGGCCCGGAGGCGCCGCGCACCCCGCGCCGCTCGCAGAGGCGCGCCGGGGCGGCCCGAGGCAGGCGGAGCGCCGCGGGAGCAGGATGGCCGCGGGGCAGCGCCGGGGCACGGCCGCCTCCCCGCTCGCCCTCGCCCTGGGGCTCCTCGCCGTCGCACAGGTAAGGGGGCTCGCGGGACCCCCGCCCCCCTCTCCGGGACGCGGCTCCCCCGCCGCGCCGGGGCGGAGAGAGGTCCGCACCTGCGGCCGCCCGGGCCGGGCAGCGCCGCCGCGGCCGGCTCCTCCTCGGCCGGCAGGTATCTCCGCGGCTGCCCGCGGATCCTGCCCGCGCGGCGGGAGGCTGGGCGCTCTGCCGGCTGCTGGGTGTGCCGAGCGCGCGTCTCTGTGAGCCTGGCTGGTCTCGCCGGCTCCCTGGAAGGGAGGATGGAAGGGTCGTTATAAAAGTTGCGAAGTTGCTGAGCCTTTCCGAGTGTCGGGAGTGAGGTTCTCAGCCTGCTTCATCGCGAGGAAATGCTCTCCAAGATACAGAGAAACTTAGAGAGTCCCCGCCTGCGTTTCTCACATGGGTGTTTATTTCCGAAAGTCGAGACCTGAGCCGGGGCCGTGTCAGTGCCTTTCCCTTGGGTGTAATTTACATCCTCTAACGTGCTTTACAGGTAGTTTGTTTTGCTTATTCATCAATTTGCCGTTGTTCAGCTTTTATTTCAGACTCCTGCAAAATAAAATAAAATAGTGATAATAATAATAACAATAAAAACTCACTGAGGATGCACCAGTTACCCCTCTGTAGGCAATGTACGAACTCACTTTCACCTTTGTTTATGCCTTAAAGAAAAAAAGGTGTAGACATGGCTTTCTAAAAGTGCTCCCATTTGAGTTTGTTCTTAAATTTTAAAGATGAATTTTAAATAAGTAATGGCCCATTTCAGCAATGATGATATTTTTTGTATTTAGGGAAATATCTTAAATCTCTCAAGAAAACACCGAACAATACCTTAATTAAAAAAAAAAAAAAATACAGGGTCACTTGAAATAAACTTAGACACATGGTTCTCTGTATTTGAATTTTTGGTCTCCTTCTGTGCTCATGAAATGTGTTTTCTCCTCTCTTGAACCTCTCCAGTAACTGTACATCTATGGGCAAGTTAGCCTAGTCATCTGAGTAGTTTTTTGTTTTGATAGAGAAACTTTTGTGTTAGGTTGCTTTGCCTTCCGTTATTGCACCACTTTGGGCTCCATGCAAGGAATCTATTCAAAAGCACTGTGGAATGCCCTGCGGGATGAAGTGTGATGCCAGCCTGCACCTGTAGGCATGTGGCCCGGACTGGAACAGGACTAGGTCGCTGGAAAAGTTGTTGAAAAAGGTTGCAGGTTGCTTTGGTAGCACTGGTATCCTCAGGATGCCCAGGCTGGCCCATAGACACCTGTCTCTAATGACATCTGCTGTCCTTTCTGATACACTAGAATTGTAATAGCTGTGATCCTGCAATGGAAACCTCATCTGCCACTTCCTTTATTCCTGCCACCAGTTCTGTTCCCAGGACTGAAATTGAGCTGATCTCCCCTGGCACTCTGCTCTCTCCCTGCTTATCCTGGTCCTGTGCACCTGCTTTCCCTCTTTCTTGCAAGCAGTTCTGCTTTGTGAGGAACTAAAATATCTCCTTATTTCCTTTTACAAGCAAATATAGACCATTCAGGTTTGTGTTCGAAAATTGTGGAGTGATAGAGTTGCAGGGCAATGGCTTGGGACCTGCAACAGGCAGTTTAGTTTCCCCCGGCTTATATGTTGGATACTTAGTTACAACAATTTCATTTTACACTTACTGAGATAGTGTTACTCTTGAAATAGTATTTTGGCACTGCCTCTGCCTCTAGTCTCAAATTTACACACAGATAGCGCGAGTAAAATCAGTTGTCCTCATGGACAGCATTTCCTAGGGCCAAAACCATAAGCAGGCTGGGAAACCTCCTGTTGTTTTTCTTGCATTTTTAGTGCAAGATAGTGGAATAAGTGGGATTAAAGTTATGCTTTACTGAGCAGCCACAGATTAGACCCCTGTATACCTGTATCACAAAGAAGGTGTATATAGATACATATATATATATGTGTGTGTGTGTGTGTGTGTGTGTGTCTATGTATAAACAAGCTGCAATTCTGTAATGCTGCATTTATTAATTTAAAATTCTGATTAAGGTGAAAAATTATTCTTCTCATTTACCGTGACCATATATTTAGGGTTTGGATGATATTTCTATACCATTCTATATTATCATAGCATGGTTTGGATTGAAAGAGACCTAAGTATAATCTGGTTCCAAATTCCCTCACATGGGCAGGGACACCTTCCATCAGGCTAAGTTGCTGAAAGCCCCATGCATCCTGACTCTGAACATTTCCAGGTATGGGACAAAAGAGCATGCTAAATATTTTTAATGCTTTTTCTTTCTTTCTTTTTAAGTTACTTTAAAATTTTTCTAAGGAGAAATAAACTGAGTCTTTGAATCATGTGTTGTTGTTATTACTATTTTATTTAGTATTTAAAATAGTTATTACTGTTTTTAAACTAGATCAAACTGGGTCTTTTCGGTAGTGATAAGTATGATCTATTAATAAATGTGGGTCTGAACTCTTTTTGAGCTCTATTTTAGAATTAGGTATGAATTTGCTTGGGTTGACATGTGCTCCTACTGCATTCTCAGTTCAGTGTTTCTGTGGAACTTCAGTTTCCTTTTAATTTTTTCCCATCATTTTTAATTGATACAACTTTTTTGTTGTTTTTTTTTTTTTTTTCCTTTCATAATTTTTTCTCCTTTGGGAGATGGCTTTAGTGGAACTTCTCTTATCAGGGTGATTCTTCTCACAGGGATTTATTTTTTTATATTTGTGGTTGTGATTATAGTAGAAACCTCAACAAAAGAACCTAAACTAGCATCTAAAATTGCATTGTACACAAGAGTTATTGTAGCAGGTGCAGTTTTTACTCTGCCTAAAACTTCCTGTATGAGCTTCGTGGATAAGTGCATGTGCACATGTGTTTTATGGGCTGACTGGGTGTGAGCAGGCTTAGGTCTGGAAGGGGTGTAAGCAATTTTAGGCCATTGATAAACAGATTTTGCATGGTGGCCATTGTATTCTCAGACTATTTGAGCTACATATTTGCTATATGCTGTTCTATTTTGTGTTTAAATTATTATGCTTGCTACAGTGTACCCTTTTTATGTTCATAACACCTTACAGGGCAGAAGGAAGTAAAGTGGTGTTTCATGTATCAGAAAATAGTTATATGGAGAATAGAGCATCTTTTTAAAACAGTTGCATGTAATAACAAAATAATTATATTAATACAACTGCTTAATAATAAGAAGAAGTTACCTTTATCTTTCCCCAGAAAAATACTTACCAAGTGAAAATCTAGTGATTTTGTTCCATTGTCCAGAGCAGACTATAACTTCCTCTTCTACTGGCCAAAGTTGAAAATAAAGCCAGTCAAAGATAGTGAAAATAAAAACACACTCCCTACCTTTGAAAATTTGACCATATTATTGTTATAGGATCAAAATGCTTTAATCAGGAGTCATTTCAGATAAGGCTGCAGGAAAAACATGAGATGAGGACAAAATATTCGGATACAAGTACTGTATTTATATGGGTCAATTAGTCAGCCAGCACTAAAATATTACCATGCACCTACTTGCTTCATGTACAGCCATCTTGAAAGCAGTTTTGTACCCATCCAACCAATTTTGTACTGTGTTTTGCATAAATCTTGGAAGCATTGTGATCAAAATTATACCGATGGACTTAATTATGACTGGCAATAGTAAATTTGAGCAAACTCAAAAGTAGTTTCATGTTCTTGTGGAAGATTTAAATAAACTTCTGTTACTTTAATGACTAGAGTTTCCTTTTTAGATTTGTAATAGATCAAATGGGTTCTTGGATATATTTTCAACTCAAGGCAAAAAATCACAGTGAGGTATATATTTTTTTTACATCATCATCTGACATATTGAACTTCCTGTTGTTTCACCCTTCCCTTCCAATTAGAATCACAGAATCATAGTCTGAATAAAGTTTGCAGAGACCTCTAGACATCATCCTGTCCAACACCCCAGTCAAACAGGGTTCCATAGAGCCAGCTGCCCAAGATCATGTCCAGGCAGCTTTTGACTGTCTTCAGAGAAGGAGACTCCACCACCTCTCTGGGAAACCTATTCCAGGGCTCACCCTCAGAGTGTCCTAATGGCCAGAATGAGTGTCCTGTGTTCCAGTCTGCAAACATGGCCTCATATTCTCTTGCTGGGCACCACTGAAAAGAGTCTGACTTTGCACCCTCCCTTTAGATATTTGTATCTATTAATAGGATCCCCCCCAAGCCTGCCTTTCTCCAGGCTGCACAGTCCCTCTCAGCCTGTCAGTCCAGTTCCCCCATAATTGCTGTGGCCATTTGTTGGACTCCTCTTGCATGTCCATCTCTCTCGTGTGCTGGAGAGCCTAGAACCAGACACAAGGCTCCAGGCATGGCCTCATCAGGGCTGAGTTGATGGGAAGGATCACTTCCCTCAGACTACTGGCAGTCATTTGATTAATGCAGACCAGGATAGCATTTGCCTTCTCTGGTGCAAGGGAAACATTACTGGCTAATGGTCAGTTTTGTGTCTACCAGCTCTGACTGTCCCCAGTCTTTTCCTGCAGATCTTCTCTTTAATTTAAGAAAACGCTTTGGGCTAGCTTTTAACCATGGTGGGCCAACTTCAACCTGCAGTAAGTACACCAGGCTTCAACTGGCTGTTTTTAGGAAGGATTAATGAAAAACTGTATTGCCATTTCTGAGAATTCAGGTGTAGGGGACAAAATTTAATTTTAAGCAGTTCTTATGACCTTTCTGTCATGAAAACCTTAAGTCCCCTTAGTTTCTTTGTGAAGAAGGGTTAAATATTTAGCAAGAGAAAGGACTTGCACTGGAGATGTCGATTGCTGGAATTATGAAAGTAGGAATAAGTTTCCTTAAGTTACAGATCTCTGAGCTTTCATAGCCTGCAGCTCACTAGAGATTTAAGCCCTCAGCATTTTCACACATTTTCACAGGCCATATGTGAATAAGTGAATATGTGAATATGTGCAGGGAAAGAAGCGATACTTCCTCTTCTCCTGTTGTACCAAAGTCAGGTTATTCACAAAGTGCTATCACATATGGATCCTACAACAGTTCTATTTTCAAGTTAATGGGCACGTACACAAGGTAGGGTGGATCAAGGATTTGTGAATTCTTACTGCAGATTTAAAAATAGCTACAGCAGGTTCAGAGACAAACAGAGGTGATGGGAATATTTTAGCACTGGACTGATTGTACAGTTTCTGACAACATCTCTAAAAATATTAGTAATTCTTCTTGACCCAAATAAAACCCTCTTCTGTAATAGCTTTTGCCTCTTGAAGATAAAGGGAAAAGAAAATCTATACTTTTGTGGCATCTATCTGATTTGAAACTTTCTTTCCTCATTTAGTTATGAATGCCAGTTTCACAGGCTTAAAAATGCTTCCCTTTTCATTAATATTTCCTGTAATGATTGGGTTGATAATGCTACCATACAATTAAATACAGACAGGGAATATTCTGTGATCATTAATGAGTGATGGCAGAATTGTTTGATGAATATATTCTTCAAAAAGTGGAGGTATAATTTTTGATAATCTGGATTAGATTGCTAGTATCACATTCCAGTTTCGTATCCCTGTAAATTTCTATTCTAGATGCATTTAAAATTTTTATTCTAGATGCATTTTAATTTTGATTTTAATTTAATTTAAATTTCTATTCTAAGAGAATAGAAATTAAAATTAAATTAAAATTAAGATTTAAATGCATCTCTGTTCTTAGTGTAGAAGTTCACATTGGGTGCATGAAGTGAACACTACTAGAGCTTTATGGGAACCTTAGAGGATGTAAATCATTGCTGCTAGTTTTTCCCAAGGATTAAAGAATTCTGTGTGGTGATCAAATAGGCCTGTGTTTTGTATCAGGATTTTTGAAAGTCTTGATTACAAATTGAATGTTTTCCTTAGACTTTTCTTAGACTTTCACTCAACATGAAAAAGAAAAAAAAATATTTTTCACTGTAGTCCACACTTCCACACTTCAGTAATTTTACTCTTCAGTGTCCTTTCCTTTGTTTGTTTGGGAGTTTCTGTTTGAGTTGTTTTTTGGTTTTGTTTGGGTTTTTGTTTTTTTTTTTTTTTTTTTAAATGAAAAACACAATTAAATATCCCTTGCCCGTGATCTAAAAGATAATGAAAAGTGATGAAGTCTTCTATTGGGATGATGTATGGTAAATAGACTAGCAAGTCATCAGCTGAATTTTGCACTCCTTTACCATTTTACAGTATTCCCTGCATGCTTCTGGTCCTGTATTATAAGTTCTCCTATGATAGCTCCTGTACAGCATGGGTACATGTTGCTATTGCACACCTTAAGGCACTTTGCATTCTGTATTTGCAGTTCTGTCCCACCTGCAAGCAGGATGTTTCTGTTACAGTAAGCAGTGTAATAGCGAAGTAACATGTCGTTTACAAGACTTGGTGAATAATGCCATGTGCATCTGAGTCATGCCCCTATTAAAGTTAATTAAACTCTTTACACCCTTTTCAGTCTTAAGGGTATGTTTTTGATGCCTTTTGAGAGAAATGTGCAGTCAGCATAATTGTTGAACATGTATGTGCAAGGAAAGCTACCAAGAGGGGGAGAAGTGAAAAGCAAAGAGGCAGTCCAAGGCCTTTTGGAAATACATCTATTGGAGCTGCAGAAGTTATCCTAGAATGCATTCTGGGATGGCTAGATCACTCATGTTGTTGGACACGGTTACATCTCTTCAAGTGGAAGAAGAAAAGAAAGAAGACTAAAAAAAGATGCTTCATCAATTGGACTGAACATAAATAGATGAAATTGTATTACAAAAATGCATTCTGCTGAATGACAGAAAGCCTATTTTTTCAATATGTTCTACTGAGTGGACAAAGGCAGTATATGTGCTGCTTACACACCAGTTCAAGGCTGGCGTGGGAATGGAGGGAGTGATCTAGCAGGACTATCTGATCTTGGCCAGGAAATCAGAGGAATTACACAAAGCTTATTCTTGCATCCATGCTTCAGATTTTTCATAGTTCTCTATGGCTTGGTGTCATAAATAATTACTACATAACATCAGTCCCAGATATGGCTTGTGGATCCTACTGCTTTCGACTCAACCAAGTTTTTCCAGAATTTTAATCTGTACCTATATGTTTTTTTTTAAACTGACCCCATATATGTGTATTCTTCCAATGACGATCTAATAATGGAAGAGTAGATTTATACAAAACTGCCAGTAATTGTTTCATTTAGTTTTGTTTTGACTTGCAGATTAAATGAGTCTATGTAGTGCATTAAATAGAAGGACCTGCTTTTGGATTTTGACATTGTTACAATAATAATGCCATTCTCTGTGTAACTCAGGTGGCTGCAGAAACCAGATTTTCTTTGTACTGTGATTATTTTTTGGATTCTATGAAAAGTTGACATGAAGGAAAGACTTTATGTATAAAAATGACGCTACTGGGTAATATAATAGCCAAACACTATTCCTGTGTGGCTACATCTTTTATTTTATTTTTTTTACTTCTCCAAGTATTTTTTAAATTAAATAGAGGGTAGCCACACTCATCCTGACTTACACTAACTCCCAAAGAAATGAGTGAGCTAGGATGATCATCTTTGTTGTTTCTATGGGTTTCCCTACACCATGTTGGGGTAGGACAGTGGAAGTGAAGACGTAAAGATTTTATTTTTTTAACAGGTGATTTACATTTCAAGAGTAAATGAACATAGTGAAAAAAGAATTATTTTATTTGGGGTTTTGAGTCAAAGACCAGGAAATAGCCTTATCTTTGCGTTGTTTTATTTATTCAATTTTCTGATGTGCATCTGTTTGAAATAGTGATTGTAGAACATACACACCTTCAATGGCAAATTTCAAATATACCTGCCCTGGTTAAATCATAGTGAGTCTATAGTGTAGAGACAATTTATTATTTGATGACTGGCTTGTTCAAGGAAGCTGAGCACAGGGATTATTCAAGTGCCATTAGTTTCCCATATAAATTGGAAAGCTAACTTAAACTTCTTACTGCAGTAGCAGAGAAATCTACTAGACCCTGAGCAGCCATGCAGTGAAGAATATTTTTATCTGCTAGAAAAGACACATAAGGGGGAAAAAACCCCAAGAAGATTTGATACTTGGTTGCTGTTTAGACGAAGAAATACAGAAGAATTCATCAGACAGGAAGAAGTTTCTGCACTTCCCCTGACTGACTGAGCTGTGTCAGTCAGGGGACAACAAAATGAAAAGAGATGTGCTTAATATTTCAGAGAGATAATATAAAAGTGAATGCACCATTGATAGTGGGAAACATGTCTGTACTAACTGCATATGTGAAAATGAAATCCAGAAAATTATTAGACCTAGTACTAAAGACAATTTTGGGAAATAATTTTAAAGTTGTAGTCGAACACATTTTAATGAAATATCTATTTAACAGAAGAAAATTCTCCCTAGGAAAGCCTTACTTTTAGAGATTTTAGGAATTTTAGAAACTATTCTTATTCCTTTTGAAGCCTTCATTTTCATTATGTTTAAAGTAAAAAAACAAAAAACAAACCCACCAAAAAAATAAAGCAAGCAACAACAACAAGACCCCAAAACCAAAACCAAGTAACTTAATAATACTTAAAATATATTTTTTCTTCTGTAATTCTGTGAAACTTTGTACTTCCTACCAAGTCAAAGTGGACCATTCTTAAATTAATTTAGCTAATGAGACCTGCAGGCTGTTCATAAGGTTTGGTGGAGGATGAGTGGTGTTTGGATTTTCATTCTTTTCCCCAGATTTTTAAGATTTCTTGAGGGGTAGGAGTCTTTTATTTTATCTTTCTTCTTACCTCTTCTCATTTTAAACTGTAGCAACAATATATCTAATCCAAACTCTGTTGTAATGAAGGAGCATGTTTTCCTGGTCAGTCTTAACATGCTAAAATTGCATTTTTCCATGTCTTTATTACCCTCTTTCCTGAAATTAATGGAGCTGTTCTCAAACATGATGATAAAATTAAATTTTTGCATTTATCTGATATATTTTTTTGAGAAATTATCCAGGGCTCCTTTTTATTTTTCTTTTCCTCTTAAAAACCTTCTTACTCCAGACTTTTCTTCCTGTCCCCATATAAACCTGCTCAAAGAAGGGGATATTTTGTTCATAGATCCTGCCACAGGATCAAGCTGAGGTCTTGAGTTTCTAATGCTTCTAATGTACCCTGCAATTTGCATTCTTTATATGGCTTTTCTAGTTGTAAAACAGAGATGAGACTTTATATTTTCTTGTGTCTTTTCTATTTTTGAATTGGTATGTTCTTCAGGGAGTACATAGCACAACCTAGTTCTTGACAAAGTTATTCAGAAAAAATTACAATTCAAATAACTACTGTGAAAACAACAGGCTTTAATGGCAGAATCTCTGGTAGCTGCGTTTTTGCTACCTGGGTATTTTCAGATTACAGGATTAACACTGAAAATTATGTTTAAAATAGTTGAAGTTAGATTTTTCCACATGACAGCTCTAAAATTCAACTAAGCATCTGCTGGCAGCATTTTTCTTACTTGTAATAGCAAGATTATATGTCTCCTCCCCAAAGCCTGCATTGTATAATTACATCCTTCAAAATCTTTCTCAGTGCTTTTCCCATCATTATCCCTGCTTTAGAAATGATATTCAGCTTTTTCCAAGTTTACAGCTACTGATAAATTTGTCTGGAATGCTGGGTAAAATCATGGTCTGGAAAGCAATTTCTAGAACAAAAAATAGGAATAAACTTCCACTGTTTAAATACTGTGCCATGATGCTTTTGTCAACCCTTTAGCCTAGCTAAAATACAAGCGACAGAAAGCAAAGAACTGACAGTACATCTTTTCATCTGGAGACACCACTTTCATGAAAAATTCCACCTACAGTTCTTCATATTTGTGTATGTGTCTAGCTAGTTGTCTGTATAATACAGACATCTTATTGTGACCAAGATTGGAAGTGGAATATTGAACCTGATAACTATACTTAATTTGTCAAACTGAGTTTTTGGTATATCTGCAATACTTGCAGTAGGAGTGTTTGTCTGAACAGTAACATGTAACTTGGAATTGAGAATGGATTCTTGATTGCATAAAAAGCACAGAACACCAAATATCTTAAGTCCAAAAGAATGTTTACAAGCATTATGTTTTTCTTCTATGTCCTATTTTAGCAAAGTGGGAGAATTTTTGTTTGGTTTTAAACTTCTAGAAATACATGAGAAACACTTCATGCTGTTTATATTTTTGCTGTTTTATAGTGGCTTTGCTTCTGTTTGCCTTTTCTAAGTATTTCAAAATGTCAGGATGAAAGACTGTCTATGTAAACTGCTCTGATTTGAAAAATGCGGACGGTCCCCTAAGATGAAGATAGCATGGAGTTTAATTTAACCTGATAGAAGTTTTTCCACTTGTTCTGAAATCTAAAGCCTGTGTATTTAATGAATCCTAGTTTCTTAAAAGCTCTGGGATGTACCCTTGTACCTCTGAGAAGGACAAATAACTTACACTGAATTGTAAAATTTAAGAGAGTTCAAATCATCTTCAGTGTGTGCTAAAATGACTAAAAGAAGTATATGGCCACATGGCAACCTGGATATACTTCCCATGTCATGGGTTTGTGTGTATTTAATACAAACATGTGGATTCTGAAATTGTGGAATTTTTAATTTGGTTGTTGCTGTTCATGTTTAACAGCATCTTTTTCACTTGATGCTGAATTCAAAGTTGTGAAAGACTGAGCAACAGAAATTTGAAAAACTCTTTCAAAGCTAAGAACTTAACAAAAGCTTTTTTTTTTTTGTTTACTGTTTAAGAGGTGAGCCCTTCTCTCCTTTCAGTGTGACTTGTTTCTTAGAAATCACATATCATTATGTTGAGAAATCTAAAGATTCTCCCATACAGCAACAGTAAGAGAATAAAATTACTGGGGTTAGGTTACAGCTTCAAGACACTTCAGCTTGTGTCATGTCTTTGAGGAGTGAAACAAGAGATATGCTCATGGCAAATTTTTTTCCTTGTTTGGCTTTCGTTTTTTTTTGTTGATTGGTTGGTTATTGTTGTTACGGGGTTTTTTTTTCCCCTTTAAATAAAGGAAAGCAAACATCTATGGAGCCTCAAACAGTGAATGTTTGGAGCTGTTCCTTTCCAGTCAGCAACAGGTGGAAATTCTCTGTAAATATTCTCATAGCTGAGCAGAAGAAACATGTCTTTCATATTTTCAACACAATCTGGAAAATAGGAAATCATTGAAGGACATTGAAAGCTGATAGTTCTTGGATGCAAAAAAAAAAAAAGTAATTCAGTTACAAAAGAATGAACTATGAATTTTTAAAGACAGAGCAAGGCAGAAATAATCTGAAACCATTTTCAAATAATTAAGTACAATCCAAACTATGACATTTTGAGATCATGTTTATCTTCAGCAGCAACAAGTAGTTTGACATCTTGGGTTATGAAAATTAAATATATAAATACTGTTTTTAATTACTTGGTCAAAGAGGATAGATCTGCCTTTAGAAATCTTGTTTACATAAATCAAAAGATTAAATGAACATAAGTAACCTATGTTTATTATTCTTAACTCCAATGGTAAAAGCATTTAAAAAAAGCAAAGGAACATTAGTTTTTTGTGTTTAAGCAGAGTAAATAAAGCAAACAAAAAGTCATTCTGTGCCATTTCCTGAATAGAGTGTGTAGGTGCTGCTTTGAAACCATTTCCTTAAATGTGCTATCTGTGCCATAAATTTTGCCATAATTTAATTTCCAAGAAAGAGAAAATTGAAGAAAATCTGTAAAGGGATGTTTCAGAGGAAGTTATGAAAATAGAATAGAGGATAGCCCTGGATTTTCACTTAAGGAATTGCTCTAACAACATTCATGAACAGTCACAGAAATCTCACTGGAAATATTTTGAATAGTTGTGTGCAATAATATATTGCCCATTGGAAAAGAGTTTTGAGGCAAGTATGGACAGAAGCAATTACCTGAGAAGGTAACTGGATCTTTAATATGATAAACACTTAACTTCTTATGATGTCCTTTAATCTTTTGAGGTATGTATTTCCTTTTTTTTTTTTTTTTTTTTCAGGCCTTTAACTAAACTTTTGTTTATTCTGATGTAGGTTTTAGACTTGGACTTCTCTTGGCTACCAATTCATTCATTAGAAAGAAAGGAAGGAAGGAAGGAAGAGTAAAGTGACTAGTTTAATGTTGGCAGCCTCTTATTTCACAGAATTGCTATAATCATTGCACCATTTTCTAACGCTTCTTTCTCTTCTTCACCTCCTACATCTTCAAGACTACCAGCAAAAATAAATAATTTTTCCTGTAGTAACATAGTATGTCTTGCTGAAAGCAAATTTTAATACAAAGATTCAATGATTTTAATTATACAAAACCAGTGGGGAATTTGTTCCTTCTTAACCTTTAATAACAGATGTTAGGCTACATGTCTATAGAATCTTGGAAGAGTTATTCACATCCTCTCCTTATTTATTTTTCCCTCTCCTTGTTCCCCCGCCCACATTTTTCTGAAGCTCTGGATGTTTGCCATGGCTTGAAGATGTTGAGCCGCATATGCAAGTGTTACTACTTGAATAATACCGCTTCCTTACTTTCCTTGTTCTTGTGTGCTTAATTTTCCTCATTCAGAAGCCACTTGCCAGATTTTTAGGTCATCATCCTTGTCCTTTTCTCAAGACCATCTGGCATGTTCCATTAAACAAATTTGCTGTAGGGGTGCCAATGTTGTGTTCAGTTTTCCCTTGTGGAGTGCACCAATTTGTGCCCTTAGACACTTTATTCAAAGGATACCCCTTGTCATTTCCAGGGGTGTTTGGTTGTGCATGGGTGGTAAGCATGTGATGGAGCTTTCTGAAACTGGTCTCTTATCTAAAATGAGCCCCTTGTGGGATTTCATCCATCACTTCCCTCGTAGCCCTACAAAGCAAACATATCCCTAAGTGGATCTCTTCTGTATGTCATGTAATTGCTTTTGGTAAATAGCTTGCTTTCAGCTTTAGTATTACCCATTGTCATAGGCTCTTGGCTGTCTTGATAAGTAATCATAAATTTTCATACCATAATTAATTTTGTTACTCTTTTGCAGCTTCTTTAGAGTGGTTTGGATAATTAGGTCTGTGTTCTTTGTAACTATATTTTGTTCAATAAAGAGAAGCATGACAGTTAATGTACTAACAGCAGATTAATAATTTTTTAATTTTCCATTAATCTTTTGTTTTCTAATCAAAGCAAGTTACCAGTGAATGCATTTTTATTTGAAAAAAAAGTTGTTGTTGTCTTCTTCAGGAATTGTCATAGTCCCGTTAAAGGCCTGTTCAGTGTTTTCTTATTATGTTAGAATCTAGAACATGGAAAATATCTAAAGACAACTGAATTAATAATAATAACCTGAAATAAATTAATGGTCACTGAGGAACCACATTTATTACTGATTTATCCAGATATTAGTTATGTGGTATTTTAATGCAACAGTATTCGAAAACTCAAATTCTGCAACACTGACATTATTTTCTCTGCTGAAATTTTTCTGGTTCTTGGTATCTCCACTGTCACTCCAAATCATGGCAAAATTTCACAGAAGTTTAGAGAAGGGATTTTTCTGTTTGCTTTCTTTTGTTTTTTAATACAGTGTCCTTTCCCAGAGAGCTAAAAATTAGAAGGTTAGAAGGCTTGTCTGTTTCTGCAGTCCTGTGATCAGAAGAAAAAAGAGGAGCACGTTGTAGGTCAAACTCACCAGCAAGCCAGCAATAGAAATACAGACAGCCTATACACGAAAAAAGCAGTGATGAGAAAACATTACAGTAGAGAGTAATAGATCCAGTAGAATGGCATATAGGTGAGTCATAAACACAGACAAGCTAGAGGGACAGAAAAAAAGATGCAAAAAATTATATACAAATTGTTATGATTTGACAATGTTTTGTGTCTGATTTTGGTCTTTTTTATGTATCTAGGGCAAAATAAGTGAAAATTATATTAGTATCAGTCATAATCTAACATGCTTTTGTAGACATTTGCTACATATAATGAAAATGGGACTCTACAGTTAGGAACCAAAATGGGTTTTATTATTTTAATTTCACCTTCTGCTTTATCTGCACAATATAATATTTCCCAAAAGATCTGCAACCATACAGAGACTTACGTTGAAATTTAAACATCAGCTATGCAAGATACCAATATATTGACCCAAGATTACTTAGTTTTTATTATATATTGTTGCTCAAAAGCAATACTCTATCTACCCCTTGCAGAAGGTGCAATATTTTGGTGTGGTACAGGAGATGGGATTTCTTTGCAATAAGGTTATTTAAACTGGGAGATGGTAGTGGTAGCTTCACTACCTCAGGGCTACATACTAAGCTCTTCTTGTAGCTAAGAGTTGCAAACACATCCCAGAACCTTTGGTCAGCAGAGCTGAGAGGCAAGCGAGTGTGTGACTCCTTAAGGACCCTGTCTTGGGGCAGCACTGGGACCAGAAGCCCGCTAGATCCTGGGGTTTTCTTTCACCCTATTGGGAAGCTGAATTGAGGACACAGTAGTCCTCATGTTAGTGAAGGAGTGCTGCTGCTCATGGAAATTATCTGGTGGCACTGCAAGAGAATTGCTTATAAACAGCATGTGGCTAAAAACCACATGCTGATTGCCCAGATATTAAGTATGTGATCATATAAGGAATTCTGTATGATGTCTGTATCAGCAAGAGATAAATTTAACCACAAAGGGATAAATTAGATAAAACTAGTGAAGTACACATTCCAGAATGCGGGCAATTAGCCAAAGATGCATATTTTGACCCTGTAAGGTATGTGATGCCATTTTAAGTAGGTGGGAAAGCAGAAAAGCAGGTTTACACATGTTACTTCTTGGGAACCATTCCGCATTGTATAGAGACACTGCTTGGATCAGCTAGTCAAGGAGATAACAGCATTAAGATCACCACTTCAATTCAAGTGATTGAGACCTTGATTCCAGTGTTTCACAATTACTTTTTTTGTTTTTAGGTACTATGCTGTATGAAATTAAAAAGTACTGAGCAATTTGAAGAGTAGTAGTCTAGATTAGACCTGAAATGACTACAACAACTAAAATGTATTATTAGAATGTATTATTTTCATTTTTCAGTTTTTCAGTAATTCTTTAAGCGTGCTTACTTTAATTTTTCAGGGCAAAGTTTTCTCTTTATTGGACTGTTAGCTGGAGAAACCACCATGAGCCTTTGCTTTTCTAAGAGTTGACTGAGCCAACATGCCAAAATCACCATGTATGGTATGGTGTGTACATCTAGCTCCTGAGCAGCATGTGCTGCATGTTCTGTGACCTTACTGGTGCAGAATTTAGCACAGAGGCCTTTTTCAAGTAAAATAAATAGGACAAACTGCACACCCCTCCTAACAACACATTTTAAAGGAATGTGCATATATATATATATATATATATATATATATATATATAAAATTTATATATGTGTGAGTGTTTAAAAATTCTGATAAGGACAGAGTGAGTCCTATGATTTTTTCTCTATAAAAGTATATATATATATGGTGAGGAAATTTATATGGATTGTATGTCTATGAAAAATAGCTTGATACTGAAGGATATTCCAAACAAAGCTTGTTTGTAAAAAAAAATGCATATTTCTGTAATAAGTTATTTTTCCCCTGCCTCTAGCAGGAAAAATATAGAATGAATTGTAGAAAATCTAAAATGAATTGATCATTATAATACCTTAAACTAATTCATAATTTCAAAGTGTCAAAGCTGTTGAATACTCTATAAGTACTTATTTTATTGTTATTTAGTAATATGATAGTCAGCATTCACTTCTATGGAAGGTTTATAAACTAATGAAATACAGATTTATTTGAAAACTGGTAAACAATGCTTTTAATCAGTCTGGCAGTAACAATGTGATTCTGATACAGAAAATATCAGATTCTGAAATTTTCTGTATCAGAATCACACACTGATATATAGTATCCTTTGGGACATTACAGAGGTAATCTATAAAGAGGTGTATTGAAGTTATTTAATTTTCATATATCATTTATTCCCAAAAGGATAGGGCTGCTAAAAGAATGGTGAACAGGACAGTTCTTGAAATACTATTGCAGTTCAGGGGAACGAAGGGATTGAGAACAACCTTGCTGTGGAGGACTTGGAGGTGCTGGTGGAGGGGAGGCTGGACATGATCCAGCCATGGGCACTCACAGCCCAGAAAGCCATGGGCTGCAGCCGAAGCAGCGTGGGCAGCAGGGCCAGGGGATTCTGCCTCTCCTCCTCCACAATTGTGAGACTCCACTTGGAATAATACATCCAGCTCTGGGGCTCTCAGTACAAGAATTACGTGGATCTGTTAGAGAGGTGCCCACGCAGATAGCCAGGGTGCTGGAGCGCCTCTCCTATGAAGACAGACTGAGAGAGCTGGAGGTGTTCAGCCTAGAAAAGAGAAGACTCCGTGGGGATGTTACAGCAGTGTTCCAGTACCTAAAAGGATCCTGTAAGAAATATGGGGACAGACTTTTTAGCAGTCTGCTGTGATAGGACAAGAGGTAATGGTTTTAACCTGCAAGAGGGTAGATTCAGACCAGATGTAAGGAAGAAATTTTTTTCAACAAAGGTGGTGAAGCACTGGAACAGGTTGCCCAGAGAAGTTGTGGATGCCTCATCTCTTGAAGTGTTCAATGCCAGGCTGGATGGGGCTTTGAGCAACCTGCTTTAGTTGAAGAGGTCCCTTCTTATCACAGAGGCCCTGGACTAGATGACTTCTAAAGATTCCTTCCCATTCAGACTATGCTATGATTCTAAATATGACATAGAAAGAAAATAGAATTATTTGTACAGTATTATTGTGTGAGTGGAGTTGGTAAGAGGAAGGAGTACTGGTTAAAGACTGCCAGACATTGGTGGAAAGTCATTATCCAGCCAAACATTAGGAGACAATAGAGGGATAATGTTGTCAATTGACCACATGTATGTTCCTTCCATTTATTTGTGGAGAGTTCAGTCAGCCATAAGATAGCTTGATGAGGAATGTCTTTGGCTTAGATAAAATGGTAAGAAAGAGCTACTTTAATATCTTCAGGTTTGTGTTCAAGTCTGTCTCTTGACAAAGATGGATAGAAGGCTTTTCAATGTGACCTCCTCCATTGCTTTTCCAATACAAGCAAATGATAATTCACTTGTAAGGTGCTAAAAAGATACAGTACCATAGATTTGTTCAAGGACCAGGTGTGGAAGTAGCACCACTGTTTGACTTTGCCCTTGGACAGATGACTGAAATTGAAGACTTGTCTGGAGCAAACATTACCTCATAACATATTTGGCACCAGCACAACTGAAAGATTAGAGAAGAAAATAGTAATGTGCTAAAATGTGAAAAGGAAAAGAATATTGTTTTCTCCATCCAAAATTCACAATTTGTCCATTAATGTAGCATAGACTGTCTGTCTGGGAGAGTAGCTTATTCCACTATTCTGTGTATGGGAACCAGTGATGCTTCCTGGATAAGATATGTCTGAACATCTTAAATCACTCCAAGGAGAAATTTCTTCTTACTTGATGACATGCAGTAATTCTAATGATGGAAGGTTAATGTGGTTACACTGTCATTTTGTGCTAGCATACTAAGCCAGCACTTTCTTCCTACTTCCTCAGACCTAATTATCTGTGAGCTACTAGCGGGGTAGTAGCAAACTATGTTTAGAGTAATTTCTGTAGTAACACCTGGTAATAACAGGTCCTACCAGCTCCAAGGTCCCTGGCAGCAGAGTCCACCCAGCAATCTGCTTTCAATTTTCTCACAAGCATTCCTGGTTTTGCTTTGCAGCTTTTGGGAACTTTATGGACCAGTTTTCTTTTTCCTCTCTGAAACAAATGTCAGCAGAGTCAAGATCCATAAACTCACTATTGAAAAGTGAAAACAAAGTGCTGACTCAGCCCAGGGAATTGGAAGCAAGTTGCTCCCATAACAGGTTTGCGTAGAAATAACTGCTATGATAGTTGGGAGGGTCTTGTAAGTTTGCTTTTTATTGACATTTCCATATGGGCTTCTGGTGTTGTGTTTTTGCACCATTTCTTGAATTTCATGGGCTGTGCAAACCCTTTTGGGACGCCAGAAGAGGAACCCTTGTTGAGACCATTCACTTGCTGGAGTGGCTTTGAATCAGGATTGTCTGGTGCTCAGTCACTGTGTCCTTGTGCTCTGGAATATGGAAGTGTTCCCTTCTGGGAACTGTACTGGTGTAAGTACAAACTGGCATGTGCAGGCAAACTGTGTTTTCAGGCTTGTATTTTATTTCTCCCGATTGCCCTCTGAAGGTGAAAACAGAGATATCCTTTGCTTTTTGGGAGTGGTATCTTTGAATTAGGTAGGGTTAGCTCCCTTGAAGACATGCCATGTGCTGCTCTCCGTTTACATCATCTCTGCAGTGAGAAATAAATCCAGCAAAAACCCCTGCTTTCATTAGCCTTAACTTTATAAATTTTCCACACTAGGCAGTTATCTAGTTAACATATGGACTGTACAATAGATTATCCCAATGTGAATATGCTGTAAGCCACTCGAGGGATTTGGCTGCTGTGATCAATCACAACAGCATTTGCTCTAGGGCCATGTGTTATTATTTATAATATATACTGTTTATACTTCATAAAATTCTCTTATCACTCTTTATTTCATAAAATCAATTTATTGAAAGAAAGAGCCAAAAGATTTATCATTTTCATAATAAAATATCTTACTTCACCTGCCAGGAGTAGCCAAATCGATTTTTAACGTCTGTTAATGATTTAACTCTCCCTTTATACTGACGTCAGTAAAAGGGTGTTACCACTCCCAGTCTTCAGTGAAAGGGTATTTTCAGTTTACAGAAAAATATACTGCTTGCCTCTGCATTTATAAATGCATAATTTACACTACACTTTAATTTCTTATCAGCAAAATGTCAAAAACTTCGGTAGAGCCTAGATAGTAGGATAATTGGATACTCTGAATATGGTGGATATTCAAAAGGGCATATCAAGATGGCATGTAAAGAGTTTTTTAAAAAAACCCTTAAAATTTTATATTTACTCTTCTTGTGTTTATTATGAATAACTAATTTAAGAGACCACTTTGTTTTGCTTATCAGCCTTCTCATTGCAATTCAGAGATATTTAGATTGAATACTGATTAAGTTAAGCCCCAAGAAGCGTGTGCATTTCTAGAGAGAAAATATGTTTCGCAAAGAATTAAGTCATTGATTTACTAGACACTTTTTTATGCATTATGATATATAACATAACACAGATACCCTTTTCTTCATTTCACAGTAAAAAATATTTTCTAAAAGTGATTACTAGTATCGTGTTCTGTGTAAGGGCGTTGTGATTTTCAGTTTTAAATGTGATTCTGTGATGGGTTTTCTTTGTTCAAGTGAATTTTCCACTCTTATTAGAAGGTTGCTGTAAATGCCTAGCCTTGATTTTAAGGAGATAAGAGATTATTTTGTATATAAGATCTTACAATGTAAACAAATACATCTGGGTTTACATGTTTTTCATAAAAATTTGTTGGTCAGAGGTTCTTCTCTAACATATTTTCAGTTGTTACCTAATGTCTCTCTGTCAAAACATTTTATATTAATTTTAGAATTTTGGTTCACTGAGTGGTTTTTTTTGAGGATTTCCCACATCCAGGATAGTTCTCTTGTTTCACAGTAATAAAAAGAGCACCCCTTACAGAATAGCCAGAGGGATGAGAAAGATGTGTGCAGCAAGGAGTTTGACTCTTTCCCCTGCACTTCATTTGTAAGCTGTCACTTATAATTGCTATTGCAAAATCTTAAGGTTTGTTTTTTTGTTGCTGAAGAAAGAAACTG
Source organism: Calcarius lapponicus (assembly GCA_039654755.1). Lineage (NCBI taxonomy): Eukaryota > Metazoa > Chordata > Aves > Passeriformes > Fringillidae > Calcarius > Calcarius lapponicus. Next base: position 34,438,948 of record CM077481.1, read on the forward strand.
TGATGGAAAGGTCATTAATTTTGCTTGATTCCCAAACAGGGGAAGTATTTTTTTAGGCTCCCCATTCTGTCAGAGGCATGCAGGTTTATGCACTTTTTGCAATACATTAATTGTTTTCTGAAAGTATCTCTTTTAATTTCTTCAGTGCATGGTAATCCTAGGAACACTGCCTTCTTAATTTAGCACATATAGATTAACTTCTGTCATCTTTGTGATTAACCACTCTAAATCTGCTGCCCGGTGGCATCTTGGGTGGCTGCAGTCTGGCAGGGAGGGCACTGAGTTGCTTTGTAAGTGTCACAGGAATCCAGATCTGGCTAGTTATTCAAGCCTTAACTTGCTGTGTTTAAATTTCAAATAAGAATTTGTTTTTGTTTTGTTTTTTGTTTTTTTTTTTTTTTCTAATGGGAAAAAAAAGTATTCTGAAATTTTTTAACTAACTTGGCATGAGCTATAATCATGAATACATTTTACCTGTTGTCTTACTTCCTCAGAAGGGAAAGGTTCTTAACTCACACTCAGTTTAAAGCATCAGATCAGATTCAGAAAGTAAAAAAAATTGCTATGTCTAAATTCTGAATAGTATTCCGTTCTCATGCTTATTTAAAGTCATGTTTTAACATGTTAAAATTATATTATCAAAAACATTGTTTTTAAAGGTCTGTCTGAAGGACCTAGCCTTTTGACTACATTGCTCTGGGCAAAAGTGAAATGTTGCACTCTTCTTCAAATCCACTTGCTATGACTTGAACAGTGTAAGCAGTTATTGGTCAAGATAATCCTGATATTTCAAATTCCTTTTATTAAGAAAATACTAATATTAAAATTAGGTACAGGATGACTTCTTCCTTTTCTTCCCTTTCCTCTCCCTCTCCCCTTTCTGAGGAGGTCACTCCTGGCAGATGGATTCAGTTTTGGTGTTATCTTCAGGAGACTGACCACTTCAGTAGTCCCTTTACACATATGGATATCCATGTTGATGGCTATATTAATTTTTAACCTCAGGAAAAGACTATTTTTATTCTCTTGAGGTCTGTCTTACACCAGGTTAGTAGTAGCAGATGTAGTTTGTTGCCTGCTTTAACAGCGGTATGGACAGTTGTAGGCATGTAACTGCATTTTATTCTGGCAAAAATCACATTCCACGGCTGAGTGTGAGACTGAGCTTGCTCGTGCTAACATTACTGGCCATGGTAGGAACTTATTAATACTGGAGGGAAAGAAATTTCAAGGACAATAGTAGTTCATAAAAACATGGTGTGTAGGCCATGTCTAAGAGATTCTAAACTTGGTAGGAAGCACCAGAAGGTAATTAGGAGCCTTTAAATGTGGAAATAAGTATGAAAGATATATGAATATATTTTTCTCTTCATCAGCATGTCAAGTAACTATGTCAGGAAGTAAAGGGTGAGAGAAAATTGGCAAAGCCCAAGTCACAGGCAGTTTAAATAATTATCAGGCTTTTCCAATGCTTTGCAGGAACAATATATTGCAATAAATACAATAAATTGTAGCAACTTCAGCTACTGGGTAGTTCAGTGTTACTGACTGAAGAGCCATTTCTTAGTAAGACACTCAGTAGCCAGTAAGCTGTCACCTGATATGAATGGAAGTGTAGCTCCCTCCTTTTTTCCTTTGAGTGGGCTAGGTCTGTCCAATCTCTTCTCTGAAAAGCCTGGCTATTGCTGATGATGATGTTTTGGATTTATGTGGAATAGCAACTTCACACCAGCATCTCTTCTGGTGATGACTGTATGGTTCAGTCAAATCAAATGCTAAAAATTCCTTATCCCTTGGGATCCATACAGCTGCCTTTTGATTACATTGATTACAAACACAGCCATTTTTCATCAAGAAGTAAGATTGCCCCATATGGTGAGAGAACCCACGCAATGTAATTAATATAAACTCCAGAAAATAAACTTCAAAGGTGTCAATAGGTGGGAGAAACACTGTAAAATTATGCCTTGGGGCCAAGTGAAATACTATTGAGACCCTTGGCTAGCAATGTAGCAGCCTCTCTGTTTGTTTGCCTAATTGGTATAAATATCCTTTGAGAGCTGTAACAGAACTGACAGCAGGAAGCATAACATTATAGAAGAAAAATGTAGAGAAAAAGGTCTTGGTTTAATCATTGACACAGGTTGAAGAATGGATGGTTCACATTAGATCATAGTAAAAAGCATGAACTGAAACAAGTTATGTGGGAAATGTTCCATTTACCATAAGTTATGTACTTAAAGTGGCTTTCATAAAAGAGAAATAAATGGATATGAGGAACTTAATAATGTTCTAAACCAATTTTTTTAGCAAAGTCAAATAAAAACAAAGGACTGATAATAAAAGCTGACAAAACTAGTGATTCAAATCAGAACCATTTCCTCAGATTTCTGCTAGCAGTAAACTGTGAGAAAAAGTCTGAATGGACCTTCTGTGTAATCTACTGAACTGGGCCTATAACATAGACTTACTTAATTTATTCTTTGATTTTTCAATTTAGTACTTGATTAGAAGTTCCTAATATATGAAGCACAACTAGTACTGACTGCTGATAGTAGAGAAACAGTTCACATGTCCTAGCCTTCTGAGGCATTTAAGGTGTACTCTGTGTCGCACTTCAAATTACCAGAACATAACTAATCTCCATCGGCAAAAGGGAGGCAAGCCAGTACAAGCAGGAGTCATAAAGTTAAGAATGCAGCAGAGAAATAATAATACATATTGTGTTTTCTTACCTCCTGTAATTAACTATTTGTTGCAATATTTTGACAGGGATTCCACATGTCCTTGTCTACTCCTGCATGCATGTCATTTGTTTAAAATGGATGCGCAATTTAAATTGAACAAAAGTTTTTTTTATTTTTGGTAGATCATTTATAACACCCATGTGCACAATAAAATCACAAAACAGCAGTGTAAAAGTGTCTTTTACTCAGGGGTTGGATACCAGCTCTGAGGAAGCATAACTGTTTCAAAGGTCTGAATGGAATTTGACATGCAACGTAAGTTCTGTAACAACCTATGTTACACACTGCAATTAATATCCCACACATGCAATTGGATCAATCAGAATAGGCTTGGGGTATATGTTTAGTACAAAAACCGTCAAAATATTAAAAATATTCAAGACAAGATCAAAATTTTATTTTCATAGGCCAAAATTTTTAACTAAGAATTGATAAGTTCCGGGAACCTAAGTGAATGTGAGTCTTTTCTAAAACAACTTTTTGGTTAGGTTAGGTGCTTTAAAGTAATACAGATAAGACCCAATCATACAGTAACAATATCTTTTCAGGCTAATCCCACTTTTCTTTTTCTTTAGAAATTAGTCAGTTATTCCATTTAATAATGCCAAAGTCCTTCTCAATCCAAAATTTCCTTAACTTTTCCTCATATTACACCCACCTTGTCCCATTCAGAGCAGTAGCTAATCAAAAATGGTGTGGCAAAATGCTTACTGGCAATGGTAAGGTGTGATTATTTTGCCTTCTCTAGCACAATTTAGCAGAGTCATAAATGCCTCTCTTATAAAAACAAAACAAAACAAAACAAACAAACCTTTAGGCTGGAATGACTGCATTCTAAATTAAACTTCTTTGCCTTTCAAATGCAAAGGAAAAGTACTTTCATTTGTAAAGGCAGTTTGCTTAACTCTGAGCTATTGGTAGAGAGGTCTCCAGCTGCTGCATTCCACAATTGCCTTTGATTCCTAGTTAGTATTAAAGGTTATGGTGTGACAGAGGATTTGTCCCAACCAGGTTAGAGTGCAACTCAAACTCAAATACACATTTAAACAAGAATGTGTTTCTTAAGGATACTATCCTGCCAATAGCAAACTCATAATTTCTCTTAACTACTTACATCTTATAGAGCTCTGATCTCTGTTCCGTGTGATGTGAGTATTCTGCTGCAGTTCTTAAGCTCTAAATGTTACCAAGGGCTTATCAAACCCTGATCCTTATTCAAAATTAAAAATGCTGGAGTTAATTTAGGGCAGTATATGGGACAAGTCCCAAGGTGATGTGACATCTGTTTTTTTGATACATATGTTTTTCTTTCCTTTTTGTTTTTATTCAACTTTTAATTTTCATCAAGATCTGTCTCCAGCTATGCAGTGAAAACACTATTAAATTTACAGTTCAGGAACACTGTAGGATTTGCACACTAAAGATTTTTTGAGTAAAACTCCACCAACTATGTGAAAAACTACTTTTATTTTCTTTTGACTTTGTTTGTAGACAAAAATAATAGTTTTCAAAATCATTTATAGGTATAGAATAAACTGGATGAAAAGAACTTGGAGACTAGTAAGACATTTCTGAGACCAAGTTATTAAATAGTCACATGGGATGATTTTTGGCAATATATCCTTTCCTGCTCCTTTGTCCTCCTTCCTTTTACCGATTGAGATATCTGGAACGTCCTATCTGTTAAATGAAAAAAAAATCTGTAAAAAAATCTGTACGAAAGAGCATGCATCCTATGAATTCAGCATTCTTTCAGACCTTGACATTGATAACATACAGAGAAAACTCTCCGGAATGACATAGTTTGGAACAAAGACAGATAGTTTGTGAAAGCATTACAAGCTTGATAAATTAGCTGGTTTGTGTTTGTGATTTTTTGCTAAGTAAGACAGTGACAGGTAGCATGCTACATTTGACAAATCTATGGACTAAGACTTGAGACTTGTTTGAAATATCAGCTGAAAGGAGGCTTTGCTTGATTACCCATGTGGATCCTGAAAATTGCAAAGAATGACTTATCTAGAAATGAGGGAATGCAGTATGAAACAGATGATGCTGCAAAGATTTTTCTTTAAAAGCTGAGTAGTAATAACTGTTATTTTTTAATTAGAGTGGTGGGGTTTCTGTTTTTTGTTTCTTTGTTTGTTTTATATTGTTGTTTTTTTTTTTTAACTTGCTTCATTAACTTTGTGATTTCTTCTTATTCAGTCTTTTGACTGGTGACATTAGTACCTACATCGAATCTTTATGTGCTAATAAAGAGGTAATAGTCACAGCTTAAAATAACATTAGTCCTTTGTAAAAGAGAACAAAAAGATGAAACCTGCGGCAAACAGAAGATGTATGTTCATGACAAATTATTTTAAAAAGCTGTTTCTATTTCTTACTCTATTCCCATTCTTTTACAATTTTAAACTATATGACACACACTGTCTGTTAATTAGGATACAATATTCATGTGATTCAAGAGTAATCTTTACCTTTCTATACAACCAGGAGAATCACAAGGGTTAGAGTTTTAGAAACTTAACTCTTTTTTCATAACAATACACATGGTACTACTGAGCAGCATCTTTTAGTTCCAGGGAAGCTGGTGGGCAGTCTAATTTTGACTAAACAGTAGCCTAATTTTGTCTGTTCTCAACCAGTTTTGTAGCACTGCAGCTTGCAGTACAATTTGTAGCAAGCTATGAAGCTGACATTTGCTCCCAATACACAGGAAGGAATTTGGGGGTGAGCAAAATGTGCAACCACTTCTTCCCTGGTAATGCTCACCAAATCAGGAAGTGGGAGGAATAGATTGTATTTGGCATTATACTGTTCTGTAACATTTGAGAACATTATTTTCATATTCTCTCTTGATACTGATCTGTACATATTTTAGCAAAATTGATAAAAAATACAGAGTGAAAGAATAAAAGTGACAATGAAATTTCAGCTTTTTTTTGAGAAGGTCAAGGTAAAAGTAGGTAAGGAGAGAAAAAAATCTCGACAGATTATTGAAAGATAAAATTTGCTCCTTTTTGAATTTTTTTAAACTAATTCAAAATTTCTTTCTAAAAAGAGTTTAATGAGTGTCTACATGAGGTATTTCAGATTTAAACTCCTAGTAGATTATGGGCTATCTTTAATAAAGGAATATAGGGGAATGCCAGCTTTAGCACTAGAATTTGGAAAATAATACCATCACTGCACATAAGAAATCCAATGCCTACATTATTATAAATTAATGCCTACATTATTTTAAATTATAGTTCCATTACACAGCAGAATAGTTGACACTTCCTTCACTTCTGGCCAGGTGATGATGATTCCTTATCTGTGGAGAGATCCCAAAGATGAAGACCAAAATTCATTAATTCAAGAATTGAGATGAAGTTCCCAAATTTATAATCTACCAATCTAAATTTTGAGATAATTTTCTCCCTCAACATGAGCATGCTTTTGAAATGATCACTTGTATCTGCATCCTATAATGGTTCCTGTATCCAAATATATGTATCATAGAATCTGCCAATAAAAGTAGGTGTTTCACAGTAAACACTAGCATAGGTGTGTTTCTAATCTGTAAATGTATAATTAAAGGACAGTGCCCAGATGGCAAGATGTAATCTTGATCACCACGTGGACTTAATGAAAATGCTCTGCTTGCAATATACAACTAGTACCACCACATGAAGCAAGTTGTAGTTTCCTTTCTACTTGCAAGAAATTTTGTATTTGCTTACTGTTCTGCAACAGGCCCTTTCAATCTGATATGTCCATTGTACCTGTAAACATTTACATTTAAGCCTTTAAGCTACAGAAAAGTATTTTAAGCCTTTAAACTACATTAAAACTTTTCTTTGGTTTTAGAGGAGGATTTTTGTATTCTATTTCTGCAAGTGTCTTTAGTGGTAATACTTTGAGACTTTTCAATTAATATCTCTGACTTCTCACTTGTTCAGTGTAAAGTTTGAGTTTGTTTTTTCTGTTCCATGGCTGGACAAACAAAACTAAGACCTAATTAAAAAAGACAGCTCTGACCACAGAGAAATCAAGTTGATGCAAGATTTTTTTCTAGTTTTAGTTTTACCTGTGCTACTTCAGCAATGTCCACAGAGACTGACACAGGTGCTGTGGATTCACAATTCTGCTCAGGAGATGCAGAATTTAATCTTGAACTCTCCTGTAGCTTCAACAGGGTTTATTTCCTTTTTTTTTTAGTATTTCATTTGCAAAGATGGGTCTTAAGAAGGTCCTTATATTCTGTAATCATATAATGAAGAGCAAGATTAATCTGGAATAATCTTAATGCACTGCTGAAATACATTTCTCAGACATGCCATGAGACATCAAAGGTGACGTGAAATCTTGAAACTGAGAATCCCATCAGATCTGCTACCAGAACTCTATTAAAACTTTTATTTTCAAGGATCTAACTACACTGATGCCCAATCTTCATTCCCTGTGGCCACCTTTTCAGTTACCTCCTAAAGTGCTGAATTATAAACCAGTCATAATGGATAAATTTATGAAATTAGGGTGTGGCTAAATAGATTATGCACAGATGTGAAGTATTTTTCAAGGCTGCTGATGTTGCTTACCTATGCAGCACAAAGCAAAGTGTTCAGATACCTCATATTCCTTTTGCATACATCATGACCTCTTTAATATAGAGCATCATTGCTGTCCATGTTAAAGTTTTTAGAGTCAGATGGAGAAACAACCCAGAGGTCTTCTGTCACCATGAAATTCCCCTGTAAAAAGTGCCCTTGAGACCTGAAGAATTTATTTCATCTATCCATATACACCTGTTGTCCTTTACGTATATTTCAGGAACCAGTTGTCCAGAGACTTGCTTCTTGGTCTTGGTTTAGTTATAGTCTCCAAGCATATTTTTCAAATGGTTCTGTTATTGCAAAACACAGAAATCTTCCTTCTTCAAGCAAAGCTTTTGAAAATAAATTTTAAAATCCTATATCTAGTTCTGGAAAGTTTTAATATTATTTCAAATCCTTTCCACTCTAAACAGTTCCTGGGTTTGAGAAAACAGATTCTAGAGTGAAGGTGAGAACGTGTGTATGTGGCAATGAAAAACTGACTCAGTAATTTACATGCTGGAAAGCATTTCAGTTTTAGCTCTACCGTTTTGATACACAGAATTGAGTTTCCACCAGATTTCCTGAGTAGGAAAACCTAGTTCATTACTGAAAACAAGTAAGACCTCAGGGTTTGAACTTCCCTGGGAATCAATGGGTTCTCTTACACCCACTTATTTTTACCCAAAGCAGTGCTTTGAGATGTGCCTTCAATTTAGCATCTTGCCTCTGTAAGATTTTGTTCTTTTTATAGCACAAGATAGTGGTGTGGAAAGGTTACATTTTAACAGCTTATTATTGCTGTCCAGTTCAGCTCTTTTCAGTTAAGAAGGCATTTAAATTCCTCTGTATGTTTATCAACAGCAATACACCTCCCAAGGTTGCTTCACCATTTTTGTGGTAGCATCATCCACAACAATATGAGAGTAAGGGGGATTATGTTAAATCATGCCAACAGGGACTTTCTTTCTATTTATATTCTACTTGTTTGTTTAAAATTTGAGGAAAATGTGTGAAATGTGCTTGTGATTAGGGATATTTGCAGATTTGAATCTTTATATTTTAGAAATAATAGCTCTTCTAGTAATATTCACAATTTTCTAAGACCTTGTTGATGTCAGTGTAGTAAATTAGGCAAGGAACCTGTGAATAAGTATGTAGTCTAACTAAAGACTGCATCATTGTCACAAGGTTACAAGTTGAAAATGTTTCAATAGTTCTAAGTTTTGTGTGATCAGATTTCTGAATTTGTGAGACTGTGGTCAGAAAGTCTGTGCTGGATCTTAGCTTATGACCAGAGACTTTCCCAGGCTAAGTACAGAGATTGGCCTTTGGGTGTTGTAGTTTGCAGGAGAACACTGGCCAAAAAGTTTATCTTACAAGTGTAAAATATAGTTCTATTTTGAAATACTTCATTTTTTCAGTACAGTCCAGTACAATTTAAGTATCTTGATTTTATGTCTGAATAATTGCCAATGAAGTGGTCAAATCCAATGTAAATACCAATACCATCTAAAAATAACATTTATGAGAAGTGCAGAAAGGATGGAAAGAAGTAAGCTGTCATTTTCAAGTGCTAATGCAGAGTTGAGCTAATCCTTCTATGCTGTGGCAATACAACAGTCAATAATGTGTTTGACAGCATCGAGCAATTATCTGATAGTGCCCTTAACTAACTTAACCATAATTCTTGCTTCATTGCGTGTATTGCCATCCCATGGTTGAAATTCCACACTGTATGTGCACATTATCCCTATATTTAATGCGTGGTTAAACAAAGTGTGGAGAGCCGGGGCAGGCCATGTTGCTAAGGTGAATAGGTGTCACTTCATCTGTGTAACTGGTAGATTAAATTGAGAAATTGGCTGAAAACCTGTTCAGTTTTCTTTGCAGAAGATGCTGGTGAACAAAGAAATGTTAACAAAGGCAACAACTAGCCTGCTAAGCTGCGGCCTTCCTTGATTGCCAGCCAGGAGGCTACACAGCTAAACACAGCATTCAGGTACTTTGGAAGCAGAATTTTTGAGAACATAAACAACAAGTTGTCTCAAATCTTAGGGCCTTGCTTTGCATTTTCCTGTAAATATTTTATGACATCTGTAACAATTTGAGTGAGAGTAGTTTTCAGTCAGGTCACCATCTCACTAGGACAGAATAACCTAAAGACTGGTGAAAACAATCCATCAAACCCAAGTTTTGATTTCTGACTTCAGAAAATAGTGAAAACCAAGAGATTTTTTGCATGAATGCAAGGATTTTAGCACATTGTGCCAATTGACTTCCATGTCCCTTAGTGACAAATTATTTTATGCATATGATTAATATTCTTTCAATCTGTCTGTATGTTTGACATTTATAGTACCTCTTCAGTGGTGGCAGCAGCACTTTCAGTTAAAGGTAAAATAAAAGCAAAATGCATGCACACACACACACATATGTACATATATAAAAATATATATACATGTATATTTGTTTCTCGGGATTAGATGATGGCTGTGGTCTGTGTTCAGTGTATAGTTTCCTTGAAAGTTTTCAAACTCTTTCAGAAGCTCTGGCCTGCAGTCAGCCTCCCTGCCTCACACTCCTAAGCCACCAGCAAAGGGAGACGCCCCAAACTTGAACCCACAGAGGAGCTTACAAATGGCTTCCACGAACACAGGATCAAAAAACCCTACCAAAGATACAGAGGGACATTCATAGTAAATAATTTCTTGTTAATATACAGGTTTTTCTTCTTGAGGTTCTTAAAGAAAATCAGGGAATTTTGCAGGAATTAAAGGCTAAGGACTAAAAGTGAGCTATATTCTTCTCCTACACAGCTACAAATAGATGCAAAGTTTGAGCTCCCATTGTAATTGATTACCTCAGGGCTTCTTTCTTGCTTTGCCTGCAGTGTAAGTGTGTGGGAATGGTATGTGACAATAATGGCAAAGATTGATGAGGCCTGTAAAATGAGAAAATTGAGAGACAGTAAAGCAATTACCAACCTAAGCCATTAAGAGTTTTTAATAACAGAGTCAAAGAATGATAAGGCTTTGGAGGGGACTTCTGAAGATCATTTAATCCAACATCTTTGCTAAAGCAGATTCATTTACAGCAGGTTGCATAGGATCTTGTCCAGGTGAGTTATGAATCTTGGCAAAGAAGATTCTAGAATGTCTCTGGGCAGCCTGTTCCAGTGCTCTGTTGCCCTTCCAGTATACTTTTCCTGATGTTCAGAATAGACTTCCTGTGTTTCCACTTGTGACCATTGTCCTGTCCCTGAGTACTAATGAATGGAGTTTGGTCCCCATTCTTGATAATATGAAAAACAGAGGAGGATTTGAAACTTCATAGTTAAAGAAAAAATAGCAACCATTTAAGAAAAATCTTTATGGAACTCTATGGCTCCTGCATAATATGCCATTATGTTATTTTTCTGTTATTACATTACAAAGCCCTCCAGCTTTAGTCATGATCACAGAAATTTGTGTCTAATCCACAGAGACATTATGAAAGTTATATTAGCATGTTTTTGTCTGCACAGGTCAGAGTGGAGTACTGGCAAGATACTGAGTGGGGAGTGGCAGCCTTGCTATCACAGGCAGTAGAGAGATAGGCTGGGCTAGGAAGTAAGTTCAAAATGAGAAGTTTTAAATAGAACTGGTGGGCAGTTCTATTTTTGGGGGGGCAAAAAGATGCAGAAATAGAATTTACATATACTTTGCCAACATTTTTAGAAGTGCCTTGAAGTTCCAAAAAGTGAAGCTACAGCTAACATCTTCCGTTTGAATAGCATGTCTTGTGTAGAAGTGCTCTCTATGGACTCAAGATGTTTCACGTGTGTGGAACCATGCATGATCATACACGGTACTGAAGTTAGTATTTTAAGAAAGAGCAAGTGAAATGCATAGAGTTAAAGATTGTAGTGGGATCTTTTATATATATGAATATGCAAAGATTGGGAAATATTAAGATTGCTGGGATCTTAGCTATGTCACTCTTGAAAGATTGGTAGCACAACATTAATATTTGTTTTGTGTTGCATTTTTCACAGGAATTATTGGTAGTCTCTATGCAGTCCTCCAAGGAAGGAAACCAGAATGAAGTCATAGTTTAAAGAAATTATAATGACCTCAGTGCAAGGCATTTGGAGAAGAAGGGAGTATTACATCATCTGCTGGTGATAATGCAGCCTAATGCAGAATGAATAAACAAAATTATTGCTATTTACTGTATTATAATATCTTCAGAAACATCTCTGATAATGCTGATATTTTTTAAATTTATTTGAATATGTTCCCTTAATGATGTCAAGGGCAGGATAGACATAAATATTCAAAGCTTTGAAATTTTTGTTCTGCTTTGTATAGGAAAAAGACATAATCTCTCTGCTCTGTGGAGAGCAATATCTGCAAACATGGTGATCAGTCTTTCTTGGAATATTGAAGTTTTGGTTGCTTTGGGGGATTTTTTAAGCTTCCCCAAATTGAAGTGTGTGAATATGAGATTCTCACCTTTCACTTGGAAAAAAGAGATATTTCATGTTGTTCTGATTACGGAGAAAATATCAAATATGAGAATTTCAATGACAAAGGTGAGGAAAAAAGAAAGAATATAATGGCATTTTCATGTCAACAGTCCTGGAAACATGAAATGTAATTTTGGAACACTTGGGGCAAAATTACTGAGATCTGGTTTGTTGTATCTACCTGCATTAGAAATTGAACAGGATGTTTCTGCTAACACTGACTTGTGCTTGAAGCTTTACAGACCTATGAGTAATATATGTGGGCAGATCTCTGATGCATAGCGATGCACAAAATTAAAATTAAAAGATCAGATAAAGTTGAAGGGATTTTGCATGAAGTAGAATTTCAGGTAAAATGCCTGGAATGCTTGGTGGATATCTAGAACCTGCATTAAAGAGTCTTTCTGAAAACTTTATGGCTATTCCAACTTGGTTAGCTAGACTGAAGCTGGAATGACTGACTATTAATCTTGGAACAATGTTTTCATCTTCTGGAGGCATAGCTCCAGGCAGAGAGTTACTTTTTGCTGTTAAAAATATAGGTCATCCAAGACAATTCCTTCTCATCAACACTTCCTCTTCTTTCTCCGTGAATTCTATGCACTTATGAGGGATAAAGCCTGACTACTTTAATAGATTTTGAGCACATTTAGGTAGAATCCTTCAGAAGCTGGTCAAACAGACTTACAGTTATGCTCTGATAGACAAAGCCTTTTCTCTCTGGAGCACAGCCATGAGGTAACAGAGGTGTAAAGCATGCTTGAGTATGCTCAGATGTTTCTGTGTATGGCGAATTCTCTTCCATATTATAAGCACTGTAGAGTTCAGTAGCATGCCTCAGCCAGGGAACTCATTTTTGAGCTAATGTTTTAGGTTTTTTTCTGCCTGGCTTGCAGGAAAGAAAACATAATCTTTACTTCTGAATGTTTTTTTTCAGATGCTCTTCACCAGAAAGCACCGTGTGTTTTCATTTCGGGTGGTCGTGATTATAATTGCTTGGGAATTTTTGAACAGTGCTTTTGGTTTTTTATTTTTGCTTGTAAAAAGATATGCATTCATCAAAACTGAAACAAGTAAAATTCAGTATTTATAAATTTTCAATCAAATTCTAAGCATATTTCAAAATTTTTGGAACAAATGTGATTGTTCTATTTTATAATACCATTTTGTTTTGAACTCCCAGTTACTCATGAAAAATTAACAAAATTTAACTGTTTTGAAGTCATACTAATGAGAAATGATAAACTCAAACTTATTTTTAACAGTGATTAAACTCTGTTACATAGGTAAACAAATTATGAAATTCAATTAGAGTTGTGAAATAATTAAGCATATTCTCCAGTAATTTCCAATCCATAGTGTCCAGGCTTCTGTTTATGGGTATCAGATATTTTTATGACTTTGTTTGTCAATTCAGAGAGCACTCTACTCTTGAAACATAAGTAGATATTTATAACTAAATTTAAGCAATCTATGTTTCACTTAGTAAACTAGGTTTCTGAGGCAAAATATCATGAGGCAAAATAGTCCCTTAATGAATTGTGCAATTTGTTCTGAATCTTTCCATTTGCACACCTGTTTTGAAACACAGATGTCAAAACTGAGTTAAGTGGTCTCATTGGTGCCTCGAATGTATGATATTGCAACAAATATCTCTAAACTGTTAAGGCATCCTCTGGCAGGAGAAGGTGGATTTATTATGTCCAGTCCTTTTAAAATGGAAAGTGACATGCATGTATGCAAATATCTTTGCTAACAATTCTCAAGTAATACTGATGTTGACAAAGTCACATATATAGGATCTCTCAACTGGAGAACAAAATCCCTTCAACTGCTTATGGATATAAAGAACAATTTATCTAGTATGTAAAATACACATGAGTCAGGTAGCATTTAAAAATGGCTGCTTTTGTACTTGCACACATTCTCTGCTGTGTGATGCAGTTTAAATATCAATAGAATTTTAAGCTAATACTGAGATAGGATATTTCTTTAGATTGAAGGATGCTGACTGTATACCTTAAGTAGTGTTATTGGTCAGTGCAAAATAAAGTTAAAAGACCCGTTGAGAAAAAATAGTTTAATTGAGAAGATGCTTCATCTCCTAATCTTTGTTTTCCTGGTATTCCTCCCGGGACAAGACCATAATTCAGTTCTTATGCTAGGATGAAAACTGGGCTTTTGGAAATTTTATGTCAAGTGTGAGCAAAGTTAAAATAAATTATTTGTTTGATTTATATTGCCATGCTAATGGGGTGGGAGCATTAATTAATTTTACAGACAATGTGATGTCATTTGGATTTAACATCAATTCATTGCAGTATGAGAATTCTTCTATAAGTCAGGAGTGTCTTTTCAGTTTAAGATGAGTAAAGTAGGTTCTAATCTTCTGTCCTGAAGTACTGGACTCTTAATTCAGCTGCCAGGATCTTTCTTGTCTGCATGAAATAAAAATGTATGTTAGTAGATTTAAGAGATACTTTAAGAGAACATGTAGTAAAGGGAAAAGTATAATAAGAAAAACCTGTATCTGCTGGTCTGAGCTTTCATCTGGTTATGGAGTAGTGGTTAAATGCAGCTTTTGACCTGTTCTCTGCGTGGTGGCCAAGCTCAGCTTTACTTTCTTCACACAGCAGTACGTATGCAGTACTTCTCAGTGCACAGAGCACTTTGACCTATAAAATGAGAAAGGAGAAATGTTCACAAAGTGCCTTGTGCTCTAAGAATTTGTGATTTTTTTAGCATGTAACAGTATTTAACCTACAATTTTGATTGTGTGAACTGCAAAATATCTGACATTATGAGTCTGGTGCATACCAGAGTGAGTTTGTTTTATAATTACCTCTGTGGTGGTGGGAAAAATAATCGCAGTCCATTCAGGTTGAATTTGCCTGAGTTGAAGCATGACAGACAGGTGTGTAGCTGTGGAAAACCTACAGCTTGGCACTGCTGTTTTTTCACCAAAGTTGAATACAAAAATAAAAGGGAACCCAAACCAGGAGATGACTGTCAGCCCTCTTTTTCCTCCTAGCCTAAATATGGGATGCCTTTGGCATTGCTGAAAACTGTCAGGGAGCTTTTCTGCACAAAGGAAGAATTTGTGCTGTGAGCAAGATATTTTTACTTCAGTTAGGGAACAGCCAAGGGAAATATACAGAAGCTGTCAGTAGAAATCAAAGGCTGAACAGTATGCATGCAGAGTGGCTGAATGGTCATTTTATCTTTGGCTCAACTTGCTTGGTGTTTTTACAGAAATTAATATGTATGATTAAATTCTAGACCTTATTAATAGCTGGCTTCAAGCAAATAGATACTACAGTAGATATAAGCCTTAGTAGTCTAATACATAAGTCTACATGAATACATGAATAATATCCTAAATATTGTTTGTATTTCCTCCACAGTTTAGCTGAAAATCTTGAAGGAGTAACACCTAAACCACTAAGCTTGCTGGCCCAAATTTCATAGCCTAATAGCAGAATCCCTGTTAGTGCATATTTATGGCATGTAATTACTGTTCCAAGTGAACAGTAATATTGTAGAGATCACAGCTGTTGAATGCTATAGGAAATGAGTCTTGGATTTAACTCTCACACAATGCATACAATCAGTGACACCCTTGGGAGGACTTCCTGGGCAGGACACCTGGCAGGCACCCTCCAATGAAATGTGCACATGTGTGCATATGGAAGTACACTGCATGAAAAGGGGAACTGCTGGTTGAAAACACATTTCTTACTTCAGCTGATAGAGGTGGCATTACACTGCGTGGCATAAGCATTTAACTTTATCTGAAAGACAACAGTCAGATTTCCACACACTCACTTGGAAAATTGTCCTTGGAGGTAGTAAATTTCTTTTATTTTGTTAAAGGAAAAAATTTTTCTTACATGATTTGAAGTTGATACAGTCATATCTTCAGCAAATGTGATGATTTGTGATAAATTGATAAGGTGTCATTGCCTAGCCAGTTCCAGATAGTGTATCCTGTATAAAAGAAGGAGCTGAAGATTTGATTCCTATTTTTTGCAAAAGCAAATTGAAAACTTCTATCTGATAAGGTATGGGTTTGAAAAAAACTCAAACATCCAAAGAAATTGTAAGTATGTTCTGGAAAGCTTTGCTCTAAAGTGCTTTTCTTCTTCTTTGAGGTTTCAATAGGTTGAAATTGATTTTGACCAATCCTGTCTGGCTATGTTAGGAGAAATTACAGCTTTGCACACAAATATTTTCATGTTTTTACCAGTTCTGTTTCATGAAAAAAATTGAAGCTTTGTACTAAAATCAATTTTCTACTCTTGAATTCTTTCCTGTTGTGGAGGAGGGTGAGCCAGGAAGAAAGAAATAAATAATGAAGACATTTCGGGAAATAATTGGAACGGAATACAATGATATTAACTGTGTCCGTACCTTACTGCTTTCATTTTCATGGCAGCTTTAAAGAATTAGATGGTCACTAAGACTATTTAGAGGAATTGAGAAATATCAGAATTATGCCAGGTACAGGTGGATCTCTAAAAAGAAGAAGCTGGAGGAGCTTTCCTTGATTGTAATTCTAACCTCTTCAGGCAAAGGGAAGTCAGACTTGTTTTCCCATATCCTACCAACCAGTTGAAGTATATGATTTCCATCATTGTTTATGTCTATAGCACTCCATTATGGAAAATGCATTATTTGTATGACCAGATATGTGACTGACAGAGAAAGCAATCTGTAGAATCATAGAATGGTTTGGGTTGGAAGAGAACCTAAATATCACCTAGTTCTGTTCCCCTTGCTGTTGGGCAGGGAACATTCTGCTAGACCAGGTAACCCTGTCCAGCCTGACCTTGAAAAGCAGTTGATTAGAGTATAGTGCTTATAATGCCAAGGTTGCTGGTTCATTCCCTGTAGGGACACCATTCTCTTAAGAGCTGGACTCAATGGTGAGTCCCTTCCAACTCAGAATATTCTGTGATCCTAACAGATTCCTGCCCAACCTCCAGGGATGGTGAGCCCACAAACTCTGGAAAACTTGTTCCAGTGCCTCACCACTGTCACAGTAAAGAGGTGCTTCCTAATATTTAATCTGAACCTATTCTTCTTCAGCTTGAAGCCATTCACCTGTGTTCTATCACTTTATGCCTTGTGAAATGCTCCCTCTTGAGCTGTCTCATAAACCTCCTTTTGCTACTGCAATTAAGATCATCAATTCAAGCCTTGTCCCTCTTTCTTCTCTAGTTATTCTTAAATCCTGCCAAAATGCCACTGAGATCTACATTTGTACATTTTCAAGCTGGGCTATATGTGTAAATTAATATATTTTCCCTAAAGTTTATAAAAAACAACTATCTATAAAATTGAGGTGGGCCCAAATAGAAATGGATGAAAATCCAGAGAATAGCATAGCATTTCTTCTTCATGTGAGTGGAGGCAAGTAATTTTGAACAAAAAGGTATAGTGCAAAGTGAGAGAATCTTGTTTTAGGAATTGTTGCTTGAACTGTCTCAAGCACAGAGAAATCAATGGAATTAAAGTCTTAGAGCTCATATAATTTTTAGTGAACCAAAAGAAGTATCTATTGGCAAAGTATTTGCCTCACTACGGAAAACAGTATTTGCCCTACATGGCTGGATGATGAGTGCTCTTCTCCAAAAAGGAAAAGGACAAGATGACATGTTCACTCACCAGCTTCAGTTCTTTTCTCAAGTAGTCAAGTTTTCAAGAATTGTGTAAGTATTCTCATTAGTAATACTAAGAATATTTAAATTCAAAATGTAAAAAACCTGAAAAGAATTTATATTTCATGAGAGAGGAGAAAGTTGCCTATGATATGATAATATATTTTAGATGCAATTAAACAAGAGCAAAGCTGTATACAAAGTGACACACTACACTTAAAAGAGGTCTATAACTAGTAATTACTATATTTGCTTGATCTTTTTGGGACAATAATAAATAGTGGAACTCACAAGACAGTTTTGTTCATGCTTAGCTATAATGTGACTCTTACATAAATGTATGATTAATACACAAATGTAGTAAAGAAAAAAGCATAGAGTAGCATTTCCTGGTCTATCATTTACATATTCTCTGTTTTGAGTAATTTCTTCTGTTTGGCCCTCTTTCATATGCCTTCTTTGACAATAAGCATACAGAAAGAGACATTTAAAACACTGATCTATGGAATTTCTGTTATATATGAAACCCCACAGTGCCTGAAAAAGGAAAAAAAACCCCAAACACTTCTTTCCATTGATAATTCAAAGAATTTCAACTGATTTGTCCAGAAGTTGCATTTCTGCATGTTGAAATGTACAATAACTGTAAAAATAAAAAATAACAAATGCTAATACCTAATCTTCATAAAGAAGAAACAAGTTTATGTTGCTTAAATGATCACTTGAATAAGCATAAAGTACCCACCTTTCCAGTGAAGTTCTGCCCTTTGTGTCTCAAAAATATGTTCCCTACAAAACAAAAAATTGTCCCGCAAAGACATTTGATTCTTGATGAAAAAGTATAAAAGTATCTTTTTATACTTACACGTAATAACTGGAAATTTAACTAAAGTTTTGCACAAATGAAAATGTTTAAGGTTATGGGTTAACACCATGTGATTTCCCAGGAAAATGAGTTCAGCAAATGCTTGATGAGGAAATGAAGGTATATGAGCACATAACTTTAACTCTGTTTTCTTGGAACTGGCAGAAGCCACTGGAAATTATCTGTAAGTGCTCCTGGTGTATTCATTATGTTCTTCTTGTGTCCTCCTAATGTAACTATGTTTTTCCACAGTGAGGAACACGCTGTGGTGCAATATGTAGTCCCAGATTGGAAGCCACCTGTGCTTTCATTTGGCCCACAGTTGCAAAGCATTCTTGTAGGTGATGCCTCTAATCCTCATTCTGACTGGCCAATCTGCATGTCCAGCCTAATACCTAGATTAGCATCTGCTAATACTTGCTGCTAATGCCTTGGCAGTGTATGCTCTCAAAATAGTGTACAGCAATTTTATACACCCACCTTTCCCACATCATGCATAAACAGGAATAGCACAAACACACAACCTTGCTGCAATCCCTTGTGGATATGTATGTGGGTGTGCCTGCTTTTTCACGTTTTTCTAAGGAATACTCTTTGCATGAAGAATCTCTGTTAGATTGTGCTGTGATATTCTGTTGGCAGTTTTGGTTCAGAAGGCACGTGGAATAACAAAAGAGAAAAGCTCTTGGAGTTATATAGGGTCATCTGAAATATATGACTTTCCTCTTCAATTTTTAGAATAATTAAAGAGTACGGACAGCTTAAATTACCTAGCATAATTCTTAGTGCAGCTAAAGACAATGTTTCATTTCATAAATAGAGGTGTCTGAAAACTAAGTAGTGGAAGATATATCAGGGAGCTATATCTTTATATTAATTATGATTTATTTTCCAGCTGAATCAGAAAGCACAACTTGAAGAAGATGGATGCCTTTATTCATCATAGTGTCTCTTCTCCTTCTTCTGACCTCTTCCTTCTTTCATCCTTAACTGAGAGCTTTGTATCCATAACTGGAAGCTGTGATGTACATAAAAATGTCTTTCAAGAGTTCTTTATTTCCTTGTGCTTTAGCTGTGTACCCATCCTAGTACTTCTAAGCTCCCCAGACACACAGGGGGCTGGCACTCCCTGTGTGTTCTCTCTGATGGTTGTCAGGAGAAAAAACGATATGCAGCCAAGTACATGTAGAGAAAAACAGTGGAGGAACTCAGGAACTCAGCTCAACTCCATTCGTCTTTGCTTCTAACAAGCACAAGGAGTAAGGTGGAATAAGTTAAAAAAAAGGAGTGGGAGAAAGGAAGAGATAAGTCCAGACATGAGGGGTAGAAACATTTCAAACCCTGGGCTTTTGTGGTCTAAATTACATCTGTGTAGGAAAATGCTTGAGGAAGAAGGGCACCTTGGATTGTGGTAAATTGCGCCTGTAACTGTAAACTGGGACAAACGTTAAGTCACTTTTCTTGGAAGATTTTGAGACAGTATACCTTGTGACTGTTTTGTGCACAGGAATTGGTTTGTGATGCCTGCATCTGCCTGAAAGAGGGATTTTGAATTTGTTGTTACAATTTTTGGTCTTATTTTTTTGAAGTAAATGTTCTGCAACATGACTTGTCAAACAGAGGCATACAGATACAGCAAAAAGATCAATTACAGCTTGAGAACTGAAAAAAAAAAATATTTAGAACCTAAAAACTACTCAGAAAGGCACTGGCAATATGTTTTTTTAGGTTTGTTTCGGGTGGGTATTTTTATTATCTTTTTTGATGAGGAGTTGGTGAGCAGTAAGTTGTACCTGTACTCATTTGTCTGAAAGTACATGAATAGGAAGAGTTGGTTATTACCTCTTTTAATCCAAGAACTGGAGATTTTCAAATTACAGCAACAGATGTTGAATTAAAAGGGGGGAAAAAGTCCATATTTCTTCAAAATGTGCATAATTAAGCCACAGGAAGGTGCAGATTCCAAGATCTGAAATCATAGATGAGATAGGCTTATACTTGCACTTGTATATGAAAATAGGCTTATATACTTACACTTGTTCTTTTACTATCTGTTAAGTGACTACTTTGGCTGGGGTGGGGTGGCACTGATAGACATTTTCATTTAAGTCTATGTAAATTCTGTATCTGAAAAAGAAAAATTGTAATTTCTACTGAGAGGGGAAAATTAAAACAGAAACCCTACAGAGAGGCATTTCCTCTCCTGATGGAACAATTTTAAATTAGCATAATCATAATCATAAAATATTTCCTACAGAAGTACTGGTCTTGCCTGACTGAGCCTTATATGAATATTCTGAAATGGTTATCTTAGATTAAGTATAGCATCTGTTTTTAAAAACAGTCTTTAGTTTATTAACTAAACTACAAAACAATAACTAAACTACACACAAAAAGAGAAAAAAAAAAAAACACAAGGAAAATGAAAACCTCACAAAAACACTCTCCTCCTCCTCCCCCCTAAATTCCCAATACAATACATCTTCCAAAATCACCAATTCTGGGTCCACCCTTTAGAATGCTCAACTTTCAGTTCCTCAAGAGGAGAGGGAGTCCTTCCATGTGTCGTGGTGGCCTTTTCCATCTTGTCCAGGTGCTCTCACCACCTGAACACGGACCAGGGCTGCTTCCAGGATTTTCCTTTTAAGGATGCCTCGTCCCACTCCAAAAAAGGCACAGTCTCTCACCTTTGGGACATCTGTCCCCCCATATTTTTTATACCCCCTGGGGCCGAGGGGTACCCACACTGAATCTTCTTGGGTCTGGGGCATTTCTCCCCCCGGACTCAGTCTCTGTATCACAAGGGAACATGGCTCTGTCCATGGCTACACAAAAGAGTCCAGCATAAAATGCCACTCCATCTTCTCCATTCCTCCAACATCTCTCACTCTCTTTCTCTGGTCCAGACCTTCATCACTCGTCTAGGAAGGGTTAATGTTCTGTAAAGTTTTCATTGTCCAAGAAGGGTTAAAAACTCCTCCAAGCAGCCAGACTCCTGGCTGCACCCCCCCTTCTCCTCAGCCGGGCTGCCTGCTGCCAGCACATGTTTACTAAATTTCAAGGTAACAGCCACAAGCACAGGCTGCACTCTGTCTGTCTCCAAGGGGGGGAACGGGCTGCCCATTGCTTCCCGGCATTTCTTTCCTTCTTCCTTCCACCCTTGGGGGGCCAGGCCTACCTCTCCCGGGCCGGGCCGCATGGCTTTTCCCCTCCCCCGCCCAGCCAGCAGCAGGGATGGAGGAGAGATCGAACTCCTTCCCGCCGGAAATCCAAAGAGGAACTGCCAGGGGGAGAGCCCTGCTTTTACCCTGTGTTCTCAGAGGTGGATCCAATGCCCAGTGGTTGGGCCAGATGGCAATATTAAAATCTGAAAACTCATTGGCCCTATCTACAGCATCCCAGAAATCCCATTTCCGGGTCAAACCATAACAATCACAAAGGATCAAACTGATTTAATGGAGACATTACTTACAAAAGTTGACTATATCTTTATTTGTAAAAAAAAAAAAAAAATTGTGGACAGGTATTTATAAATACACAAATAAATTAAAAAACTCAAACACCACCCAAGTAAACACAAAAAAAAATTGCTTGTATATCTATAGTATTTGTGGAATTCGGTTTCTATGAATAAGTGAAGGAAGAATGTTTGTATTTCATAATGTTTTGGGGAAAAAACCCCAAAACTCTTAAAAACTCCATCAGAAAAAATCAGAGGCGTGACTGCCAGTTTAAGTTTCTAACAAATTACTCTGCCAGTCCCATGTGAACTTTGTAATTGAAGATCTCTGTTGCACAAATATTTAATGGGGGTGCCTCTGTTTTAGTTGTTTGGATTATTTGCTTGTTTTGAAATCAATAGGCTTTAATTTTTATTTTGCATTTCTTTGTTTCTTCCTTTCATTTGAGGATCCCAGTTGAAAATATCTCCTTCAAATGGATTTGCGTCTTGCCTTTTGATACTCCAAAAATGAAGTAGGTTTCACTCTTAAATTTCTGTATTACTGTCGAAAAGAATTAAATTTATCAAGAAACCTACCTGAAAAGATTTGGTTTGCAAGTGCTACACAATATTAACCTGAAGGAAACAGTAGTCTTAAAGTCTATGTAAACCAAGTGTTAGTGAAGCTTATGCATTCTTGACAGAAATAGGAGGAGGGGAAAGATAAAAGATATTTTGCTACTCTCCAGAATAATCTCAGCTGAATGCCTTGATGTTCCAAATCTCTCTCCCATCCTGCCTGCGCATTCCACTGGGGAAATCTTTAGTATCTAAGCACCTAGATTAGGAGTTGCACAGTGGTTGCAGCCCTGCTTGTAAACCTCTGATGTTTGAGCCCACTTAAAATGCTGTTTCAGTGCTGTCTATTAATTTGCAGTTTTATTCACTGCTATTAAAGAAGATAGCATGTGTTTGCTGTTGTTTCCAGAATACATAAAAGAGTTGAGCAGAAACACTGAATTCCTTCAGTTGTTCTGGCTTCCAGAGACCCTCACATAAATGTAGAGAAAATGTCTCTTCCCACACCTGTGCCAGAGTAAAAGAGGAATAGTGAAAGATTATTCTGGAAGTAAAATTTAGAGGAACAGTTAAAGCTGATATTTTTTATGTGTGTAAGTGAAGTGTAGAGAGACATACCGCTGGCATTTTATCTGATCTCTCTGTAGACCTCTCCTTGAAGTTGAAAATAGTTGATAATGTTCACTAAATAGTTAAAGTTCACTAAACAGGAATTCCTCTTCTGGTGCAAAAATGTGGGGTTTTTCTGTGCCTTCGTATAGGGAATTATTCGAATTTCTTTATAACCTTCAATGGTCTGGTGTAAAATACAAAACCTGGCTTTTTTTGTTACATCTCTACAAGCTGTTGAGTTACAAAGTTAATCTCAATGACAGCTAATGACTGGTAATAATGGTTTTGTATGCCTGGTTATTGCCTTCAGTAGCTTGTGTAGTGACATTACCAGGAATGTCATTATTTTTCATCTAAGGAAAGAATAGCAAATGTCAGGATATGAAAGAAGAAAGACTCTATTTTCCTTCTACCTTTGCAAAGCTAATTGGAATAAATGGTAATAAGCAGACATTTTTATGTTAGCTCAGAAGAGCTGACAATGTGAAGTATGAGCTGCAAGTTAATATAACATTTGCCCAGAAAAGAGAAATAACACACTTTGTTTTATGGTACTGAAATACAGGGCTCATGTCTGATTTGAGGTAGGAGGTTGAAGACCGCATATTTTTCCACTGTTTTAATGCCACTGAAGAGCCTGGAAGGATGTCATATCAGTATTAACTAGCTCTAAGGACTTCTTTCAGTATCAATTGTATCTGAGTACTGCTTTACAAATAATTTTTGTTGTAACTTACAGAAAGAGAGAACTCCCTGCAGACTGTGTGCTGCAATTATCAGTGTCTCTTAACATGGCATCCTTGTCTCTGTACTTGCCTGGTTATTATGCCTACACTGCACATATTTTTACTCTGAGAAACAAATTCACATGGTGACCAAGTGTAATTTGTTTCATCTGTTATATACCTAAAATGAAATAATTTTTTTATTTGGGAAATGTGTGTTATTTTTTTTTTTTAATTAGAACTGTTTTAATACCTTTAAAAGTTGTTTAGCCTCATAGAAAAGATATATGGGAATGCTTTGCAGCATGTTCTCTTGTTTAAAAGACGCTTTGCTGAAAAGTTTGGCTGTCGCATAACACAAACTCCTCTTTTACAACATGCCTCTTGCTGTTAAGTGGATTGTTTGGCTGTTGTAAACCTCTTTTGTCAAGTGGGTGTTCTGATTATGAGCCAGGCTCTACTCTAATTTCCATCCAGGTTCTGAAAGGCGAGACCAAACTATTTACATACATCTCTGTTTCATTATCTCATGTGGTTTGGGTTTTGCTAGTTTGGGATTGCTTTGGTTTGTATTTTAAAACTGGTATTATTTTCCCAATATTTTTTCTTTTTAAAAAAGTAAAATGAGGAACGTATTATGTACAAACACTGCATTCATGGTCAGCATCTGGAAAAATGCCCTTTTCCATTATATGCTAAGCAAGCCAGCAGGAAAAAAGTGAAAATAACCATATCGGTCTCCATTTTCTTGGGAATGTGCAGCTGCATACAAAACTTTGCTTTCTTAAAAGGAAAGAGAACTAAGGAATAAAATAAACTGGCTGCAACATTGTTTTCAAGAGACAGACCTGTGGATCCTCATTTCCATGCAGACAACTTCACTCACCACAAGTCAATTTCAATAGTCTCCATGGGCTTACAAGTCCTTTGTGAATTTTTTACTTCTAAGAAATTTCAGATGAGGTTTTGGATGATGTCTGGGTCTGATTTGTTTGGTGATTCTCTTATGCTACCACATACTCTATCATTTTTATTTGCAAAAAACCCAATCCAACCCTCTTCTCAGGGAACATAATTTTGGTGCCATTAAAAAATCTCAATGAAAGATTTGCGATATATTGTTCTTTATCCATCCCTGGTGAAGACTTCCTCATGAATGCTTTTATTCAGCATAGAAAAATCAGGTAAATTAATTCAGTGATTCCTGATCAGTATAAAGACACCAATATTTGTCCTCTGAGTACAATTATCATGTGTAGTCTACTTCTATTTGTCCTTTCTGTGCATGTGAACAGTTCTACCACTTGCCTTTATTATTTCCTGTACTTTTATCCCCTCTTTCTCTTTAGCAGTTAGAACAAGCTGTGTGTTCCTCTAGGGAAACGTATGTTAAGGACTTGTGGCCTTTGGCTTAAATTAGCTTCTATGAGGTATAAAGGTTACTACCAGTTAATGGGGGGATAATTTGGCTGTGCTGAGCTGGCTTTGACTTTCACACCTGGCTTCATGAGTGAATTATAAACAATTTCTGCAGCAAGCATTTGTGCTTGAGAAAAAAAAAAAATTGAAATATTTAATGTGTTTAGAGTGGCTCAGTACTTTGGAGGTGAAGGGAAAAATATTTCAAAAGAGTGCTTTTCAACAGCTGGAAAAGCAACTACACATAAATCTGACTTCCCAGTTTAAGCCCCAAAAGGGAAGGTGCTGAATCATGCGGACTTTACTCATGCATCCATTTTCCCTTTGAAATTACTTTTTTCTGCAAAACAGACCAGGATTTTTTTCAGTTGTTTTTTGAAGTATTACACTGCTGTGTAGAAAATACACCTTGTATTACCTTTGGCATGAAATGCATTCAGCTCATCTTGGTTTTTTGTAACACTCACTATGATCAACAAAGTGGTCTTTATTTATGAACTTGATGTAATCTGAAACACCTAAAACCAGGATTCTGCTTTTTTGCATGTGTATGGGATCATCTTTTAGTAGCTGAAGCCTGGCACTTTAATTTTTGGAGGTCCATATCAGATTCCACCATCTATGACTTGTGCATTTAAAAAAGAGCGGGTCTAAGGAAAAGGTTGACTTGTCTGCTAAATACTAGCCAAGTAGGCCTTTGAAGATTGCAACTAGGGGTGTATTTTCCTCCTCTCTTATTTCTCTCATCAGTCTGAAGGGAGAGGCAGCATCCTCCAAGCTAATTTTTATCTGTGAAATGGAAGCTTCAATAGAATGCTGCAGAGAAGTAATTTCCTAGGTGTGGTTGTAACAATAGTTGAACAAGTTAATAGTTCACCCATGTTAACTTTATATGATAGGTAAATCCTTTGAGGATAAGTTCTTTTGGAACAAACAAGAACGGGTTAGTTTACTGTAACACAGTTTTACTATTCTTGATACCAATGGAACAACAAAGGGGAGAGTTTAGTGCTGAAGCACTCTAAGGACTGATTGGTGTCATGTTTTGTGTTTTGAGCTTCAAGATTGGAAATTTAACCCAGGTGGTTGAAACATCCCCTTATATCCTCCTACCATCTTAGGAATGAACTGTGAAATTCAAATATCTCTGCATGCCCCTAATCCCATTACAATTTAGAACAAAATGCTGCAAGGATGGCTGAGAGTTATTAATCTTTTGGAATAGCAGGAAAAATCTGAGGTTTTCCTTAGCTTATTCCTAAAATACTTTCTATTTCTTGATGGCTAAGCACATGTAAAGCACACATCTGGACTAACAAAAAAGAGTTTGGGGTATCCAACACAAATGTGGAGAAGGTAGCACAACGGTCTGATTATTGCTCATTAAACATTATGTGTTCTTGGGATTAGTCCAAGTCTTTCTGCTGTGAACCCCCTTTTCAGGAATAGAAAGTTAGCCCCAGCCCCAAACCCATTCTGTTGGCTCTTGGTAAAGCAGATTGTCTCTGGACAAAAATTTATGTGACCTTTGCTCATTACTAGTTTCACCTGGATTTCAGTAGGGGAGAGTGGGAAGGTGTAATGATATTTTTCTCAGAGGGTTCAAAATTACTTTTAGAACAACTGTCCTTTTCAAATTTGTTGCAATGGTTGCTCTTAAAAGATCATCTTTCATTCCCAGTTAACATTTAAAGAGTTTGAAAGAGTTTTATCAATGTTTAGAATGGGAAGGTAGATCAGTGTTGTATAGTAAATGTTCTAATATAGAAACTCATATAAAAGTAATTGAAGGGAGTGGAGCTGCAAGAAGGAACTTCCATATCTCAAAGAACAAAGACTATAGAAATAAAATAGAATACTTCTGAGTAAATCAAGGATGGTATTGTTGTGGCATGAAAAAAAAAGATAAGGAGATTTAGGTGATATTTGGAAATTGAATATTTGTCTAGGATAGTGTGTTGTAAACAGCTATCTTGCATTACCTAACGCAGGTTGTCACTGAGACTCATTCAGCACCTCTGCTTACAAAGACTGACTTATTCCAACTTGCTTTCAAGAGGCACAGATTGACTAAACCATACAAAAGTAAGAAATAGAGAATTAAGAAGTACAAAAGCCTCCTAATGGTACAGCCAAACTCCTTCACCTTATCCATGTCCATTTTTTCTTTCCAAAAGTAATCTCATTTACAGAACTGTTTGGCCTGACTAAATAAGGCAAACTAAATCTTCAGAACCACTTTTTACTAGATGCTTCACTTCAAAAATAGATTTCTGTGCAGCATTGTAATTCTGACTGCACTACTGATTTGGAATTTGAGTTGTACCATCCCATGCAAACTACCAGCTTTTTTTAACTTAACTTTCTCAGAGCTCTTTCTAGTGTTGGCTATTTTTGCAACAGTTTGCAGATGTTCAGTTCAGACCTTCTCTAGAGAATTGTTCCCTTAGTACTCTGGAACTGATGCAAGGGAAACTTAGATCATTTTAAATCTTCCCAAGTTTGTACACATAGTGTGTAATAAAAAGAGGAAAGAGGGAAGTCAGTTGGCAAAATGAAAAGTGGTTTGTTTTCTAATCTATAGTTTTAGGAGCGCATAGAGTTTTGTTTTCATAAATATTTTTGTTAGTGTATTTAAAAATGAAGGAGCATACTGGTTTGGGTGTTTTTTGTTTTTTTTTTTGGCGGGGGGTCGGGGGTGAAGGGGAAGATATATCTGTTGTGTAACTCATTAACCTGGCTATTTGCAGACCTTGTGGAATACTTCTGGGAAGGCATTAACATGAGAAATAGTTGCAAATATATTGTCATGGCACTTTTAAGAGAGTTTTCTACAAATCCTGGGATCCAGGATTTCAGCTCAAAATCAGTTTAACAAGTCTTTTCTTCATTGTAAAATAGCTTGAGATGAAGGGCTAATGCTGCATCTGAAAACTGTTGGAGTTTTTAGCAAGAACTCCACTTTCTAACCAAGAATGTGGATATGGAATGTTTGGTTGGTATGACAGAACCACATAATGGCTGAAGTTTGAAGGGATCTCTAGAAATTACCTCCTGCAATGCACCTGTCACCCAGAGCTGGATGGTCAGGAACATGTTGAGATAGTTTTTTGAATATCTCCTGGGCAAGTGACTCCAACTCTTCTCTGGGCTGTCTGTTCCCATTCCCAGTCACCCTCACAGGCCTCCTTACTTTCAGGAAGATCCTCACATGTTTCAATTTCTGCCTATTACATTTTGACCTATAACTGGACACCAAAAAAAGCCTGGCTCAATCCTCTTTCCTTCAGGTGTTCATACAAACTGCTAAGATTTCCCATAAATCTTCTTCAAGCTGAATAGTCCCAGTTCTCTTTTGTGTTGGGGAACCCAGATGTAGACATGGGACTTCAGGTGTGGTCTTACCAGTGCTGAGTATAAATAAACCTCTTTCCTTTCCAGAGATCACCTGACAAGATCCCTCAGCACTGAGTATTTGACTGTTTAAGAATACAGATCCTTAAAGAGCCTGGTGGTTTGCTGAAAAATAAATAAAACAATGCCAGAATAAATGGCCAGTTTTTACAGCACAGCAAGGTCACCCCTCCAGTTTTTCAGGGACTCTGCAACTGTGCAGGTGCAGGCAGCTTTTTAGATTTACCAGTGATCTCAAAAAGAAGTAGTTATTATGTAAGAAGGTATGTTGGCTGTAAGGTTTGTTTCAGGTGGGAGCAGATACTAAGAACTGTATTAAAACACTGTATTAAACTGAAAGACAGGACAATAAAATGACAAATGAAGTTGAATATGTGTTTAAATGTAAAGCAAACCAAAGAAGACTGTAATTCAGTGTGCAGCAGAATTGTAGTTCCTCATTGCAACCTGCTGTGAACACTAAAATTTTGTGTAGATGGTAAGATAACTGGATATTCTCATGGAAAAAGAAGTCCAGTAGAGGGTATCTGAAAAAGATTTGTTTTTAAATGTCATTTTTGTACAAGGAGGTTCTTTCAATACAAATTGTTGAAATCAGTGACAGTATTATCAGAAAAAGCCATGTTTTTCATTCTTCTAGGGGCATGCAATGTTGGATGCAGTGTAGGGGGTCAATGGGTGTGTGACTTTATGGAGTACCATTGTCCTTAAGACTTTGTTGTCTTTGTATATTGGGTAAGCCAAAGTAACACTGTTACCTGTTCATTCCTTTCCTCTGGACAATTGGGTAAAATTAATATCTCACAGTATTTGAACTTCAAGGAAATAAGCTTTAAGCTGATGTCTCCATAGAAGATAGTTTAAACAGCAGGGGTTTTAAAGAGGAAATTTATCCACAGCTGAGGATAAACTTCAGCAGTGGAAAAATTGGTCTTCATTGCTTTACTTGGGCAAGACCACGCTGTCTGCTGCTGAAGCTCTATAGTCACAGCTCAAGGGACTCCTGCAAAATACATATGAACTTTTGTGAGTTGCTCACTGGAATGTTTGGGACCAGCAGAGTAAAAACATGAAGTAAAATGCCTAGAGTTCAGAGTGGCAATAGAACTGCAACAGTAATTTTAATGTCCTGGCATCAGCTCTCTGCATCAGGAGTAAGTTTCTTCTGTGGTTACTTTGCTACATATTGTTATGACATTAATAATCTTAAATGTGAATGTAAAGAAAAAAATCAGCATCTGGGGAATATGTGGGGCAAAATTTTATAATCAATTCTACATCAAACTAGAAGCTGGTAAATTTGTTCTGTTACTAAATGATACAACAAACAGATTTACTTCCAGAAAGCAGTGCTAAGTCCTTATGGTTGCTTTCTCCACCTTTTTATTAATCTTGCTGGATGTTTAAAAGTAGAAACATAACATTTTTTTCTACTTGGCTAATAGTTGCTTTGTAGCAGACTTAAAGCCTATTGAAGTTCTAAAATGGTTCCCAAAGTCTACTGTGAGATTTTGGTCTGAGTCTTATTTGCTGATTTCACTTGGTCAAAAGCTCTTTAAATGCTTTTCAGCACATTTGAAAACATGATCTGTCAGTGTGCTCCATGTGCATTCATAGTTTAGATTGTGTATGTCAAGGCTCATAGGGGTTTATTTCAGCCCTAGCAGTAGCAGAATTTCTGAACTTGCTTACATGACTTGAAGTATATTCATACAAGCAGCTGATATTTGAACTGAAGGTGTCTAAAATAACTAAGACTGTAAATTGTTAGTCTGGATCACTGTTCTGCCCTGGTTACCACCCTGAGTATAAATATACCACTGGAGTTACCCTAAGGATATTAGATCCCAAACCTGAATTTCCTAAATCATGTTTAGTGGCCAGGAAACCAATTCTTGCTTTTCAGGTTGAAGTCTATTAAGGAAATATGTTTAGCCATGCAGCTTGTGATAGGAAGTGTAAGCATATGGCACATGCAAAGGCATGCCAGGACTCATTTTATAAGGAGAAAACCATTTTTTAAGTTCAAGTGGAACTTGAAACATAGTTGTTGTCACTTGAAGATTACAGACCTGTGAAAACTCAGATTTTTTCACAATGAAACCAGGATACTTTGCGCATCCTGCTGCTCTACTAAAGGTGTATGCTTTTAGACCAACCCTCTAGAAACACCCTAAGCTGGACACTTCTTTGAGCTCCTTTCCTATTTCTGAATTGAACAGGTAATTTCTCTTAAATTAGACATTTGTTTACATGACTTAAAAAGTCGGTATCTAGGGATGTCATCTTTCAACATGTTCAGATGCCTTCTTGAAAACAGACAATACTCAGGCATTTCCTTCATGTTGACTAATCCTCTGGATTTCAAAGGGGGTTTTTTTCCCCCTGGAGCTGTTCAAGGTGCTAAACCTCACCCTCTGGCCACTTTGGCCTACCTGTTGTTAATCTACCAATTTTAAATACTCATTATACCTATCAACAGGGGAGTGACTTAGGAAAGATATAGAGAAATAGGATTTCAAAATAAAAAACAACAAACAAGAAATCTTTTCTCAACCATTGCTTGAGCAATCTCTGTATAAAATGTTCACATGCTGAGTTAAAACCTACTTATTTTGACTATGTGTAATTGGTCCTTCTGTAAAATGTGAACAAATTAGTCCTATTTGGCACAAATCTCTTATTGATTGTGTGGGATTTTGCAGTGATTTTAGCTCCTAAAATACTAGTGGAAGAGCAAATGCAAAGCTTTCCCTAGGTTACAGAGTGCTGCAAGTTGTGACAAATGTAGACCTCCATGAAAGGAAATAAAAATTTCAACTTCCTGTGAAAAAGGAAAGGTGGATGGTTGCTGTTCAAGGTGGAGCCTGCATTCAGCTGATGTTCTTTCCCTCAAGACTCCCCAAGAGAAAAAGAAGTTCATTCTGTGAGAGGAAGTATAGCAAAGGTAGGTGAAAGACTTTGAACTGATCACCTTCTGCCTGAATTGAGTGAAGCATGGGAAAAGATATTGAAAAAATAGCATACACGTGTTATAAAGCAAACCACTCTGTTCAAAATGCACAGTTAGAAAAAACACTCAATACTACCATATGGTGATAATCAGTGGAATGGTAACATTGAGAAAGGCATGAGAAAAACATCAAAGAGAAAGTAGCACTGCTTTAAAATTCTTCTCTGCTGTAAAAGAAAGGTAAAAGGTTTTAAGGTTCTGCATCTGGTGTCTCCAGATGTCCTTTTTTTTTTTTCATGTTCCAAATATAGAAAAGGGGCATCTAAACCAGTTCAGCTATTTATCAGCAAGGCACAGTTAATAATCCTGGGGAAAAACCCCCACCTAACATTTTTTTGACATTTAATTACAGTATATATATAGCAGTCTAGATACAGGTTATGTGTTTGGTGGAGTTCACTTTTTGTCTTTATTTTAAATATTTAGTTTCTTAACCTTGTCATCTTCCTTATTTGTTTCTCGTATTATTAAAGTTAAATGGGATTTCCCGAACATCACTGTTATCTGCCTTCTACTTTAGATTCTGTTTCCAGAGTAAATTTATTTTCAGCTGGCATATATTGGATGGAAATATTTGCATTTATAGAATCTGGAACAAAACTTGCCCTGCCCCCAAACACACTCAGTTTGAAATTGAAGTTGGCCATAACTCACTAATGTGCAGGTTCTCATGAGGCCTTAGCGTGACTAAAAGTAAACAAGAAACCTGATAAATTTAAAAAGTCATTCAGGGTGCACAGAGTCAGAATCACTGGAAGCAAACAGACATGTTCCTCAGTGGTAATGGATTCCTGTGAGTTGAGTGCAGGGAGAATATGTCACCTCCTTTGTCTGAGAATTCTTCAGATATTTTAGTGAAGAAGAACTGGAATCTACTTGAAATTTCAGGATAGTAACAGTAATAGTACTGATACAGAGTCTTTACTGTCTGATGTATTTTGAATCACAAGATTTAAAAAGTATGGAGTGTTGAGTTACAGAATTTTTTTCTCTTTTTTTTCCTAAGCAAAAAAAAGTTGATTTACAAATGCTTGTATATAGGCTGAATGAACACAGGTCTGGAATGAAGGCAAACTTTTTATGCAATACAGGAATTAACAGCTTGTCACAGTTTGACAATAAGTTTACTTCATTGAACTGTTCTACTTGTAGGACAGCATAAGTAGATTTATCCCATATATTGTGTCTTCAGGCAAAAAGATCATTCCTGCATCACACAGATGAACAGTGTTTCAAGGACATAATATGAAGAAACAACTTAATCATAACTCTGAGGATATAAAATAATTTTCAGAGATTTAAGCAGATCAGGCAAGATTTTGTCACAGGATTTACAACCAAAAAATATTTCTGCAAAGGCTTTTAGTTGAACTTGAACATTATAGACATTAACTTTGTAGAAATCAACATCTTGTTCACTGGTAGTCCAATGAGTTATTGATCCTAAATTCCATACACAGACTGAATTTTCAAGGTGTTACCAGTTTAGTTCACAAACTATCTGTGTACCTATGGCCTTTATAGAATATTTCCTTTAAAGCTTTAATTACAGAATTAGAGTGAATGTTTAAAACACTGCTGGAATGTTAACAGCAGTGTATACATACAGTTAAGCACTGGACTGGATCCATCTTGTCAATACCTGCTTAAAATAATTTCAGCATGCTGGTGGCCCTTTGAGGATTTGTTACGCACAAAAATTAAAATTTGTGTAACCTTCAGAAATAGGGAGGTGTGGCTTTTTTGGCTTAAAAAAATCTTTTCACAAGGACTGGAAAAATATCAAGGGTATAAAGACCTGTCAGAGTCTTTATCCCATTATGATGGTCAGAGTTGTTCATTTTTAGCATTTTCTTCTTTGCTTGAGAGAAAAAAGTGAGTTCAACCTGAATGTAATATTTCAGGAAGTCCTTCACATTGTGTCCACTTGCTGTTGGTTACTTCCCTTAATAAAATGCTATAGAATGTGGGAATCCATAAAAATTAGAGGGTTTTAGGAAAGTGGTAAAAAGACAAGCCTCAGACAGCAGATTTGTGAACAGTGCTAAGGGAGCAGAAAAGCTTTCTAAGCTGTAGCGAAGACATGGGAAATGGAACAATAAGAGCTATATAGATAGGCCTTCTAAGTTGCAACAAGTTTATTTAGTGTATATTTTTGTCATGGTTTGACACTGGCGCAATGCCAATGCCCCCCATGAAAATCCCTGGTGTCTGAGATTTTTGACCAGGAATAAGAAAAAGCAGGCTCTTGCTTAAAAAAGGAAGAAAAGTTTATTAACTAAACTACAAAAACAATCACTAAACTACACACAAAAGGAAAAGAAAAAAAACCAAGGAAAATGAAAACCTCACAAAAACACTCTCCTCCTCCTCTCCCCTAAATTCCCAATACAATACATCTTCCCAAAAATCATCAATTCTTGATCTGGCACACCCTTTGAATACTCAGTCCACCAAGAGGAGAAGGAGTCTTTCTTGGTGCCATAGGCTTCCCCTGGAAACACCATTGAAACCCTTTGTGTCTCCACGTCACTCTGGACCCCTCGGAGATGAATTCTGCCATCGTGACCTCTTCCTTCCAAGTGTAATGCTCTCACAATTACACATGGACCAAAGCTGCTTCTAGGGTTTTCCTTTTTAAGGATGCTTTGTCCAGTTCCAGAAGAGCACAGTCTCTCACTTTTGGGACACCAGTCCCCCCATATTTATATACCCCCTGGGGCCGAGGGGTACCCACACTGAAACTTGGCTCTGGGACGTTGCTTCCCCCTAAATGCAGTCTCTGTATCACAGGAAGAAAAACTGGTTCTGTCCATGGCTACACATGAAAAGTCCAGCCAAAAGGCCACTCCATCATTCCCCTCCTCACTCAAAAATCTTCTCCACTTGCTTTGTGCTTCTTATCTCACCCCTTATTTCTCTGCTCATTCGGCTTCAGGAGGATCAGCATTTGTAAGGTTTCTGGTATGCAAGAAAAGGGTTAAAAGGTTCGGTCTCTGCTCTCTGCGGCTCTCCCGAACTCCCATGAACTCCCACGGCTGCCCTGCTGGGCCCTTTCGCCCGCACCCCCCTTCTCCTTCTCAGTCGGCCGCTCTGCCTCTCTCTCTCTCTCTCTGCTGGGGGGGGGGGGGGTTGCTGCCCGATGTGTCTCTTGGGGTCTTGGGGTTCTCCACCCTTCCATGCTCAGGGGCCTCTTCACCCCCACCTCGGTCCAGACCCAGGCCTACCGCGTGGGCTGCCCCTCCCCTGCCCAGCAGCCGCGCCGGACGGGGGAGAGCTCTGATCTCTGTCCCTCCCAAGTCCCAAGAGGGCGGCAGGGGAGCAGCTCCGGCTTTTTAACCAGTCTGTGCTCTCAGAGGCAGAACCAAAATTTCAGTGGTCAAACTCAGTGCCAATGTTAAAATCTGAGCAGTCATTGGCCTCTCACCCCACAGCATCCCAGAAATCCTGTTTCCGGATCAAACCATCACAATTTTAGAAGGTTAATTGTGAATAGAGCTCTGTGCTTTGTCTATTATAAACAAGCCATTGTGTTAGAGAATAGGCTGCTTCAAATTATTAGATAGAACTACTGTCAATATGCTTTGTTTTATGTGATTGACTGAGACTGAGATTGAGACTGTCTTATAGTATGTTGTGACACTTAAGTTTCTTAAGCTTTCTGCTGAACCAGTGAGCTAGTTGCATCTTTCTCTCCATTGTCATAACAATGTAATAAGACTGATGCTAGAAAAATAAAAGCTCAAGACGCTGATCCCAGTTGCCCCGTCCTGTTCGTGTCTGCATATAAACTACCAGCGTAACAATAGAATCTTTAGAAGCATTTAACAAGCTTCCCTCTGACTTTATACATCATGGTGCTCCACGGTCCTATTATATATTTAACAAGTCTTACAAAAATTGCATGCAGGTGGATTACAATGAAAGGTCCTTAAAATACAGCATATTTTATGCTGTGGTGTGTTGCACACAGTTCCTTCATGATGACTTCCAGCAACTCTCATGTCCAAGAAGAAGGTGCAAGAAGTTTGAGTGTGTCTTTTCTTGTCTAATTTTTTGATCTTTATTAAAGATAAGACAATATGGGAATCCTCAGACATAAATAGTCTTTGAATCATTTTCTATTCATTCAGCTTTTTAAATCCTTTACAGAGAACACACAGCAATCTACAATAAACTGTTACATATGCTTCTCACTGAGGAAAAGAAATCTAACCTGTAAAACAAATCCTTATTTTTTTAAATACACAGATCACCTTCTGAATAGAAATGCTAAGGTGTTTACCTCCCTGCACTGTCAAAGAAAATGAATCCATTATTCAGGAAAAATTCCAAAGTAGAAGCAACAAGCATTTATTTCAGATTGTGACACTAGTACTGTCAAATCCTTCCAGCTGATGGTCTGTTTTATTTCTGTAGAGTGCTAACCTGCTATTAGTGTGTGAGAAATATTTCCTTCTGGTTTTCTGAATATGTTGATCCTTTCCAGTAGATGGTCACCACATTGTGTTTGTAAAACTTGTACTGGATAGATTTTCATTTTGTTTACAGCAGCGGGACAGCTATTCTGATGCAGAAGAAAGGGGGTGGGAATTTTAAAACTGTCTTTAATTACACCAAGGCTCCAGACAGGCTGAAGCATGGAACTCCCTTCTCCAACCCATGGAGCAGTGCTACTAATTATCTTGGCTTTCTGGGGTGCTTTCTTCTGGCCTTGCCACCCCAGGTGAATGGCCATTTGAAAATCCAGTAAGGATTAATTAAAATGGTTATTGCTATTCTTCTGCAATTCCAACAGGTTAATAAAGCAGAATTTCCCCTTATATAACCCACACTGGTGACTCCCCAACAAAACTGTGCTCACCTGTGTGTGTGTCAAGTAATCTTTCCCCATTTTCATCCAAAAATCCCCTTCAAATCATAGTTTTCAAAGATGTTTACGGGAGTGTATGGACTTACTTGATTTGCAAAACTACTTAAGAAGGGTAGTAAGTAAAAAAAAATTAAAAACAAAGAATCTAAACTGAGAACTTTATTATGATTATTGATTTTTATTTCCATGTAACACTCACCAGATTGTTATGTTTCATAATGTATTTGAATATTTTGGAAACTTTACAGACATCAACTTGATGTGTGAAATTCACAAATGAGATAAGTATTTCTTTTTTTGGATGGAGTGCACAAAAAATCCCTGGCAGAAAAAGTGTCTTGACAATGAACTCTTCACTGTATTGTTAAAGATTTCATCTTTGGATAAATAGTGATTTTGGAATTTATTGCATTTATCAAAAAAAGAGTCTATTTGAAATACAGTCATGTAGGAAGTTCAAGGAGACTAGATTCACATATCTTAAAATTCAGTTTTAGGATGAAATGTTCTCAGTTTCATGGAGGTTAGTTCCTCCTTGGAAGAACACAGTTGTGACAAACTATTGTAGATGCTTTCCTTTTGCACATCTCTGGCACAGCAGACTCTTTTTATCTGAGTTATTGCAGGTGGCTCTGGAAACCTTCAGAGATGTAGGAATAGTACAAATCTCTGGAAATACTGAGATGGGAGTTTGGAAGAGGAGAAGATGTTGATGACTGTTACAAAATCTCCAATGGAAAGGCTTCAGGGTTTGCTGTGGGTCTTTAGTGCCTTTCTTCCTTTTTTTCATAGAATTAGAGTGCACCATGCATCCCCTTCCTCAAACACATACAGACCTGTGTGATCTACCCTAAACACATTTCCTGTTTGGGAAAGTCCCTTTGTCTATCAAGTAAACTGATGGTGGCTTAGCCTAGAACATTCTCTTCAGCATTAAAATCACAGATTTTTGTGTACTGTAGGAGACAGTGTGAATAAAGAAGAGTCCTAACTGGATCGTGTACTGGATTCAAGTACATGAAGGATCTTAGGTGACCATGAAACATTCAAAAATTAGGGACAGGCTGAAAGTTCCCTGTCTCTAGTGTGTCAGCTAGCATCTATTCCCACTAATAGTATGAGGAAAAATAATCTCGTTGGTTTTTTAACACTTATTCATCCTTTGATAAATAAGTACAAATTTTGAATCTTTTTACTTTGAGGTAATGGGAAGTTCTTTCTGACCTTGCAGCTGCTTAGGTAGTTTCACACTGCAAATTCATGCTTCAGGGTGATCCTTTTATTCATTGGCTCATCTGCTGCATTTCCATCGCTGTAGCTGGTGCTGCCTCCCACCAGGATAGTCTAGTCAGGATACTTTTGGGCCACCATCAGAATAAGGAGTTGCCAAAATAAATGTTTTCTATAAAGATTTCACACTCATGTCTAATGAAATAGACATTTTTCTAACTGTTGCTTTAGAGCTTAGATTTTCTTCGAGGTTTGTAATGAAAATATTTCATGACCTGTTGACATATTCATATGGTGATTTTCAAAAGAGATATTTCGTTTACAAAATGGTCTTGGCAACAAGCTGGAATATCTGGGAAGTTGAATGAGACTGTTGACAGGCAAAATTAGGACTGAATCATAACTGATACTAGGTTTGCAGCTGAGCATTTTTAAAAGTGACCAATAGGGTTTAAACTAGTGTTTTGAGAGTTCAAGAGTGAGATGGGTAATCAGCGCATACTCACAGTGGTGACTGTGGTTCTGGAGATAGTTACTTGAACAGCAGGTTTTGACAGAATTGGCTAGCCCTCAACTCCTCTGGATGTACACACTACAAGAATGGCACAAAGAAAATGCTTGGCTTTTAAGAAGTTACTCAGGGTGAGAAAACTTTTTTTATTGCCAGTAAAGAAAAATAAAAACTTTAGGTTCCCCTATTTTTTATGTTTTTCTTTATACCTTATATTTATTTTCTTATCACAATTGAACAATTCCAGCTTTTTTCTTATTGTCCAGATTCCCAAGTTCATCAGGAGTTGGCGACTCATTTCTGCTGGTTCTAAAGCTTGCAAATACCCTAGTAATTCTTCATATTATGCAAAAAATTAGCACAATGGCATATAGTTTATTTTATGGTTTTCTTTAGGTTTATTTTCTGTTAGAGGACCTTATTTTTTTCTGATGCAAAATACCTTAAAAATTCTGAAACTTTAATTACACTTGCAGTCATTGAATTTCATGTAAATGCAGCTGTTACCCTTTAGAGGGACTACGAGAAGTTGAACAATGTTCTTTACAGTAGCAGAAACAATAGTTTAGCCTTTTAACAGTATCACTGATGGGGAAAAATGCATATTCCATGCAAGTAGCTGCAACGTGAACCTTGGGGATCAATTTATGGACATGATACCAATCACTGTAAGGATTACAGTTTTATATTAACATATTTCACAGAAGTGTGATTAACTTAGAGTCTGCATTATGATGTAAATTGGAAAACACAGATGACTTTTGGATGACAATTCAGGACAAAAATGTTGACCCAATACAATATATTTTGGTTTATATTAAAATTTAATATAGCTTCTAAAGATTTCACTGAGTCAGTGAAAAATAGAGAGAATAGAGAGTCATAATTTTGGCAAATAGGGAATTTAAAAACTGTCTAATGCAACTGAGCAATTGCTAGGCCTAAAATCCAAGTATTTCCTTCAGGTAATATAATGACAATTTGATACCACTGGCAGGGTAATGAGAACTATCACTTTCCTTAGAAAGGATAGTGTTGATAGAAATCAATGGCATTTTTGTGTGTGAAATTCACATGCATACACATTCACAGAAGTTATATGATACCTGTGTATTTTAATTTTCTCATGAAGTTTTAAATTTAAAAATAAACAAGTAAATAAATAAAATAATAAAAAATACCATAAATCTACAAAAATAAACTTTGCTAACTGAAAACATAGTACTGTGCTGATAAAAAAATAAAATGGATTTTATTTATGTTGTACCAATAAAAAAAAATCAACAAAACAAATGTTAGGGTTTGCATATAATTACCATTAAGAGGGAAAAGTATTTCAAGTGTAGCAAGTGTAATAGAAGTGTATAGAAGAAATGCCAGTCACATTTTGCGCCATCCATATTTTTTTAAAAATAATCTATGTTTTTGTAAGGTTTGGACCACCTCCAAATTTTTTTGGCAATATTTAATTATTTAAAATCTAATACTTAATGTAGAACCTTGACTTTGCACAGATGTACAGCTTCACTGCTTAACATTTATTGCTGCATTTTACGGCTTTAGCACTTGCCCAAATCTCCTGAATCATAGACTGTGATGCAAAAGTTTGCAGTTAGATTTTCTAATATGGAGGCATACTATATGAATTGCTGAAAAAAGACCCCAAATCCAAACAGCCAGCACACCACCCCATAAAAAAAAGAAAAAAAGAAAAAAAAAAAAAAGAGCTTGATGAAATGAATTTAAAGAAAACCTCAGCTGTAATAGTCAACTTTTCCTTCAAACACTGAGCACTAGTGGTAACATAACAATGGAAACTCCTGATTATTGGGAGTTTTTTGATAGTCCTAGGTTGAGCTATCAAGGTGAAATATAACTTTTAGGAACTAAAATATTTTTACAAATTTAGTGCTGCCTCTTACAGTCTTAGTACATTCACAATGATATCTTGATTCATGGCTTACAAGTTTAAAAGTGTTAATTTTTCACTACATAAAGGAAGATTTTTCCTAAAAATGAATGTCACATAAAAACTTGAGTGTACTTTTGGTTTTGCAAGATTTTGATTTTTGTTGAGAGGTGAAATTTAGTAACTTTACAAAACATAGCAACAAATCTGTCAAAACGCTCTGTATGTAAGCTTAAATATTCCATTATTGCTGCATTTTTCTTTTTGCAATATAAATGGGAGGGGGAAATTTATTTTCCATTCTTCCAAACATGTGGTTAGGGGAAAGGTCAGTCTGGAGAATTTTTCTGAACTGATTTTTTTTTTTCAACTTTGGATTTAACAAAGTTTTACAACTTCAAATTTTTCAGTATGACACTATTTTAAAACAATATGTGCTTTTAGTTCTAGTTATTACGCAGGCATGAGATTGGGGGACTTTGCAGAATGGCTTGTTTTACCTTTGAAGAACGGAGTCTCTTACAGCTTTTCAACACAGACTTATGGATTGATTTGGGTTGGAAGGGACCTTTAAGATCATCTAGTTCCAGTCTCCTGCCTTGAGCAGGGACACCTTACACTAAACCAGGTTACTCAGAGTTCCATCCAGCCTGATCTTGAACACTGCCAGGGATGGAACTTCCACAACTTCTGTGGGCAGCCAATTCCATTGTCTCATTACCCTCACATTTAAGAATTTTTTCCTAATATCTAATCTAAACCCTTCCTCTTTGAGTATGAAGCCATTTCCCCTTCTTCTTCTCCATGAAATATACATGTCCTTATACAAAGTGTCTTCTTGTCTTCTTGTAGGCTGTCTTCAGGTTCAGAAAGAGCACAATGAGGTCTCCCCAGATGCTTCTCTTCTCCAGGCTAAACAGCCCTGATTATTTTAAGGAGATCTAATAGTGATAATTTCAAGATCATTTAGTATCATTTATTTAACTTCATTTTAGCCATGTTTTAGCATTGGACAAGTAGAATATACTTCTAAAAAATAATTCAAAATGACAACACTTATGACCTGCTTTTGCTGAACTTGGTAATATAAACCCAGAAGTAAAAATGATCTGTTAATGAACACTTTTTTTGACAGTTCTTACACTGTGATGCTGCAGACCATGACTTGTCCAAAGCAACAAAGCATCATGCTAAATAAAGGACGTAGCGCAGAAACCAACCTCCCAAACTATGGTCTGAATCTTTTTATTGTTTAGTTTAAGTATAGTAATATTTCTTGCACTCACAACTGTAATTTTTGATCAAGAATACTATGCTTTAGCCATTCCAATACACTACAAAACAACTTCAAGGACATATCTGATCTTCAATTAGTTCAATATTCATGTTAATTTAAGCTAATAATTCTATGTTCTTTCTTTAATAAGTTTTTGCTGTAATGAGCTACAGTCTATCATTCTGACAGAGGAATCTAACATGGCAGTCAGAGAAATGCAAATGTGTCCAGAAAGTTATTTTTCTGTTTTTGAGAAATATGCATTTAAAAAAAACAGAATTATTCAATTCAGCCACACAGGATAGAATTATCTTAATTCTTTTAAATATGCTTGTAATTTTCCTAGAAGAAGATCAATCTCTTTGTTGCAGTTTGCCTGTCACATAATGGATCAAAGACAGAAAATATTATCATCACATAAATAGTAAGCTGATGAAAGATTAAGATAATTAAAATATTTACATCTTTCTAAATCAATGATCAGACAGAAATTCCTTTACTGACTTTTGTATTTGGTGAAA
This sequence comes from Calcarius lapponicus, assembly GCA_039654755.1. NCBI lineage: Eukaryota > Metazoa > Chordata > Aves > Passeriformes > Fringillidae > Calcarius > Calcarius lapponicus. The sequence continues at coordinate 34,480,834 of CM077481.1, forward strand.
TAAGCCTAGACAAAGTGACACAGCCATCCTAAACAGTTTTTTGAGCTCTCCAGGAAGAATGATGTGATAGCGATATCACCATGAATTTTTTTTTGTTAATGTGAAAATTAAAAACAGTGAGTATTGAATAAATCAGTCTTCTCTTAAAAAACTCACAAAGTAGGTGTGACCTGGTTTAAAAGACAAATGTCCTGTCAATGTGAAGAGTTTTCTTTTACAGCTTATTTTTAAGTCTCAGTCATTCTGTGAAGAAAAGATAGGTTACTATATTCATCAAAAAATAGTTCACCAAAGACAGGGTATTATATTAATCAAAAAATACTTCACCAAAAAATAATTTCTTGGAACTCCTGAACATACCTTGCTCAGTTTAAAGGCATGAAATCTTTTTGTCTTTTTCTTTGTTTTTTTTTTTTTTTTTTTTAATTCTACTGATATTCTTGTTATTCATGAATCTGTATCTGATATCAGATTTTTGCATTATTTCTGTGGTATTTTAAACTGATGTTAAGGTGATGAAATATATACTAAATCTCATTTGGCTATGTTTTGGAGTCCTGAAAAGAATCCAACTATTTTCCTTTAGGCAGTCTCTTGGCATCAAAGCAATAATATGCTACACTGCTATAACATTAATATAGATTGAACTCAGAGAACATTATTTTTTCTCATATTTTACAAAGCCCAATGTATTTTCAAAGATTTTTTTAAAGGCATATTATCAGTAAGGGGTGATGGAAAAGTAGGAATTTTGGTTACATGGGATTATCATGTAGCATATGTAAAGCAGGTTTTTGGATTCAACCCATTTCATAGCAAACAGGTGGATCTATTACAGTAACAACCTTCCTAGTCCTAATACTAATTGAAACTTATGTTTCTGTGCACTCAAGAACAAATGCCAAGGATTAAGTTGGCAAGAAGCCTAAACTAACCTTTTCCTCTGTAATAGGCACGTACAAAAAGCTGTTCCAGTTTGAAAAAAACAGCAGAAATTATTCCTTATAATAATTCTTGGTGAAGTATTATATTTATGTGCACACAAAAAGCAAAACAAGAAGCCTAATAATTAATTCTCTTTCTTTTCTGTAAACTCAAGTGTAGGGACAAAAATGCTATTCAGGCTCAGCAGTGCTTCTTAAAATTTAAGTGTATATTGTTTTAGAAAACCATTTTCATTTCATGCATGGAAAATTAACTTAGCAGCATTAGGTGATCCCAAAGTTTTTGTGCTGGCCCAAGAATACATACCAAAAGATTTTTAAGACAGATGTCTGTGGTAGATAATTGGAATTAAATTTCATTGTCTAAGTTCAGTGTAGAGAAAGTATTCTTTGAGGTGACTGAAGCTTTCTCCCTGATACAATAATAATAATAATAATAATAATAATAATAATAATAATAATAATAATAATAATAATAATAATAATAATAATAATAAATTCATTAAATAAAACTGTGGAAGAATAAAGCTGACAGAGGAACAATTAAATGGCAGCAATAAGATGTGAATTCAGTGAGAGCTTTGAAATGGATGGGCCTACATTTTCTCTGATGATGAATTCCCTACAGACCTTTTAAAATTAAAAATGCAATTAAAGGCATACCAAATAAATTCACATTTATAAATGAACAAAATTACAACTTACTATAGAATACTTTGGCAGATCAGAAAGAAACAGATTTATTTTAGCAGTTTTTCTCAGTTATTTCAGTACTTACAGATCCTAATTTCTTGCACCCAGTTCAGTGGTAACAAACTCATTCTGGTTCCAAGGAAATGCTTCTTCCTACTACCTCAGAGCCCCCAAGCCATCTCTCAATATTGCATTACTTCTGGTATGCTTATCCTCTCTCTATGCAAAGGAGAAATAATAATTTTTCTTCTGGTGAATCTTCCTTTTTTTTTCTTTTCAGAATAGTATAAACTTAGAAGGAGCTTGTAGTGGACATCCATAGTACTCAGTGCCTTCTTTGCTCCAGTCTTCTTCAACCAGGTCTGCCTGATCCACCTGATTTCCTCTTATGAGGGATAAAAAGGTTGGATTAATGACTAATTTGAGGACACTGGATATTATTTGCATTGTCTATAGCAGAGCTTTTGACATTGTCTGCTACAATATTTTTGTACCTGTTTTAGGACAATGAAGCTTGGGTTGATTAATGAATAAAACACTTTGGATGGTCATGTTGAGATGGCTGTACACTCCCTGAAGGCAAGTAGAGTCTGTCCTGGTACCTCTTCTGTTTTACATCTCTCTCAGTAATTGAGAGGAGGACACATAAGGCATGTTTGTCTGTTTTGTAGATGACTTCTGACTCTGGTGACTGCTCCTCCACCAAATATATCTACTTTCCTAGGTTATTTCTTCTGATTTCTGAAAGACTTTGAAGTAAAGAATGCAAAATATTAATGTCTGTGAGCTCAAGACACCATAGCATTGGTTTCTTAAATGCTTTTGATTTAGGGATATAGGTTAGAGTATCAAAGGTGAAGATAAGTTGATTATAAAAACACATTATGTTTAGCTTAATACGTTTACCTTGGCTTCATCAATTCAGCTTGTTAACTTGGGAGCTATAGCTGTCAAAAGTGAAAATTCATAAAATCAAATTGTCTCTCATTTTTGTCCTGATAGATTTTATGTGTAGCTTTTTTTTTCTTTCTTCTCCCCCTCCATCCTCCACCTCAAAACTCCTTTTGTCAGACTAGTATAAAACTACAGTCTGATTTTGCTTCATATATTGACTAACTCATTCCTTGTGAAACATTCTTGTCTGCCTCTGAGGAGTGTTTTGAGTATACTCATTAATTCTAAACATGCTAGGATTAAGTTGATCTTTAAATTAATGGCCTTATTGTTTCTGGTAATGTGAGGAATCTCAGAAACTTAAAAGTACTGGAAGTTTCTTTTGGTATTGTAATGCTTCTATTTGCTATTCTTGTTGAAGCTGGAATGAAAGAGTAAGAGGGGTTATCAGAACAGTTAACATTACTGAGAAGAATAAAGACAGCACAAAATGATTAAAACACTCTTTGGAGATGTGTGTTGGAAATGTAGAACACAGTGTTAAATATATTTCTATTTTTGCTTAAGAATGTTTTAGCAATAAACAGTCTCTCATGCTAATAACTTTCCAAGGAGACTTGCCTAACATTAATCGACCTTGTTTTAACATTCAGCTAACAGACACATGGCAATTGGACAGGGTCCCATTGTTAGGAACACCCCCACGTGAAATGCCCCTCATTACTCATGATCCAAGTGGTATGTATAAAAAGGCAAAGCAGCCAACTCTCAATCTGTGATTGCCTTTAATGGGGGTGAAGGGGAATACTCTGGAGCCACAGAAGTTAAAAACAAAGACAAACATAGAAACAGTGTGGTCAGGGGCTGTTTTAATCACATAATGGGGACATGATCATTTGATCCAGCTACATTCAACACTTAGCAATAGATGGGGCTTCTGAAAACTGAGTGTATTCCAAAGTGTAATAGTTTCAGGTTCAAATGAGCTGGACTGCTTTGAACTGAATAATCATATATCTTTCTCTCATCCGTGTATATTTATTACTCAGATAAAAAAGTTGAACAGCAAATTACCATGGGCTGCATTCTAACTATAGTACAAACTATGCTAACAGGGAGAGCTGTAGAAGTTGGCATTACTGTATTTTTGGGAGAGAATCTGCATCCTCTGCGCAGTGATAGATGGCATAGATTTAGCACTAGATGTTCCACTGCCTTGCAAAGATAGGAGGAATAAATAGTCCTTGTCTGCTGCTTAGCTACTGTTTTCAGAAAACAGAAATGAAATGCCTTCCAAAGAGTTGAACTCATTCTGCTCTTCTTTTTGTGGTAGCACTAGTGCAGTCATATTTGGAGAGAGTTATTTTTAAAAGAATTTGTTTTTTTTTAGTGGCGTCTTTTCTGGTGGTGAATGCCTCATAATTCTGATGTGAGATGATTACAAGCAATGCTCTTGACACACTGATACCTGCTGTTATTAAAAGAATTACTAATCTCTGTTATTTTTTAGCTCTTATTAGAGACTCAGATCTGAATTTCTGATATAATCACCATAAAATTTTAAAATATTAAATCTGTCATGACTATAGGCATACATTTATGCTCTTGTATTAACAGTTTTAAGCAGAGAAAATGATGTCTTTCTTACTTTTTTATCTTACTCCTACTCTTCCCTAAGTGAATGCTAATGACCACTGTTTAAGATTCTCAACTGAACCACACAGAGCTTTGGCCTGATTTTATATAGTTGTTCTTATGTGTAAAGCATTGAACATTTGGGATTTTATATGCTGTGTTGTTGCAGCTTTATTTGCTTTTCTTTGATTCATGTACTTCTAGCCAACCTGAAACTGAAATGAGATGGTTTGAGGAAAATACCACAGTAGCAGTGAGCTTGATCCAGGCACTTGCAAAGTTTCCACTGGGAAGTGGAACAGTTTTTCTGATAATATAGGTTCTAACCATATACAAACATCAAAGTTCAGGGGAATATGTATAGTTTTGCATACTCTGAAGATGTAACTAAATTTAAGGTCTCCTTAGCTGGAAGATAAACTTCAGAATATGGAGTCTGTTTAGGCAAGTCTGATTGCATGTACATTAAGCCTTAAGAAGCATCATTAGGAACCTGGCAATTGTCCTGATTTCCTCTGATAATCTATGTACTGTGGTGTTTTGCCATATAATGTTGTTTCCCACATGATTGTTTTCAGTATACTAAACACCTAAGGCTGGGGCTGAGGGGATTCAAGTACTGAGGTGAGATAGTGAAGAGAGTATCACCATACTTAAACTAACCTTAACCCTAAGGGTGTATGAAGACAGTTTCATGTGAAAGCAATTTTTTTTCTTGCACTTGCCATTAATAGTATTTGAGTAAACTGTTATTCATAGTATTTGAATAAACTATTATTCTCAGGTACAGTTTTACCACTGTCATTTATTGTAAATTTAAGTTTTAAAGACGAGGAGTGCTATATTTTGTACTGGTTTTAATCCCTGATTTTATATCACTACACTAGAGATTCTTAGCTTTGACTCACAGGTTTTGAATGGATGTTTTGGTCTCTCTGTACATCCTCATAGGAATTACAAGACAAAGACAGAGACAGCCCTGTTCTTAAAATAAATAAGCAAGCATATATAACTGTAGGAAATAAAGAATGATGATTTTTATAAAAGGCTAGTATTCTCTTGAATATAGTATGTTCCTGTTTGCTATTTACATTTACCTAGTGGGCTTTTTCTTTGTTTTGGTTTTTGTATGCAATGGAGTAAGCTATGTGCATAAATCATCAGGTTAGGGGCTTCTTTAATATTTACCCAACATGCAGCTGATTTTTTACAGTTGAACAATGGAACTAGTAAGAGTTACCTATGGGAGAAGGAGCTTGACAAAATATAGTGCAGCTACTTAAAAATGCTAGCATGAGTGCTGAACTACATACATGGAAACTCTGAGCCGGGAACATGTAGCTTCAGTGTGCTGATACTTTCCAAGTAAATACTCATATATACTCCGATATGTTTTTTAAAAGTGATTTTCCTATAAAATCTGGGTCATTACCTCCTCTGTAGGATAATTAGAGCATATTTTAGACTAGAAGCACATCCACACTGACAGTGGCAGATGTCCTGGCTACACAGCTGTCAGCTGACAGTGTTTGGGCTCAGCTTTTGCCTTAGTTGGCCTGTAGTACATACAGGATTTTAATCCAATAACATGCTGGTCTAAAAAACCAACAAAAAAGAATTTGAATGAAGGTTTAAAATTGAAATCTTAAATACCCCTATTTTAACACCACACTGGTACAAGTGAACTGAATTAGCAAGGAATAGCCTAAACTCTAGGCAAATGATGTGTATAAGACTATTTGTCTTATTTGCTTTATTTCAATAACTGAGTAGTTAAAACTACATGAGTGGGTGTTGTACCATTAATTCACAAGTCTGGATTAGGGTGGGGGAGGAGTAGGATGGGGAGGGGGAACCTGAGGCCTTAATGCTTTGGAGCTTGTTCCAGCTGTGTTTTGCAAAGATGTTGGGAGTTCCCAAATAAAAAGGTTGTTTTTTATTGTTCACTAATACCTCTTTTGCTAGAAAGGGAGAGAGGGTCAGTTTCCCAAACTTGTCTGTCATCCTCGTAGAATGTGGGGAGTGGAGGCTTGAGGAACACAAAATGAAATTTCATCGTGTAACCAGGGACTCATTGTTAACACTGTCAAACATATGGCACAGCTGTGAAATTTTTGTGCCAGGCCTGGTGAGCTAGTGGGAAAGCTTACAAAGCCAAGCAAGCCATTTGGACTGATGGTGTTGTTAGTAGGAAGAAGCAAATGATAAAACAATTTTATTTAAATGCTTAGAAAAATAGTCCTGTGATTTATTTTCTAAGCCACCAGATGTACTGTACTATACTGTACTACATAATTGAGACAGCATTCTCTGATGTAATAGAGACATAAAATGTGTGTGGGTGTGCGGGGTGAGAAAGGAGTAGTGGAATTGAGGGCAAGTTGAATAAACTGTTGGAGATTTAGATTTGGCTTTTTTTCTCTCATTGCAGAGTGTAAAATGTTAATATGCCTCATAACCAAAAGTATCTTAAAAATAACGGTGGGCTCAGAAGGGTTGATTTTTGCTCCAGATCAAATCCCTGGCAAGCCATTTCCTGTGTATGTAAAGATGGTTCAGATTTTGTCGTTGTTGTCAGCACTAGGAAGGTTAATGACCAAGGGATTGGGTGTGGAGAGGGGAGAGGTTTGAGCTACTTTGCCAGACTTCAGATCATTAGCAGGAAGCAGCCAGGAGGAAACGTGCTGTTTCTGGAGCCCTGTTCAGTGCTCCTAGAGCAACGAGAAACATGCAGGGGTTTGGGTAGCAAAAATGCCCATGCTGGATACAAAACTTGTATTTTACTCTGATGGTTTCCTCAGACCACAAGGATTTTATATTGCCTCCCAGCCAGAATTTGAGAAGTTCTCTACAGTTGTATGTGAAAGGCATTTCCCAGGTGTTGGGGCTGCCAATATAGGTCAGCTTTAGAGAAAACAGGAAGGAAAGGGAGGTGGTCAGTGATGGGAGATACTTTTGAAACCTCCTTGGCGTCATAATTGCACAAAAAGCAAAAAAGCCTTGAAAGAACTCTGACAAAAGTGATTTAGTTTGTAAAAGTGAATGAAAATCTGTGTGAGATAAGAGTTAAACCCCCCCCCCAGAACATGTCAGTGCTGTATTAAATATGTTCTTTTCATAGCAGATTTCCAGGTTGTAAGGATGAACAGAAAAGGAATGGCTGCGGAGACAATCAATGTCTGTACATTTTCTGTGAATCTTAACCCAGACAAGTTTTTTAAAAAAATCTTGATTTCTGGATAACATATATCGCTTTTAATAACAGAAGTAGCATTATAGAGGTGGACAGAATTTTTCATTTTCCAAGACGATAAACTGTGAAGTTTCAGAAAAGACAGATGATCAGATGATTTATCAAAAAAGTAAAGGGAAAAGAAATAGAAAAAGAGACTGTTACATGGATTTTAATCTTATAGAACAAAATTTCTCATTGGCTTTCACTGTTCCAAAACCAGTGCAATTTTGCTGTGCATGCTTGACATAGAACCAGCAAAAAGGTCGTTATAAGTGAAGAGCAATTAAGGAAGAGAAGAAATTAGTCCACTCAGCTCTGACACTAACTATAAGAAACTGTAAGATATATGTGGGCAAATTTCTCAGAAAATTGTGGTTTTGACAGAATATAAGCAAAATTTCCACAGGAGAAATGACTGTTTTTCTGGAATTTTTTATTTAACACAGATGCAGGCTTCATGAAGACATGTTACATTTAAATATTTAATTCTAAATAAAGGAACAGTTTGATAAAGCAAAATTTGCTGTTATTTGTTCCAACACATTTATTCCATTATTTGGGGCAAAAGCATGTAAGTGAAAATTGTAGAACTGTCCATGAACTCAGATACAAATCTGTCTTATGGAAGGGATAATGAAGTCTTTATCTGAGCAGCAAGAAGACATGAATAAACGTGTACATTTGAGTCTGATGGTGACTGATTGTTAAAGAAGAATTGTGCTATAGATTGTTTAGATTGTATAGACTGTTTTAAGACATATTAAAAAAATACTTTCAATTATATTTGTAACTGAAAATATCAAAGCATATCAGAATTTTTCTTTTTGTTTCTTTCCCACTACTTTGATTTTTTTGTATGTGTGTGTTTTTAACATGAGACAAAAGGTAATAGAGAAATTCCAATTTTCCAGTCAGGCCTAACAATAGTGAAAAGCATTACAAAATATGTAGAATAAATTGGTATTGGCATTTTCTGGTATTTGCAAATTCAAAATTCTCTTAAGTTTTATTTTCACTGAGTATAATTTAGCCCATTGTCACATGTGATTCTGTTTTCAACTTTGCAGGATAGTACATAGTATGTACAGAAAGTACACATACCATGAAAGAAGGAGACTTATGGTGGTGACTGATGTACTATTAACTTTGTTCTATTAATATCACAAAAGAGTTTTGTGAAAGGAAATGTTAGCAGGATCTACTCAAAAAGGTCTTTTCAGAAGATGGATTGTTTAATTTATCCTCATAGAAGCCTAGAATGGTTTGGGTCAGAAGGGACCTTATGGATCCTGTTGTTCCTGCGCCCCTGCCATGAGCAGGGACACCTTCCACTAAACCAGATTGCTCATCCAACCCTGAACAGCTCCGGGGATGGGGCATCCACAGCTTCTCTGGGCAACCTGTTCCAATGTCCAGAAGATGAAAGATAAGGAGAGAAAGACAGAAAAAATATACAAAACAACAAACATAACTACCACTTCTTCTTCCAACACTCTTCATCTGATACAAATTCAGAGAGGAGGTAGGGTCAGGACGTGTGCTTGCCGCTGGCTCTGGTTTAAATACCCCTTGGTTTAAACACCTTTTGGTTTAAACAGCCTTTGGTTTAAGTACCCTTTGGCCGTCCTGGGCCCTTCCCCCAGGCGGGGCCTGCGGTCACTCGGCCGCTGCAAGGCCAGCCCGGGGCTCCAGGCTGGGTGCGGGCACGGCCTCCGGCGGGCCCGGGCCTGGCGGCACCGCGGGGCCGGGACAGAGCCCCGGGGCTGGGCTGTGCGGGCAGGGCCTCGCTCGGCAGGGCCGGGCCCCGCCTGCCCTGCCCTGCCCTGCCCTGCCCTGCCCTGCCCTGCCCTGCCCGCACACACGCACGCACAGACACTGACACACAGACACACAGACACACACAGACACACAGACACACACAGACACACAGACACACAGACACACACACGCACCGCGGGGCTCCGGACAGCCGCACCTAGAGTGCCTCACATTCACGTACCGACAACTTTGCAGTAAAAGCCCATTCTGTCAACTTAGTGTTTTATCTTTATCTGTTTAATCTTTCTATTTTAATGAATAAGCATCTGAGCTTATTTTCCATTATTTCATTCCTGCTTACTAAAACTAGACCTCAGGTAGTTGTTGGGGTTTTTTTGAGGTTGGGGGTTTTTTTTGTTGTTGTTGGTTTTGTTTGTTTGATTGATTTTTTTCTGTTTTTGTTGTTGATGAAATGCTTGTCATGCATTTTTCAAGCTCTACTAGCTACAAAAGCAACAAATTACTAAGCCTACCATTGTTAGCAGTCTTTTATTTTCCAAAGTATGTTTGGGGTATTAGTTTTCTGTACAAAACCCACAATCCTTGCCAGTAATTTCCTCTCCAATAATAAGAATGAGCTCTTTGCCTGTATCCAACTGGGACTGTAGTAGTGATTGGCAGACTTATTCTACAATCTCGTTAGAGTCTTCTTTCTAGTAATTATTACTTCTTTCTAGTAATTATATTCACAGATAATTTTTAAACATATAAAAGCATACCTGACAGTTATATCTTCACTCTTCTTGAGCAATTCTTTCCTCACATTACCTGCATTCAGAAGTTTTTTGGGTTTTGTTTTATAATTAGATTTGCATCTTATGCATGTCACTGTAGTCTGTTCAGGGTGTTAATGGGTTTTCTTACATAATTCTACAAAAATATGGCTTACTATGGACTTTTATAATTTTCTAAGCCAAGTTTGTATCTTTTTCACCTTCTGTAATTCCTAGTTTATTTTTGTTCTCCACTTATTGATGTTTTCTGTGATTTCACCAACTTTTCAGTGGAATTTCAAAATCTATGGTATTTTAGATTTCTAACTAACTTTCTATCTTCCGTGATTCAGAGTTCTGAGAACAAGCCTTTATACTTTTTATGTTTAATGCTCTTCAGTTTCCTCCTTGCCCTGACTAAAAAAAGAATTTTTTTTTTACATTTTTGGCCTACACAGATGAAGAGGCATGTTTCCATTTCTTCCTTTTGACAACTAAAGGTGGTCTACAGCACCAGTTCTTTATTTTTGTCCTTATGCAATTCAGTTCTTCTTATAAGCAAAAGGATTGGATTATAAGTCACCTGAATGTCTATTTGTGTGAAACTCCTTGCTGGACATGACAGATCAATAACTTATGTGAAAATGTGCTTTTAAAAGGATGTCTTAGGTTGAAAATTGACAGTCTTCCATCAGTTTCCTAGTTATTTGGACTAGAGGATCATTGTTGGTCCCTTCCAACTGAACTATTCTGTTTTGTTCTAATTATTTTTTATTGTATTGCATATGAAATATATATGTTTGTGAAGTATATCTCTGTTCTCCAGAAGTTTCCTTCTTATATTGCATCTGATTGTGGCTACAAATGTCAATTATCTCTTTCTTTAGCTAGTGCCTGGCTATTGCACAGATGCTTATAGGCAGAAAGTTTGTTTAATAAAAAGCTCATGGTTTTTCAATAAAAAGCTTATGGCATAGGATAGAACTCTTGTTAATTCTTTTAGACAGGATGAGCCACTAGTGTCCAAATCATGATCTCAAGACTCCTTGTTGTCTTCATCAGGACCAGGTGAAACTCTCTGAACTCTTCTTACACTTGATGGTGCTCTGTGACCACTCCTTCACATGCATGATCCTTCATTATTGGTTGGCTTGGATTACAGAGAAACTAGCTTCTGAACATATTACCCGTGTAAAAAGGACTGTTGTACATGATGACCCTGTCTGCACTTGCAGAGTTCCTACTGACTGTAACTGTTATATTTCTGCACTTTTTAATCAGTTCTGGAACAGGCTCTTTTAGGGGGTACCTGAAGGAAGGTTGGGACTCCTCCACGCAGGATGCTAAACACCATAATGCAACATACAAACTGGTACATGTACTTTTACTGATTTTCAGGAAGCTTCTTCAAGACAATCCAAAATTTCCACATGGAACACTTCTGGAAGAAGTAGTCAGAGATTTTGTTCTGAAAACGGCTAGTATCTGTTGTAGTCAACTCACTGTTCCAAATAAATCAATTTTCTCACCAGTGCAGGTGGCAGCCTGGGGAGATATTGGATTATGTAGGAATTTCATGACTGAAATTCACTGGGTGTACACACAGGCACATCACTGATACTCGCAAGACCATATTTATACCTATAGGACAAATATGAGGAATTTTCCTTTCCAATTTGATAGAATTTTCCTTAGGTTTTCTTTTTTCCTTGAAAAACTTGATTTTCACTGGAATGTCTATGAGGAAAAGGAGAGAAAAGGGGTACACATTGAAATGAGAACTCCACTAGCTTTCCTAAGAAATGAAGGGATATAATCAGCAGCTTTGTGACACTATGTTTTCATTCCTTTCCACTTCTTTGTGTTACCTTGTTTTTCTGAATTATGAGCCCTTTCTTCTGAAGCAGTGATATTACCTGCTTTTGCAGGCTTTATGCTTCGTTTTACAGTGTATCCCTGCTCAGAAGGAGGATTGGTACCTGGGAAACAGGAAACTTTGAACAGTATTTTCAAACATTTTGCTTGTTTTAGCGCTTATATTCCTTAAGCCTTCACCTGCACATCTGAATATGTTAATAACTTAATATCTTAATAACTTTGTGATTACTTTGTTTAATGGCCCTTGTCTCATTGAGGCTGGATGTCAGCCATACCAGTGACCCACTGTGGTTCTCTCTAATCTCTTCCTTTCCTGCCTCTTTCTTTGGGAAAGATAGAAGTAACAGCTTACAGAATTGCTTTCAAGCATGTGGCCAATCTTCTCCTGAGTAAACGCTGTAGATTGCACAGCTGTAATTCCTCAGTGGAAGCAGATGAACCGTGACCTACTGCCGACAGCCACTTTGGGTTACATCATCCCACTAAGTCACCACCCACTGCTGTAGACAGCCAGCCTGAGAGACACAGCGAACAGGCTGCCTTTCATTGACACTTCATGAATTAACAGCTAGGGGCTGCTCAGGAGGAGGACAGTTGGCATCTCTTCCTCCTCAGAGACCCAGTGTTTGAGATCCCTGTGGCAGAAGTTCAGGGAAAAGAGGATGGATTACAAAAAGCCTCTCCTTGCTGTTTTGGAATATGTTGTCCTTTTGGCAACAGTGATTTTTTTTGTTTGTTGTGGGTTTTTACTTCTCTGCTACTAGGCTAGTATATTACCTAGAGAGATAGGTTCTTCATGCAGAATATTTGAAGGAAAGTGTTGAAGATGAATTCTCATTCTTCTCACGTCGTCCTCTTGATTCTCATTAAAAGATGATTGCATGTCTCTGTTTTTTATCATCCATGTTTTACATTTCAGCTCTTAAGAGGAGTGATGTGCATTGTGGTGAGCAAATGCTTCATCACGGTCTTGCTGATTTCAGATCTGCTCCTAGGATGTGATCTGTCAAGCTGCCCTCAGAATGTGGTTTTTCTTTCTGATTAGAAAATTGAATGATGGATCAAACAAGAAGCAGCGAAACAGTGGCTTGCTGTTCAATGTCAGACCAGCAAACTCTACTTGTTAATTCTCTGAAAATAAAGTAGTACTCAATATAGTGAGGCAAACACTGTTGAAAAGTCAAGCCAGTTCTGAGTGACATTGATCCTCAATTATGGTTAATCTCATGTCATGACCTCTTAATGCAGAAGCAAAGAAATTCTCCAGGGCAAAAGATTTTTCAGCTTGTAGCAGGGTCTCTCAAAATTCAGCATCCATGCACTACCTAGAGTGAAGGGTAAAAAAATGGTGTTGGCCAGGCAGTATAATTACAGATAATTGGTAGCCTGGTCCTAGTTACTTGGTTTTGCGTAAATTACTTTATACAGATGCTTTTTCACATCAGTGAAACTGTACTTAATATTTCAACGCAACTTTTCAATTTGCTATTCCATAGGGGTATTATTGCTGTGAAAAGAAAAGAGAGACTTTGAAAATTCAAATTTTAAGGCATCAAATCTGAAATGTTCTTATTTGAAAGATGAGAATAGCTGCATCAATGTTATGCCTTTAAAAAATGATGCAGGTATTTAATAGTCTGTGGCCTTTTTGTTTGAAATATAGTAAACAAAGATTTATCCACCTACTTTACTTTTGAAAATAGCTACCAAACTGGACATTTTCAAGTCTTTAGCTGATAGTAACTACTTCCCAGATTCATTTTCCTTATTGTTTTGTTAGAATTATATTTCCAAATTAAATTGGAAGGGGAAATCTGTGGATCAGTAAAGATATTTTTTCAAAATTCAAACCTGCTGTAAGTGAAGCAAAATGTGAAATGTGATTGTTTGAAATAAAATAAGTGGCTTTTGTTTACATTGGTTTCTGTTTATTTTTGTCCTCATTCAAAGCAGTTTCTGTATGTTGATTAGACAGCAATTAACTAAAGAAGCCTATTTCTAAAAAAAAATTAAAGTAGCACTGAAGATGAAAGTAATGCAGTGTCTATCTGAATTTTGTCTAAGAAGTTAATTTTACAAGTTAATTTTACAAAGAGCTGAGCATGGTCCTCACTCAATGAACCCTGGCTGGACATGTTAATTCGGGCAAGGAGAAAATCCTGGAAGATAAGGATTCTTAATTTAGTTTTCCTAATTCCCTTAAGGATTTAGAATGGGCATAAGAATCTGCAAAATTTAAGGAGGAATTGCTTGAAAATTTAATGTAAGACTGCTAGTATTTCCTGCTCTATCCTGATCTGGGATGACTGTAATAGCAGTTGGTCTGTCTTAATGGAGTTTTAGCACTTTCCTCTCTGGGGAGAAATGAAACTGATGGGGAAAACAAGAAACCAAATATCTGAGCAACTTCAAAACCATTTGTGGTTTTGGTTTTAGAAATATGAAGCTTTTTGCAGGTTGAGTCACATGTTTATTTTTCTGAAGCAACTTACAAGCCCATAAAAAGTGCATCAAACCAATCACCATTAGTTGCTCCCTTCTTGGCCACAGATAGTTGTGTTTAGATAATGTAATTGCTAGTGTGATACAAATATAAATTATTTGATTAAAACTAAATTGACCCATTTTTTTTGAGAACTAAACTTTATATAGTTGAACAACCTTTAAAAGTTTTCCTGCTTCACATGAGTAAATGTAGCAGCTCTGGAACTGGGTCACTGTCAGGCAAGAGAATTTGGAACAGTGCAACTGTTTAATGGAACAGTGCAACTGGGAACTGAGTTCTTATTGGAAAACACCTGTTTCTTGCATTATTTCAATAATATGAATGTACATAAGTGATCACATTTCCCATTTTGTAAAATTAAAGTTGTAGTGAGGAAGCCCTCTTTAGCTGTGCTAAATCCTGGAAGAGCACTCACAGATGTCTGAGATTGTGTAATAACTGAGAAAATACAAACTGTAGAGAGGACTTACAATTGCCTGAGATGAGTCAAGTGATGATTTCCCTGGTTCATGATGTCCTATAAATTCCTGCTATTATTTGGATAAAAATACTTCATAGAAATACATTTTAGGGATTACAAGGAGGTACCATTAATATTCCTGTGCTGGATAAGATGTCTAAACTGTGCCAAATTTTTTTTTGTAATTATCCTTAAATAATCCTTTTCTAATCCTTGCCAAAATGTTTTCTAAGTTTAGTTCTTCAAAAAAATAATAAAGGAACGTAGAAATTCAATATCTAATGCATTTGTGACTATTTGTATCTGATTGAAACTATTACGTGAAGAAGAAGTATGTCTGAAGGAAGGCAATTTCATGCCTCATGTCTAGTGAAAGAGAGAGTGTTTTGCCCTTTTTTTCACAAATAAGTGAGATTGCATGCTGAGGTACATTTATCAGAAGGGTATGTGCCCCAGAACAGATAGACTCAAGAGGAATTTCCAGGACCATTTAGTCCCATCACCAGTGTTGTACAACACGCTCATTTTCAATTTCCATAACCCCATCTGATATTAAAATAGCAGTGTGAAGCATAGCTTCATGTGTCAAGAGAAGACTTATATGTTAAATTCCTTGATTTTCTCTTGAAATTAAATTAGTTTCTATCTTTAACACAACATATATTAAAATGAGACAGAAGCATAGATCAAAAGGTTATATATTTTCTTGGACAAAATATGACAAATTTGAGAAGTAAAAAATATCCCCATACCTAATGTGTGTAATGGAAGGCAAAAATATATAGAAAAAACATAGAAGGCCACACTTGAAATCTAGTGTACATGTTAGTTTCAATATCATGTCTAGATTTCCTACTTGGCCTTATGTGACTATTACTGAATGGGTGACTTACTACTTCTACCTAAATTAATGTTGTAGAAGTTTTAGTGTGAAAGCCAAACTCCTCATAATCTGACATTCTAATAATAAAAGCAAAGTTATCTTTATTTTATAATATTTATAAATGAAAAATAATAATAAACATCTCCGTCATCTGTGATTCTGAGAATTATTTAAACACAAGGGCTGTCTCATGTAGTACTGCTCTATCTCTAGTCCCACTCAGCCCTGTCTGAATCACCAGTGACTCAAATATGAAAGTAATTATTGTGATCACTAGCCCTGGTTTTATACAAATGGCACTGAGACAATTACTTCATTTTCTACAGGCTGCTTCGTAATATTTTAGAATCTGTCATTGCTTAGCCAGTTTTTGGGCAGCAAATGCTCAATCTGTTTAGTTGTTTGCTTGTGGGTCATCCAAAAGCACATCTTTTCCCAGAATGTCATCCAGCTTTTTCATTGTTCCAAGTGTCACCACAGTCTCACACTCAGTGATTTTGTCCCTCAGCTTACTGATTTTTTAAGGTGTTGAGGAACTTAATTAAGACTTAATTCAAGATTTTACCAATATGTATTTAGAGTTTGTTGAAGATTGCTAACAGCTGGTTAAAAATTACTTGAAGTTACTTGGAAAAAGCAAGAAAAGGCTCACACATGGCCAATCTAAGAATCTTCTTAATTAACTTTAAACAACAATAAAACAACACTTTGAATGCTAAACAGGTTTGTAAGGATAGAAATTCAAACTGGAAAAAAATTTATTGTAGGGAATATATTGTAATATATATAAAAAATGTGACTTATATTGTATTTTTCCTTTCCAAATCTATTAATTCTAACAATATCCTCTAAAAATACTATATTTACTTACTCTTACTGCAGTCCTGTTCCTTTGTTTCCTTATTATCTCATATATCTGTGTCATAACTAAAGTAGAGTGTTTACGGGTACATAGATTTCTTGTGTTTGAAAGAATTCTAGGACTGTACTGGTCATTTCATAGATTCTTTTTAGTAACTTCATTTGAATTGTGTTTTCTGACTTTTGGTTTGTTTGGATTGTGAGACCAGACAAAGAGTAAGTCTCTCAACTACAGTGTGAATTTTTTATCTATGTTTTCACCCATCATTTCAACTACCATGTGTGAGAGTTCATTTTTCCTGCTTTCCTTGCTGCTGTGTATTACCAGAGTGCCAAGGAGATGAATGATGGTGGCATTAGACTGACGAAGTAGTGAGAGCTCCTTGGCAGCTACTATGTGTATTATCTTGATTTGCTACTCTAAGATTTGCAGTATGTTAGCTCTTACAAAATTTTTCCTTGTCATTCATAAAATCAGCTGTCTTTTTCTAGAGTGTAAATGGAGAAGCTTTAAACTTTTTGTCTCAGGAATTATTTACATGAAATTTAATGTCCTTCATCAAGATGTGCCTGTGAGTGCAATTGTGACAGGAGGTACTCCTGTAGACACAGAGAATGCCCATAATTATTTTTTCCTTAGGCCTGAAGACTGTGAGGAAGGTGTAAAAGAACTGTCTTGTGGGAGCCAGAAAACACAGTTCTGTTTTTATTCTTGAGATGTGAGACTGTAAAAAAAACGTAAGTTCAGCTCAGTGTTTGCTTTGCTGCTGAAGGTATCAGGGCAGGTGATACATCATACCAACAGACTCTGAATTTAATTTTAAATAATGTAATTTTTTTTAGCAAAAAAGATATTCTTATATTGCTTCTTAAGGACCAAAACTGTCTTCCAGAATCATGATTCTTTTGTGTGATTAAATCTGGTGGTGTAAAGCCTGTGACATTTAAAGATATTTTTGTTCTTCCTATCATGGTAACTGTTTCACATGTCAAAATAGCATGTCATTTTCCTTTCTTTGAATATGCTGTGACTGAGTGCACTCTATTGGAGATCTGAGGGGGAGAGTCTTTCCTTCTATCCTTTCAATGGCCTTCATCTGGTCTTCTGAACAGGAAGAAATGTCATGCCTTGTATACTGTTAGTTGTGTCAGATATTCTACTACAAACTGGCACTGAATGTTGATATGCATCTACAGCATTTGGGCTTTGATATCTATTTTTGGGAGGTCTAAACTGAGTGTAAATAAGCAAACTTGGAAAAAAATTTTTTCCATCTGATAACAGATCATATTCTTCCTCTTTAAAACTAAAATTTAAAAATCCACTTCCAGGTAGTGATGCAGTCTTCCATACATTCCTGATGAAGATCCTGATTTTAGTTAATCATTGCATTCCTCAAAGATGATAGTCTTTATAAAAATTTGTTTCTGAAATAGATCAGTCTAGTTTCTGTTTCCTTGTTTAGCTAATGTAACATTTACAGATTAAACCCACCAAATTTTATCTGCTCAATGTTCTGATTTTTTTTTACACTTTAATACTTTTTTTATATTAGATTGGGGATTTTTTATTATATTACCGTTTTGCTCTTTCTGTTTTTGTATTACTATTTTGAGGTCTTTTATCTGTGGGATACAAATCAAACCCTGGACAGACACAAATTTTCCTGTTTTATCTAGATGCCATACCATTTCTGGTAACTTCATGCTGGGACTCAAATTCAAATTCCTTGAAGTCAAGCAGGCCCTCAGAGCAGCATTGTGGCAGGCATTTGGGAGCATACTGAGAGTGTGCTTGGTTGTCTGCTCTGTCTCCCTCTGTGCAGACTCTCTTGGTTGCTGTGTTCTGTCTCTGTCTGTGTCTCAGCTTTAAATACAGGTAGTTATCTTCTAGCAGCTGCTACCAGCTGCTGGATGTTACACTTTGCTGGTACTTCTTTCACTTGTATGTGCAATTATACAATTGCTTTTTAAGTTAAGCTGGCCTTAACTCCACTAATTTAAGTGTTTTAAACAGAAAGATATGATAAAGAGCTCTGAAAATTATTTTTGGATAAATTCCAGTGTAATTACTCTAATAAACTTATGCTAGTAACTTCATACTCCCTAATCAAGTAATAAAATGCATCTTGAGATGGGGTGCTTCTTCTAAAATACGTATTTTCTTTGTCCAAAAGTTATTTATGAGTAATGTGGAGAACACTGATGGCTTAATTCAAGAATTTTATATGAAACATATAGCCTGATAATGAATGTGGCCTCTGGCCTTCAGTTCTATGAAACTCTGAAAATGCTGAAAAATCACTTGGTGAGATTAAGAACAGCATCTAACACAAAACAAGCTTGTCACAAAAGGCATATGACTCATGTTCTAGGAAATTCTTTCACCACTGACTGTATGAAAACAGCACGGTGTAAAAGGGGTGCTGTGTTTTATGCACAGATAGGGAGACACCCTGTAACACAAGGAGTGAAAGGGATGTTGGTTGTGCTTGGGAAAGGCACGACAGGTAAGTATGAGCTGGAAACAGTGTGAGGAAGATGTTAGCTGGCTGGATGCCTATCTCTTAGTGTTGGGCAGCTGCTGTGTCAATGGCCACTGCACACAGATGAAAAGGCCTCAAAATTTCTTTAAAAGTAAATTAGAAACACAGTAACCTTCTCAGTGGCGCAGCCCAAAAATCATATGTAGGAACACGGAATAAATAATTGGAAAATCCTGCTGTGATTAAAAAACCAAAATGTTTTTGTTAAGCAGGTGTACTTCTGCAGCTGGTAAAAATCAATAGTTGAAATGAAATTGTGCTAATTTACCACAGCTGGATATCTGGTCTGTTACTTGCTAACTTTTGTCAAATGCCCAGCCCTGCTATCATCTCCTCCAGAATTATTCAGATGCTTATTTAGCATGTAAAGAACTTTTCTGTTTGCAAAAGTCCAGCCCAACTGACTTCATTGATAACACATGCAATAGTCATATCTTAAATATAAAAATATAAAAATATAAAAAAAGAAACCTCCAATCCTATAAAGACACATCTTTTTAAGCCCCAAAGAAAAACAAAAACCACAAAAACTCTCCTATATTCACAAACTATTCAGAACAAAAAGGACCCTAATGTTATTAAAACCTGTCTTACTCGTGGCAGAAAGCATCACAAATTTCATTAAGAGTATTTTTAAACTAAAATACAATTTGAAGAAAAAATTCCTCAGAATCTATGAATCAGGTCTTCTATTAAAATAACAATCACAGTTAAAAGATAAAAAAATCTCATGCCCTGGAGCTACTTATTCTCATAATTTTCCTACTGGATGACTTAATATTTCACAGGCATAAGAAAATCATGGCTACTATTTCAGTATTTTGCAATCTGTCACAAAAGCTTATGAATCTGGTGATGAAGTATGAACAAAATCAGTAATTGTATTGATGAAAACAATGGTTGTTTGGCTATCCAGCCGTGAAAAAGCATACTCATCTGGAATAAATGGAGTATGCGGTGTTTTGTCGTAAAAACGTGAAATCACTGAAACCAGTCTAATTGAATGGCAAATTATAAAAATAGCATTTCTGCTGTTTTCTACTACTGTGTTAGCTATTTGAAATATCTACAGTATTGCTGTAAATACTGTAAGATTTGATTAGCAGAAAATACTGTATGGTTAATAGTAATGACCATTAACAATCTGGTAGATCATTCCTGAAATTCTAGTTCTTAATAAAGTAGAAGTGGTCAGAGGCAAAACCATATGACAAGACAATATGACAACAATAAACTATTGTTTTCATAAATAATCCCACCTAAAGAATTGCATTAATTTCCTTTTTTTTTTTTTTGCAATAATATGATAGAGATTTAAAAAAAAATATATCCAGGGCCTTCCATTGTAAGTAGTTGAACTCCATGTCAGTAGGATTTGAGACAATGTCTATAATGTCAGCTTAGTGAATTTTCTATAGAGTTCCTTATTCTCTAACACAAAAACATTTAACATTAAAAAGAAGCCGAATGAGTAGTTTGATTTCTCTGCTTAAAAGTGATGCTTATCAGTCAGAGACCACAAAAGCCCAAAATTCAAGTACTGAAGAAAATGTGAAGATTATAATTGTAAAGTTTTATTTTCATAAGGAAAATATTTAGTGCTCAGAGTTCCCAGGAAGTTTGATGAAATGATTTTGAAGAACTTGCCAATTTCTTCTTCCAAAATAGAAAATTCAAGGAAGCTGAGGGGATTCCATAGATGAAATTAAAAAAACTCCTGAGCAGTGGGATTCAAAGAAGAAGAAAAAGAATTACTTCTTCAAATTATTCAATCTCTAGATTAAATTAGGTTATCAATTCCATTATTTTCCTGAATGCATATTTGTAGTTTCTTATTTTCCACTTTGGGAAAGTTGCATTACTATAATTTTTTCTAACACGCTCAAAAATAGCACAATAAATATATGGTGATAATTTAAGTACAACTAATTATGATATATGTTGAAAAACAATGGTAAGTCTTATTTTATGCTTACTTTCATGCCAATAATAATTTGAAAGCCGTTACTGCTGATTAGATGACATTTGAGAATGGCTATGAGTCTTGCTAATCTCAGATGATTATTTTTTATGCAATTTGACATTGGTTTTGGTCTATTCTGGCCCTTAGGAAAATATTGCAGATGAGTGACAAAATACATTGATAAATGAACATACTGAAGCTTGTAGAATGATTTCTAAATCTCTTACTTGCTCCATATTCTTGCATGGCACATAATAATTCTGCCCATTTAAAAACTGATGCAGCTTCTAAATAATTACATTTCACCGTACCCGTTCATGGTGAACCAAGCAAGGCAGCAAAAGAAACAGCAGAAAATAAATTCTTCAGACCTCATATTTTGGTTTTGTTTAATTTTGTATCATAGAAATTCATGTGTCTGATTTCAAGTATTTTGAACAACAGTATTTATTTGGCTTATTTTAGAAAGTAAATCTGTTTAGGCCTTAGACACAGTCTTGCTCAAATCACAGTAGAAATTTGTTTCTTTTTTTAAATAACTTTCATGAAGATAAGAAGCCATACCCATCTAAATGTGCCCTGCTTATCCGGTAAGTTAGAAACTAGGTAATTCTGAAGTATAATTTCAGCTCTAGTTCATGAAGCTTTTTAACCTTGATGCATTTTGTGTTAACTACACCCAGAAAGAAGGTTCTAATCAGCAGGATTTTAAAGGAATTCTATAGCTTTGGGGTTTTTGCTTCTATCGGACTTCACCTTTTTTATCCCCACAGTCTGCTTTTTTTCTGTATTTGTTTTTTCTCTTATTCTTTCTCCACTTTCCCATTTCCTTTCTTTTTCTTTTTTGTTTTTTTTTTTTTTTCTTTTCCTATGGTTGCTTGGCAGCAGGATAATTGCTGTGGTTTTGTTCATTCTGCATTTTTGCCTCTCCATTTAATGGAGCCATATTGGCTTTCTCTCTTGTTGGTAGACTATGGGTCAAGTGTAGGCGTGTGCATGCTTTACAAATTTATCCTCATCGTTGCTAATGTCTGTCCAAGATGTTGGTAGCTGGTGCTTTTGTCTCAGGGACACTTTAAGCTGTAATTCTTGAGTGCAAATCACTTTTTATTTCTTTTGTTCATTTATAATGAGACACTGAAATGGAGCTTAAATAATTCCTTCAATGAAAACATTAACCAGACTCTGCTATTGTGGTTGTTTAAGAACTGAAAATAATTAGCACAAATTCACATTTCCTTCACAGAGCTTTAAAAGAAGTCAGGATATTACCATTAAGATAATAATGAATTCATTCTCTGTGGAAAGGCAAGGAGGAAAGAAAAAAAGATTAAATATATTTCAGGACTAGCAAAAAAGATTTCTGGTGGGAACATTTCACTGTTGAACAAAAGATTCCCTTGGGAAATACATTGCTATTTGTGCTCGTATTTTAAGGCACCATGTGAGTACCTTCAGAGAAGCCAAACAAGAACATCCTTCTCTCTTTAAAAATTCTAAACCTACAAACCCGCTACAAACAGTAGCCAACTTCATAAGGCCCTGGCTGTTAATTCAGAAACTGTAATCTTATCACTGTTTGGAAAGACTGGAATCAGAAAGCAATATTTTTGATGATCAGATCTCAGGAATTTTTTTTTTTTCCATGGGGGTAAAGACTTTTTGTTTCTTTGTTTCTCTTAAATAACTTTTCCTGCTCATGGCATGCAATCCTTTTTTGAGCTATCAGAAGAAGATATTGTGGTAGTTACGAATGTTGGCTTAGAATTTATTTAGTTTGTAAATTTAGACAACCCTTTCTTCCATTTGAAAGACAGCAAGCTGAGGATCAAAGCCATAAAATCTAAGGGTTGTAAGGCAAGAACAAGCTATTATCTATCCATGAAAAGAAAAGCTGTGAAACCAACCTCTAAAGGTTACCTTAAAGAAAAAAATTCTGCATGAACAAAGTGAACCTCCCTTCAGACTTTACTTACAGGAAAGACAGAAAAAAATATGCTGACAGCAGTTAGCTCAGGCATGGGACAGTTTTCTACACCTTAAGCAGAGGTGCTGAATCTTTGCCAAGGGTAATAAAGAATTGAAGGTGAAGAACTGACCGCAGTTAATCTGCTGAGAATCTGACTACTTCTTTATGTCCTCTCTATTCACTGTTGACTGCATGCGAGTTGTGTGTACAGTCACTTGAATTTTCTTCTGCCTTCCACATGGTAATAAATATTTTCTGTATATTGACAGCACTCCAGCATACCAGTAATGGAGAGTGACTTTCCAGCATACGTGTAATGGAGAGGCTCATATGAAAACTAACTATACTCACATGAGCACATTTGTCACAGGACTATGCACTGGGAATGTCACAGGATATTAGGCACTGGGAGCTTAATGCCATCACATGTGGATGATTTATTAAAAAAGCCCTCAATTTTCTTCAACTTTACAACTGTGGCTTAGAAATATTGTCTAACTTCATAAAAATGAAAGAAAAATTAAAGATTTATATTTTTTTTCCCTTGTTGTTGCTTTGGCAATAGAACCATTGAAGTAATAAGTAAAACCCCTAAATTTCGTGGAAATTTCTAGTCTTTGGTTTAAAGCAAGGGTTGACTGCATGACAGCAAACACTTAAAATTTTTAAATAATTTTACAAATTCATTGACAGACTGTCTGTTCACCTGAATCTTCCTATTTCCCTGTGGAGACTTAGAAAATTCCTTGGGAAAATTTTAAACATTTCTGAAAATATAATGAGGAAACATAGCACTTGGAGAATGATGTCCTTAATTAAACAGGGTAGTATCTCTTTTAGGACATATTTATCTTAAAAACATAGTGGGCTCATATACAAGAAATTCCTGGAAGATGACATGCAAAATAGATTTTAAATTGTGCATAGCTTTCTGGGTCTCCATGGAGAAATGAAAAGTGTTCAGAATTATTAACAGTGGCAGAGTTGGGCAGTAACGTTTCTGAATATTTAAAATTCTTACATGGACTTTGGTAAAAACAAACAGCTTTCACAATTTAGATTTAGAGCCAAACTATAATTGCTTCTGAATTTGGTATTGGACTTGTGCCCCCCTCTTTTAATTTGTAGAATAATGAAAAAGAAAATTTGGATCACCATTGCAGCATAAAACTGTGGCAGATTAAAGCTAATGGTAATAATTTCTTATTGCAGAATTCCCTATAAGATTTTGTTAAACAATTTCTTGAGGCAACAGTGGTAGGAATCAAGTTTATTTGACAGCTTGCAGCTGCTTATACACACCTTTGAGCCTTCTGGGAAGCCTTTCCTTTTTGCATGATTGGCAGGGCTGAAAGATGCAGTAAAGCCCTTGTCACCCATGTAAAAGTGCAGCACTCTTGGAAGTGTGGGCAGTAAAGTAGAATGTTGTTAGGTTTTATGAAGAGTAATTCAGAATTGAAATACATGCACAAGTTGTTATGGTGTTTGGAGTGCAGTTTAGTCTAAAAAAAGGCAATGTACAGTAACTTGGCTTGTTAGAAGCCTGCATTCCTCATCCCTCACTATTAATGTCACTGCTACCCTTTCTGATATTTAATATCCTAAATTCGGTCATATTTCCTGTTTCAGTTTGTTTCTGTCAAGAAAATCAAGAGATTCATAGTAATAGTTAGCAAAGTAGCCCTCTTTTCATTGTCAGAACACTGTAGGCCTCTTTGTAAAAAAAAATAGAAAAAGAAAACTGAAAGAATCTGGTTTTTTAAACAATTTTATCAGAAGTATTTTTAATAAACAGGTTTTTTTGCCACTAGTTTTGATGTTAGTCAAAATTTTCTATGTGCTTTAGACTTTGAAAATACAAAATACAAAATGCTTTAACAGAGCAACTGTCACCTTGAAACTACTCATGGAATCTGCCTAAATGGTTAATTATAAATATTTGAGGCCACATTTGCTATTTCTGCTTTCTGAGCGAGGTACTTTGAAACTCCTCATCTGAGGTGATATCCATAGTACCTTGGATATCACCTTTCTCATCTGTAAGAAAGGTGATATCCAAGGTACTATGATTTTTTACATCAGATTCCAAGCCTGTGTTGTTAATCTTGTGCCTTGCAAATTCAGCAAAATATTAGTATTACACCTGGCTAACAATAACTACCAGTAGCTTATTTTATTGCTGGTCACAGCAAAATTAATGTAGCTAGTTCCACAGTGGGACAGTAATAAAGTGCAAGAAAATTTAGATTGTGTTGGCTGGGATACATCCTTTCATCTGCTGTTTTGTGTTGGGTTTTTTATTTTCTAATTATGTATTTGTCAGCCTAATTCCTCAAAAATTTCCTCCGTATGGACTCACACCACTGGATCTAATGGAACAATTTATGTTTTGCATAATTTAAGAGAGATAGAAACTGAAAAATGAGAAAAATATTATTGCTTAGGTATTTGCTGGAATTTTATCTCATATCAATTTCATAAAAGGCCCCTTTGCAAAGTCGGTTGAAAACTGAATACCCAGGTATCTTCCTCATGCTAAGAAACTTAAATTATATGTCTTTGATTTTCATGTGCACTAATGAAACCTCATTTACAGTGTTTGCAAATTCTTGAAAAGTCATTTATTGATGCTTATGACTGCTGCTGCTAAAGGTCAGATTTCTGTCAGGCCACTGTTACTTTGCATGATTTGCTCACTGCTTGAAAAAGGCTGCTTTGGGGTATTTTTGGAGATATTTTCTAAGTTCGTCTGATCATAAACTGAATGAAGAGAGATGAGAAATATGATGGCTGTGTTATGATGAAAATAGGTTTCCTGAGAGAATGAAACGGTCATGCATATGTAGTCAGGACTTCGAGGAAAACTTGAAAAAGGAAAAACAGTCTTTCGGGACATTATTCCAATTTAGTGACACTCATTTTTAATGGATGATCTTTAATGGATAGATCTTTGATTCCGGCTCTCAGTAAGGATGAAGATACTCTACTCGAAGTACATTGTATCAGATGATGTATAAGTTAAAGCTAACCCAGAGTGAGCTACTCAAAGCAGGAAAGCATATTATATGAATCAGGCAAAGAATAACCTTCTTTAGATGACCACATACTTTCAGTCCTCTTCATTTTTTCAATACTGTACCATTCATATTTGCTAAATTAAAAGAAAAACATTCTTTAATTTTTTTCTTTACTTTCATTCTTTCATTACTGCCCTTCTGGGTCTTTTATTTCTCATATTTTCTTTCATCTTTAGGATCCCAATGTCTTTTTTCTTTTGACTGCTTATCTCTGTCCCTTCCTTTGGAATAATGGCTATTTCCCACCTACGCAATTATAAGTAGTCAGAGTATTAATGTTGATATGGTAGACACTTAAGTTTTAAAGATTAGCAGTAATTTATTGCTTATAATAATTTATTAATGCATATGCATTCTTTAGCAACAGATTTCATTTATTTTGAAAAACAGATTGGAATTTTAATAACAGCAAGCTGATTGCTCTTATAAGGAAAAGAATTTTCAGAATCTGGATATATTTTTATAGGAACAAAATAAGCAAAATAAGAAGGTGAATCATTGGTGATGAAGTGACTCTTTACATTGTAATTTGACTTCTAAAATTAATAACACAGGGATCTGGACAGGCTGGATTGATGGGAAAAGGCCAATGGTATGATGTTCAACAAGACCTGGTGCCATGTCCTACATTTGGGTCACAACAACTCCAAGCAGCACCACAGGCTGGGGGCAGAGTGGCTGGAAAGCTGCCCAATAGCTAAAGGACCTGGTGACAGATGCTGAACATGAGCCAGCTGTGCCCAGGTGGCCAAGAAATCTAGTGGCATCGTGATCTATATCAGCAATAGTGTGGCCAGCAGAACCAGGGCAGTGATTGTCCTCCTGTACTTGGTGCTTGTGAAGCCACACCTCCAATCCTGTGTTCAGCTTTGGGTCCTTTGTGACGGGAGGGACTTTGAGATACTAGAGCATATCCAGAGATGGGCAGTGGAGATGGTGAAGGGTGTAAAGCATAAGTGTCATGAGGAAGGGGTTGGGGTAGCTGAGGGTATTTAGCCTGGAGAAAAGGAGTTTCAGACTTGCCTTTTCTCCAGGTAACAAGTAATAGAATAAGAGAATATGGCCTCGAATTTTGCCAGGGAAGGTTTAGATTAGACATTAGGAAAAATTCATCACAGAAAAAGTTGAGAAGCATTGGAACCAGCTGCCCGGGGACATGGTTGAGTCACCATCCCTGGAGGTATTTAAAAGACATCTGGATGAGGTGCTTAGGAACTTAGTTTAGTGGTGGACTTGGCAGTGCTGGATTAAAAGTTGGACTAGGTGATTTTATATATATTTTCTAACTTAATTCTATTATTTTATAATTTTTATCATTAGATTTGCTGATCAAAAGTGTTTAAAATCACAAGTAGATGATATTATTTCAAAGTAAAATAAAATATTTCCTTTCTTGAAATAACTTTAATTCTTTGAACAGTTTTTGCCAATCTTGAGGTGAAACATTTTTATGAAGTATGACCTATTTCAAGAACATTTTTATTTGTAAGATAATGATTTGTTGAAAAAGAATACGTCTGTCACAGAGCTTCTTTTTCTTTGGGGCACATGCATGTTTCTTCCTCATATTCCCCTGAGGATTCTTCATTGTTATGACTCAATAATATAAGAGTAAAATCAGTGTGTGTATCTCTCAATGTTATCCACAAGATGGGAAGCTACCTATAAATTTTAATACCCTACTCCTACAAAACTATTTCTTTTATGTGATGTTCTTTTTCTTCTTGTATTCTTTGTAAAAAAAAAAAAAAACTAAACATTTACAGCAGAGTATCTCAAAGTAACTGGAAGACGTAAGTTCTCTCTATTTCACTACTAGAAGCAAGAATTTTATATCAAAGAAAACATCTATTTTCTAAAAGATTTAGGTGCATGTGGTTTAGATGCAGGGATTCAATTTTTGCCATTACCCAACTTCATAAAAATTTCCATTTCCCCCTGTATATTAATTAATCTTCTTCTGGTCAGCCCATTATAATTGCCCTAGCCTTACAGAAGCTCTGATCTCAATTACTAGCTGGCAGGGAGTAATACGTTCTCCAAAAAAGCAATACCAATTCACTTGTAGGGAAAGGAAGGTAAATCTGTGCTTCATTCTCCTCCTGGATACTAAAATGTCATGTTACTCATTAGCCCTTTGAACTTCTCAGCTAGAATAAGTAGAGCATAACTATGGCATCAGTCTACAGAAGGATGAATAGAAGTAATCATAAAAGCAGAAACACATGGACTTTCTTCTTAGTAAAAGGTAGTAATTGCAGCTCATCTGAGTAATAATAGTCCAGAAGTACCATGCCTGTCTTAGTTAGGAAATACTATATCCTCTGTTCCTCATTATAGTATATTATAGTATCTTATATAGTGTCCATCTCTGAGATGTATAACATAAACAGATACTTTTTACTTTTCTGGAACAGAAATCAGAATATATAAATATATTGTATATATAAAAATACATATATAAATAAATTATTTATGGTAGTTACATTTGTCTAATTCCCACTAGTGTGGTCACTGTTGTCAAATAATAAAGTATTCTTACTTAGTCATTTTGATAAAGCACACTGTTCTCTCAAACTGAATGGCCTCCCAAATAAGTTGTGAAATGCTGGTAATGGAAAAATCTACTAGATTTCCAGAAATAATAGAGTCCCTATTCCTGATTGTGAACCTTTATGGATATTTCACTTGTAGTGGAATTCTTCATAGTCAGTCTAATGAAACAACAATGTTTTGACATCTTCCAAAAACCTCCCTCATATTTCACTGGTTTCCAGAACTTTAAATTTATGTTATACTTTAAAAAGTTCTTTGGCTTCAACAACCAAAGAATAAATGGATGTGAGAACTTGAAGAATGTGGATTTGTTTACATTACTTATTTCTAAAATCTATAAAACTGTCATAATTGTACCTAGGACATTTTGATAGTGATTGTTTAGTTCAACCACTGATGAAACAACCTCTTTCTTTATACAAGGTAGCTTGTATATATATATTGCTAAAAAATAGATACAAGTTAGTATTAATTTAGTTTAAATTATTTTGAATGCATGTGCATTTTGGAATTTGCTAGCCAAAGTACATATAAATAATTTTTTCTGTCCCTTCAAAGTTTTAAGCTCTATCTTCTTATGATAGAGCTGTCAAAATGCTGGACAAACATTATCTGTTTAATAAAGTAAAAGTGCAATTTAAATATTAACTCATTTAACAAAAAAGTTTTTAAACATTAACTGTCTTATAAACCATAGATGTAAATATTGATATAGAAACTTCTTCCACAAGAGAATTTCATGTAAATGGAAATTATTTATGACAGTAATGACACTCTTTAAATACATGTCAGTGTTCTCATTAATGGCAAGGCTGTCTGGTTAGAACAAGCATAGTAGTGGAAAACAGAGGACAATTAACTGGCTTTTTTAATCTTCCAGTCATATTTTTCTGGATATTAGGATCATTTCTATGACAGAATTAAAATTTTGCGTTTCCAAATATGATGTTTTCCTCCTAGGTTTTTGGAGACCAAAATCAAGGAGCAGTTTTCCTGCGTGAATTTACATTGATTCGGAGAGAAAGTCTTCACGATGATTTCCTATCTGATTTGCTGAATAACCGCAAAACAGAAGACCCGGTAGGAATCTTCTATTATTCCAAAACATGTTGTGAGAAATTGTTGCAGGAATTGCTGTGATAGGTCTTTCATTCGGCTTCATTAATCTATGGAAAGTAATGAAATTAGATTTTTTAACATAAAAATGTTAGCCTAAAAAATTGTAAATTGCATTTAAAGTAAAGACTTGTTCATAGGAAAGGTTCATGGATGTCAATGTATATGAATTTTCATTATTTCAAGACAAACTTTTTCACAGAGATTGATCTTTTACTTTCTAATGGTAGTTTTTTCTTATTCAGAATTTTGGAAGTCTAAATTAGTACCATTGTTTGCTTTGTACGTGCAAAGGGAGATTATTTTTTATTAAATATGAATGAAGATAGCTAAATGTATAGGTTATATAAAAATATAATGCTTTAAAAGGAATAATTTTATTCAATGTACCAAAAAATCTAATTAACAGGGAAAACAGTTTTATGAAAAACATTTTTTCCTCTCTTCTGTATATGCTTGACAAGGTATTTATTTCTGGTCTGAAGGATTCCATGTTGTCTAGCAGCTGATATTTTTGAAGAAAAGAATGTAGAAGTAAGTAACTTGCGAGTCATGCTTAATCAGGCTTTAATATGAAATTAAACAAACCAGCTGATTTTAAACTGCAGCAAATATTCTCTGCCAAGATGATTAAGAGACTAGAGAGACTATCTGTCTTACAAGGAAAGGGTGAGGGAGCTGAGTCTGTTCAGTCTTAAGAGGAGACAATGGAGAGGGCACCTCATTAATAGATACAAGTATCTGAAGGGAGGATGTCAGTGGATGGATCCAGGCTCTGCTTGGAGGTGCCAAGCAACAACACAAGAGGCTGATGAACAGGAAGCTCCACCTGAACATGACAAGGAACTTCTTTACTGCACAGTGACTGTCCACTGGAACAGATTGCCCAGAGAGGTTCCAGAGTTTTCCTTCTTGGAGATTTCAAGAGCCATCTGGAAACAATCTTGTGCAATGTGCTCTGGGATGACCCTACTTGGGTAGGGAGGTTGGACCAGATAACTCACTTTGACTTTCAGTCTCATCTCTTCTGTTATTTTGTAAACTTTTAGGTCTGATATTTTCAAGGGCTGATGCATTTTGATGTCTGACAGATTATGGTTTAACAGAAGCAGTGGTGCATTAGCATCTGATATAACCAGGAATTGGTGATGTATTTTAGGTATTAAATACTTTATAAGATTAAGTGTTTATTTACTCTGGAGGATAGAGTGAGTCTAGACATTTATGTTGGCACAGCCATGCTTAGCCTCTTTTAAATCAAATTTTACCTTTCTTAGGTTATCTTTCTTTGTGCATGAGGGAATCTTATCTAATTATCACTGGTGCGAGTATGTAGAGCTAGGACTTCAGAAAAACAGAGTGGATATCTTTTGATAAGTCTTACTGCTTAAGTCAAAGAAACCAGTGAACAAAAGTAGTGAAGATTGTTGTTATTAAAGAATCTACTGTGTTTTTGCTAACCCATCTGCTCAGACAAGTTGTCCTTTGTGCTTTACTACTGCTAAAAGAAATTTCAGATCTGTCAAAATCAACACTTCATTCTACCATTTTGGGTAATTTTACAGCAGATCAGGATTTAATCAAGCAACTGCATTGCTGCTGGAATGCCTGTAATTGTTCTTCTTTATTTTCTTTATTAGAAAATAAATAATAAATTGTTCTTCTTTATTTTCTTCTTTATTAGAAAATAAAACACCATTTATTTTCTGTGTTCCAGAGAAGAACATGGCATGTCATTACGATTCTGTCAGTACTGGTACCAGTACTTGTGACTTGTTATTGCTTTTCTGAGTTGTGGTGGTTGTATGCATGTTTTTAAGTGTTTCATGTTCACAGAAGAGGAAAATACTCTGCAAAATAATCATATTTTACTTCAAGGCAGTGTTTTTCTTTCATTACTTTCATAGTTCCTGTGATCTTCTTTCTGTGCAGTTTTGAGTGCTTGAGAATACATCTACACTGAATAGTGCCCAGAAAATATGACTTTGCAATCTACATTTAAATATGACTTAAAGAACTTTACCAACCTCATCCCTCCATGATACCATCTTCTACTACTGAAGAACATAACGTTTTCTCTGCATGACTGATTTGGTTGGCAAAAGATAGTATGGAAGAACTTGAAATAACTTTTCAGCATTTTGCCTGAAATATTGTAAATTTATGTGACTAGTTCATTGTAAGCTATGTAGTCTGTTTCAAAGACAGGCACTAGTTTCAACCAGGGCTTTTCCTGAACACTTATTCCAATTTTCTGCTTCATAAATACTAGTGAATTGGTTTTCCAAAATCTCCTTAGCATATACAGGGTATTGCTCCTATTTTATGGGTGTAGATTCAAAGGTTCATAGATAGACATTAAGGTCAAAAGCATTTACTTTTCTTGAGTGCTTGAGACACAAGGATCCATTTTTTTTCAATTTACCTCTCATGACACAGCACTAAGGTGATGGGGGAGCTATTGACCTCAAATGCAATCCTGACTACTCAGCATCTTTATCTGTCAAGCTAAAGATAAGAGGTAAGGCATCTACAAATCAAAGTACATGATTAAGGTATCTAACAAAATGCTACAAGTGACTCAACTGCAATGATACAAAAATTGTTATAGAAGCAGATATAGAGTATAATTTTCCAGAAAAGAAAGCACAAATCATATTTCAGGATCAATCATTCCCAGTTCATAGGACCAATCCTTTCTTTCCTGTAATTTCAAGTAAGATAATGGTGTATCTAATGAGAAAACCAATGTAAAACTGTTTCCTAACAAATAAAACACAAACAACCTCTTTTATAATAGTTCCCCAATAAATCTCCCACTCTGGTTCTTTTTAGAAGTCCTGTGACTTACATAAGATAGGGTTTTCTATTTGGATCTTTTCAAAACTGGTGTTCACACACAGCTACAGTGAATGCTGGACAGCTAGTGATACAGGAATTGTGAAATAATTATAATTTTAAAAGTTTTTAACCTTTTTATTTTCCCTTGATGAAGACATGAACTTACTTGATACTTTCTGAGAAAATTCAGGCTGGTGATCTATATTTTTAAGATATTTTCTCAAGTATACATCTTCACTCATCTAAAAAAGACCAAGTAACCACTATTTTTGTAGGTAGCTGAAAGCATCCAAAATGATTGATTAATTTCTGATGTTGAAAAGTGATATCCCTGTAACTCCATAACTGTTTGGGCAAAGATATGTACTTCCAGAGGCACCAGGTAAGTGATAGTATGGCAGAATGGCCACAATCAGCCAGCAGACTTATGTAGTTTTCTGTGCCTATGCATTAAAAGCTGTTGGCTAGGATGCTATAGTAATAGCCCTACAATTCTTTGCAAAAGTTGGAGAGATCAAAAAAAGCTCCTGTTTTCCAGTAACCAGCTACTAAAGTAAAGATGCTTAGCAAGGAAATACACTACCTGCTTGTAAGACAGTTTTAAGCAATTACTTGCAAGATTGTGTTAATAAGTACTGGTTAGCCAAAATATATTGGATTGTGATATTCAGTCCAATGGAAAATAGGCTTCCTATGTAAAGGCTTTATCTTGGTCATTGAAATGACTCACAAAAATACTTTCTTCATATTTCCAGCCTTGGAGAAAACATAGCCATATTTTCTTACTTTCCCTTTCAATATAAAGGGAAAGGGATCTAAGCTAATTGGTGTAGCATCATCATTTTTCAGGGAGAAAATTAGTAGAAGCGAGAAGAGGATTTATATTTTAATCATTTTCTGTCTTGTTCACAGTCAATAGCTGAGATTGCACTAAAAAAATTACTCAAAGGAAGCCTCTGAGGTATATTTCACAATTCCTAACTTATAGTGTTTTCCTACTTCTTCTGGGAAAAATATTTAAAATAGCTTAAGAACCTGGAGAAAATAATTTAAAATATAACAGATTTAGACAGAAAACTTAAGGTTCAGGAACTTCCTAGTTTAAAGAATGTGTCAAGGATTATACTCCTACATTTTTGGGGAAGTTCCTATTTATGTGTTCCTGCAATTCAGGGATGATACTTTTGGGTATCCAGGAATTCTGAGTTAACTCTATAAAAAGTATAATTTATAATTTTATAATATATAATCAGTATATAATTGTGTAATATATAATTAGTATATTATATAATTGCTCTGTTTTATGAGCAATTATTTAAAACCTCAGATTAAATTCAAAGTTTTCTGTGCTGAGATCTGATTCTGAAATAAAGTTAGAGTGTAGAAATTCTCTACATCATTATGAAGTAAGAAGAAAAACAAGCCCTGTAAAACATGAAAAAAATCTAGATGTATATCTAAACTTCTTTCTCACTTGATCCTGATATTAATAATTTGTTGCTTGTGTATTTTAGGTGGAAGGGTTAATTTTCAGAATATAAATATCCTGAAATTTTTATTTATTCTATTTTTGAGCCATACTTTTTTTTTCTTTGTACTCAAAATTATTTATATGTAAGAATGCATACTCTAAATATAATTATCTAGAATAGTTGAAGATCCTCAGCCTGTTGATTAAGGATTTTCCAAGCTTCTCAGCTAAAAATCACATGTCTGTAAATGGGTATAAAATATGATGCTGCAGAATCCAGATTTGAGCTCTTCATGGATGGGGAATCACTAGACCCCAGGAATTACAGGCACTGCCCCCTGCAGCTGCTGACATGACAGATCAAGAGAAATGCTTGGATGACAGCAGTTCTCCTCTGACTAGCCTCACCTTACATTTGCTATTTGTAGGTAAGAGATCTCTGGAGCAAGTAATGGCAGACTTATATATGCTACTGCTGATCCAATTACTTGAAAATCATTATTTTGTCCTGGAAAAACTATAATGTTGACCTAAGTCAATAAGAAATGTTCACCTGCTTTTAAAAGGGCAAGTATTAATCATGTTTAGAGACCTATGGATGACCTAACATGAAAGTTAGGGTGGACCACTGGCATTTGCCACTTTCTTTGTATCTAAAGGTCTACAAGTACTCAGATACCAAAAGATCTGAATACACTCACCATCTTTCTGACTACCTCTTGATAACGATAATTACATTCATTTAAAAATAGAAACATGACCATTGAGTTTTTGGATTCCTAACTGTTCCTATATTTTTCTTTTAGAAAGCCAATCAATTCAGCAGTACTCATCTTTAAAAAAAAAATTAAAGTTGCATTCCAAAGCTTGGAGTCCATGCCCCATAGATGCTAAAACTGTCCCATGACTGAATTAGGTGCTGGTGTTGAGACAGGAGAAAAGGAAGCCATTTTTAGAAAGTTGGAGTTGTAAACCTTGCCCACATTAGGAAGATGAGAAATTTTGTAATAAAACCAAGCCATTGCTTGCATAATGATATAGAACACTGTTTGGTCTACCTCAGTAATTAACAGAGTAAAATTTATGCGTATCTGTTCCAGATAACTCCCTTCTACAACTGAACTGTTTTCTAGAATCTATCAGATTAAGTAGCTTTTCTATTTGCCTCGCTGAAGTACTTGAAGCTCTTTTTTCATTACACTGTTTCCATTCTATGGGAGTATAGTTCAAAAAGCTAGTAGCTCTTTTTGCACTACTACCATATGTGTGGATTCTCTCTATGTGTGGAAATCTCACTTCTGTGCTTTTTAATAGGTCTTTTGAAACATAGTGTAAATAGTTCAAGAAGAAAATTAGTTTAGGATAGTTATTACAATCAAAATAGGTGTGTCTTGCTTTTCAAAGCAAACATTCAACGTCTTCTAAAAATTTGCTTCATCAAAATGAGCAAATCCTCTTTTTAAATAAATTGCAAAATTTATATAATACTATGGAAATTGTTAATTAAAAACAACAAGTGAAGGGTAAGCATCAAGTAGATGAAACAGTAATACAAAAGCTCTCCAGCAAGAAAGACAAGATACTGACCTGAGATATTCCAAGCTTTCTCTTCTACCTGAGATCATGAATTTCACCTTGAATTGTTCTACAGAAGGCAAAACATAAGTGTAAGGAGCTATAATCTTTTAAAAACTAATGATGATGATATTAGTGGCTTGTTTAAATGTTTTGTAGGAAAGTACTCCTTTTTGTTGGACTTAGACGACATCCTTGACTAAGAATACCTTTTTCTACAGCTGCGCCAATGTTTGTGATTTTCTGCATTATAAATATTAACTGATCATACCAGTAAAAAATGTGATTTCATTGCTTTAGATGTTTGCAAATTTACCATTCCTCATATTTTCATAATTCTGTGTTAGGACTGGTATATCTTTAATGTTCTGTTAGTTTTCTTTCTTTGTGAATACATAATATAAGGATGTATATGTATATATTTGCATATGTACATAAATGGAGATATTTCATGTGAACATGCCTATCTAGATGCCATGTTTGCAGCACAAGTCTCAGCAGTCCAAAGTAATGTAGACTTCTTAGCAAGTGGTCACTAATCATTTGTTTGAACAGACTAGAGGAACAACTTACAGATATTCTTTTAGCTTTGCTTTTTCAGTAGTTAAAAAGACTCTTTTTTACTGTGGCCTGAGTTATCTTTAGGATCACAGGCTTTTTAAGAGTGCTTCTCTTGCTTTCAAGGTGTACAGATCTTTCTTAGCTGCACTGAATACAGACAGAGTTTGTGATCAGTGCTGCATCTTGCAGTTCTAGAGACTCTGCCTGCTGTCCTCCACCCCTGGTTAATGCCTCTCAGCATCACTATAAATGAAATGACAGTACTCATTCACTAGGGCCCAGGCTGCCTCCTGAGACTGATGGGTGGACAATCCAGCCTAGGCAGCTTCAGCTGTCTAAGGGAGTTAACAAACTGAAGGGATTAGAGAATGTTAGAAATGCTTAAGCTTTTTCCTTTTTGGGTTGCACTACATTATGCAAGAGTATTATTCCTAGAAAAAGTTTACTGCTGAAAAATCACTGTCTGGGTTCAGAGTCTAAATTTAGTTTTTGGACCTAAAAACAAGTCTGTATCCCTGTGTATTTCCTAGCTGTCATGCGGGTCATAGTCTCATCTGATTTATTATGTTGCTTCTGGTCTAGGACACTTACAAAAGGTTTTGGAAACTTCTGCCTCTGAACTGTTCAGTAATTACAGTGTCAGCAAAATGCACTGATGATTATAGAGTTTACACCAACAATCAGAAGGCTTGGATTCTAACATTTTCATTGCCCAGTGTTAGAAAATATATTTCTCTTTCTCTAGGCTTCCTTTCCTTTTCTTTTTTTTTTGTTTGCTTTATTATTTAATTACTCAACTGTTTATTGAGGATATTAATGTAATTCTGTGATTCTCATCTCATGGTTGCCATAAAGCTTACAGTGGTGATATTAAAGAACATATAGTTTTGTAAATGGCTTTGTAGAAGCATACCTATAGGCAAAACTCATATATTTCCATGCTTATGTAAATGGGTTTGCAGACCTGAATAAACCCAGGTCAGAATCAAGTGCTTACTTGTTGAACTGTATTGTCATGTTTACTCTGCTTCTAGTATCTAGATTTAGAATTTTAAGTACTTGAATACCTAAGAATCGATAACCATAGAATCGGAATAAATCCCAAGTTGCTTGTCCTCAGTTGCAGTATCAATAAGCAAAACATGGTTTCAATAAAAATTGCCACACACTGCAATTTTTATATCTTAATGAATGTCTTTAATTTGTTGGTATTTTTAATAAATATTGTATAATTTTCTTACTAAATTCTTATTTGAAACCTACAGTGAAGTCAGCTTCATTTTTGTTCTTCTGTGGTTTCCATGGCTTCACTTCCATGTAGCTTTCAGATTAGCAGTGCAGGCCTGAATCCAAATAGGTTGGCTGTACGCCACTGGAACTTATAACAAGATGTTTGTCAGTCTGATCATACCCCATTTTTTGCAGGCTTTCAGAGAAGCAAGATCATTGGTAGAGTCTGAACAGCAAGTTGATCAGAAAAAAATCTGTTACAGGATATAGGACATAAAATATGCAACCTTGAAATGATAATCCAATGTGGCATTTTTTTGCTACAAGAGGCTGTTATTAGAGTGCTTTCAGAATAAATGAATTAAATTTTTGCCTAACTTCATACGATCTTTTATGCTTACAACGTCCAAAAAGTCTTATTAATTTATCATTCTACAGAGATTACTGTTTGAATGGGAAGTTTGTTTCTGTTCCATGTGGGTTTTCACTCTGTGTCATCCTCACCTGACCTCCTTTAGTAGCAACGTTTATTTCCTCTTCCTCTGCTAGATTAGTGTGCGCTCTGAAACAATTTTATTTTCTGAATGTTAATGTACTGTGATAGGTATTAATTATAATTCCTGTTTGTGATGAAGATAGGAATGGATCTGCACTAGAATCAAAAGATAGTGAGGTTTGAACAAAAATGAAGGGTGAGGTATTATCCTTCAAGGAATCAAATTTTTTCAGTGTAGCATCTACCCCTAAAAAATTGGTTTTTGTGCAGGGATAAGTTTTCCCTGTGCTGTCACGTATCTCACAAACAGATCTGTTGATCATTCTCCATGCACTGACTTTCAGGGTTTTCAGATGCTGTATACCATTCCTGCTGTGCAGCTTCTGGGCTAGGACCTGGGCCAAGAATTTTATTGAGAATTCATGGGTAGCAAAAGATGGATTTAATGTGTACTCAGAGTCAGTTTCTTCACTTGCTACTAGATGCAGTTTTCTACATGATGAGAATTTTTACTTCCTTACCATCTTGTGGAAAAAAAATCTGTTGCATTTTTGTATGGCAAGAAAGGTGTACTGTTATTCCTGCATGCATTGCATCAATTCTTTATGAATTAAACTGGAATTGTGAAAAAACGGTTACAGATTCAATTATATATGTGAGTCTATATAAATCAAATATATTGTTTTTGTAAATATATAAAGGAATGTGCCTAAGGACCTCTGAGGGATGTTGGGCAATATAGTCTTATTTAGAAATCACATGATTGCTGTATAGTTAAGTAGAATTCACAGTGTTTGGAATATGTGTGCATGATTTTTTCTCCTTTTGGTTTTAACATACAGAGAAGAAAATATGGGAAGGATTGATTCTGGAAGCAGTTCTATGACCTTTTTATTGCTTGCTTCTGTCCCCCTCACCCCCACTCAAAAAAATAAGTCTTTATTCCTTTGTATTAAATTGGTGAATTTTTTGGAAACCTGATATCCAAAATAGACCTTTGATGCATTATTGTCAGTAAGAGTGTGTGATTTTCAGTTTCTAATTAAAAATCACTTTCTTGTCAAGGTTTTAAAATCCAGCAAGATGAATTCGCTTCAATGAAATTACTTGAAAAGGAGCAAGGAAGTGAAATAAAAAGAACTGTAAAGGGAAGATGTTGTGTATTGGACAGATATTTGTTCTTTTCTCTTGTTTCAGAAATGGTAGTCTGCTAAACAGTACATATCACAGGCTTTTTTGAACTTCAAGAAACACAACTGCATTTTAATTCAAATTGCTACTTATATTTTCAATGACTTAACACACCTTTTTTAATTGTGTTAACAATGTACTTGCAGCTGTATTTTATCACATCCACATTTTGACATACTGCTGAGAATTCCCAATTTTATTATATACAGGGGTAGCTCAGTAATTTAGTTTCCTTCAGTAGCTGTGTGTTTAAATGTCCATGAGAAACTGCAAAATAATAGCCAAATTATGTATTTATTATATCCTTTTTATCAGTCTTGGCATAAGAATGGAAGAAAAATCACTTCAGCATGCCTCACAGCCTCTTCTCACAGGACAAAGGCTCCATCCCCACTGCCTTGGTGCTTCTTCTCACCTCCAGCCAGCCTGCAGATGTCTTCCCTGCAGGGTGATATTCACAATGTGATCTGATGTACACAGTAGAGAGGGGCCAATCCCTTCCCAGGCTCTGGGGCTGTCCTGTACCCATGTGCCCAGACAATGCTGTGCCCCATTGCTGCCCGTGTGCATGGCTGGCCACTCTGGGGCCATCCCCCAGAGCCCCAGACTGCACCCCACAGGGCTCTGCCTTCCTGGGAAAGACATTCCTGTTAGCAAATTTCTGTCATGGTCCTTTTGGCTAACTGGCATGCCCTCAAATATAAATACTACTCAACAAGAATTGTTTTGAATGTAAATAACAGTGTCCAAGATAGTCATGGGAACAAAACTTTGCTGTCTACAGAAGGTACAGTAGGAACAGAAACATGAAAGTACAGGCAGGCATGAGAGATAATTAGTGATCTGGTTATAAATTGCTTAAAATCAAAAGATCGCATCAGGAATTAAGTTGGTCTTGCAGGCTGTCATATCTAGGTGTTCAC
Source organism: Calcarius lapponicus (assembly GCA_039654755.1). NCBI lineage: Eukaryota > Metazoa > Chordata > Aves > Passeriformes > Fringillidae > Calcarius > Calcarius lapponicus. The sequence goes on from CM077481.1 coordinate 34,520,869, forward strand.
TAGTACCTAGAAACTGAAGGCTTCAATGTATTTGTTCTTCAGGACAGCTGCAATATGAGCAAAAGGGGTGATTAGTACAAAATCACCAGCAGTGATTTTTGTACTAATTTACCTGCAATGGAAAATGACCTCACATATCAGAACAACCAACAACCATATTTTTTTCCTCATTAAGCAACTAAAAATCAGGAGATTGCCATTAACGATTATAATTATGGAATTTTTTTCCTTTGGTTGTAGTTTTGGTAGATGTAGTTAAGTGGCTTGTGGATCTTTGATATTATTCTAACATATTTTACATTGCTTATGATAACAAGAAATGCTTTTGATATACCCTCAGTGACCTTGAGGTCTATAGTATAATACATTGTATGTTACCTGGTAGTAGTTACAGAGCACCATCAGGCTGATATCATTCCATTTAAGAGACATGTTCTAAAGAGCAATTTATCCTTGACTTTTACCTGAGTTCGGCAGAAAACAAAAGCTATGTTATTCAGTTGGGAAGTTCCATGTGTTCATGAACTTATTGCTTATAATCATTACATGAATAATACAATAAAATATTGTGAATACACATAGAAATTATATGTGTAAATCTTTCCCTCTATATTTTATTTTATTTACATTTATATCAGTTAAAACTTGGTTGAAGGTAATAAAAAACACACTCCCCCTCCCCAAATTTTATAAATAACCTCTCTAGCAATCATTTCTACTTCCTCTTTCCTTCCCCCTCCCCACAATTCTTAAGTCCTTCTTAAAAAATTTCAAAATATTCTATCCATTTTTTTCCTCTGGATATGCTTGAACTTTCTTTCTCTATTTCTTCTCTTTTCCTTCTTAAGAGGTCATCTAGTTCTGTAGATGTGAGTGAGTTCTGTGTTAACCAATTCTTGTCCTTTTCCGCTTCTGTTTTGTTTTTTTTTTCAATTATTTCTGTCTTAAATTTTATTTCCTAAATGCAATCCTACCGTTCATCTCTGAAAACTCTGTAGAAGACACAAGTAAAATTAAGTGCATTTGAGTACAATCTTCTGTGAGGTATATACATGCCAAAATGCCATTTTCTTTTGAATGCCATTTTCTATCTTCAAATTTAGTGCATGAGGATAGCAAAGAGGAAAGAATAGGAAGAAATAAACTAATGGAACATACCTATGACTACTATGGCAGAAGACATCATTCTTTTATTCATGTTATGAACCTCTCAGTACTCATCAAAATTCTATTTACGTTGTTTTCTCTCTTGCTTTAAGCACAAGGTTATTCCAAAGCCTCATTGCTTTGATAGTTACAAACATTACTTCATACCTTACTTACATTCTGTTTTGCATTTATCTTGCAAAAGTAATCTGCTACGACTACCACACTAAACTTTTTTTAAATGTGTTTTCAACTTCTGGATGTTTTGGAATAGATGCATAACTTTCTGCCTTCTGACTTGAGTGTAATTTAAACTAGTGACTGTCCTAGTTCTGATGGATGGTTTGTCTTGTGATGAGGACCAAAATAGTGACCAACACTATATATCAGTCCAGTACAAAAATTCTTTCTTTACAGTGGGAATATTTGACTTAATGGAAGGAGAAGAAATCAGAAAGCAGCAAAAAATATGGAAGACTTATTTCAACCTCTAATGTCATATTACAAGATTATGCTGATCCAGTTCTGAGTAACTGGGGTTGTTTTCCACATTTGTCATTTTTTAGGATAAACAAGTCAATGAAATGAACCCATTTCAAGTTGTTCACAATCTTTATTGCAATCACTTTTCAGTTTCACACATTTTATTACAATAACTTTTAAGGTGATTTTGTAATGAAAAGCATAAATGCAACCTTCACAATTGAAATATCAATGCTGTTTCATAATTTCTTAAACAATAACAGTCAATTCAATGTGAAATCTTTAATAGCTTTTATCACCATGTACAAAACATGCCACAAGTTCAAAAACTATTTTCTGTTGTGTAAAAGACATTGCTCTACAGCTTTATCAACAGTCATATTTCTATAGAGAAGTGCTATACATAAAAAGATTAAAGATTTTTAACAATAAGAATTCAAAGGAAGAGCAAGTTGGAAGGTTGCTGACCTACACTTGAAAAATATTCAGGGGTAATGTTTAATTTTTTTTTCCCCCAAACTTTCAAAGCCGTAAAATGAAAATTCCATATAGTATCAAGTGTCCTTTAAAAATATTTAATAGTGGTTTTATTTTCAAGTGTAATGTTATTATATATGTTGGAGTCTTTTTTTCCTTTATATGAAAAAATGTACATTTGTGAATACAGTCTGTACAAAGACGTCTGACTCACATGATGGATTTACTGTGTGTTGGTTGCTGTTGCATATTCAGAAAGGGATTCAAATGAACATCTCACTGCAGGAATCTTTTTCCCTTTCATTCTCTCTTGAGAAATGCAATGTCATAACTGACTGTGTGAAATGATATATGGTGTGAATTGCCCTCTGAGCTGCAGAGGAGCTGAGTGCTTTAGAGACATATAACCAGATAGTAATGGAGATTAATGAAGATAGATGCAGTAAAAAAAGACTGCTGTTAATGTGAAGTATTTTAAAAATGTGTCATCATACTGAGAAATTAATAGTCTAAAGATTAAAAAAAAAGAAGAAAAAATCAAGTGATGCTGAGAAGCAGCTGTCTTAATTAATCATCCTTTTAGAGCCTTAATTATCAAGGAACTATGGATATTGGGTGCAGAGAAGCTACATTAGTTTACCTTATCACTCCCCCTTCCACAGCAGGAAATTAAATTCTTCAGTACCTTTCTTCAGCATAATGCCAAATGTTTTACCCAGCTAGTTTTAAAAGACTTAAATAATGGCTATCAGAAACTCAGTGATAGTTTTCTGGCTGATTTATGTGGAACTTCAGCACAAATGATGAAATTCCAAAAGGTGGCCAATGACCTGATGGAATACCTAGAAAAGATGCAGTGAATAAGGTGTACATGTGCCTGGAGTTAAGGCTGGTGATTAAGGAGTGAGAATATGCTAATGCATGACCATTCAATAATGGATTTGCAGGCTGGTGGAGAAAACGATTACATTTACAATCTGCGGTTATGATCAGATTATAAGGTATGCCTTTGCCTGAATTAAGGTGCAATAAAGCCAACAATACAGATATTATCTAACAGTAAACGTGAGGTAGAGAGATAGAAATAGGAAGTTGTGGCAAGGAGGAGAAGGGAAAGAGAGAGAGATTAAGTAAAGATATCACCACTATATGGATTCCTGTGGCAGCCTACTGGTCTTTCTTCACCTTGGTCTTCCCAGAGGTGGGTGTACCTGAGTCTTTCTTCTGGAGGTACCACTTTTATACAGCCCAAGTCTCAGCTCTCCATGGATGCCATTCCCATAACTTGAGATGGCAAGTGCATAAGCACTTGCTTCCTTGCCAACAGTTTGCCACAGTGGGAATTTTTGTCTGGGTGATAACCAAACCTTAACATCCATTAGGCCTGGAATTAGCTCCTTCCTGCTGTGTCATCTGTGTCTATCTCAAGTTCCTGTTTCAGTGGCTTATTTTATGGGAAATTTCTTCTCTGAGAGTTTTTTGAGATAGTTGTCTATAGAAGGCAGGTCAGATAAAGGAATATTGGTGGAATTTGAAACTGTCTTGAGGAGTACACGTGCTTGTGAGATTTTGCCCTCAGCCTGCAGAATTGAGAATTACTCCCTAAATGTGCTATTGTCAAGAAACTGTAGAATAAGAACTCCATAGATCCATCTGCTTTTATTGATTATATTAATTGCAGAATAAGTAAAGAAAAGAGTGGTTGGTATTCTAGATATCCAATTGTATTGGGTGGGTGTGGCAAGATTTTGGTAGCAGGAGGGCTGTAAGAAGCTGCCAGATGACTCCCCTGTGTCTCACAGTCAGCGACAGTGGCAGCACTTCTGTGGTAACAGGTTAAAGGATGGGGAAAAATACCCAACTGGGCAGCAGCAATTGCAGACAGATAAGAAGAATATGAGAGAAGCAGCCCCCACAGACACCAAGGTCCATGCAGGAGAAGGATGAGGTGTCCCATGCACCAGAACTGAGATTCCCCTGAAGCTGGTGATGAAGACCACAGGGGGGGCAGCTGTGCTCCTGCAGCCCCCGGAGGTCCACAGTGGAGCAGATACCCACCTGCAGACCATGGAGGACCCTACACCAGGTGGATCTGAAGGAGCATGTGGATGCCTGAAGGAGGTTATGACCCCTGGAGGAGTAGCTGCGGCTTCATGGAAAAACAAGTCCATGCTGAAACAGATTTTCTGGCAGGACCGCTGACCCCATGGAGCACCAACACTGGTTTTCACAAAAGACAGCATCCTATGGAAAGGACCCACACTGAAGAGGCATATAAAGAACTGCAGCCTGTGGTGATACAGTTCATAGAGAACTGCTTCCCATGAAGAAACCTCATGCCAGCGTAGGGGAAGAGTATGAGAGCCCATCCCCTGTGGAAGGAGTGGAAGAGATAATATGATGAACTGACCAAACCCTCTTTCTTCATCTCCCTGAGCCTCTTGGGGGGATGAGATAGAGAAAGTCAGTAGTAAAGTTGAGTCTGGAAAGAAGGCAAGGGGAAAGAAAGGTGTTTTAAGATTTAATTTTTCATTACCCTGCTCTGATTTGATTGGTAATAAATGAAATTAATTTTGCCAAGTCAAGTGTGTTTTGCCTGTGATGGCAATCACTGGGTGATTTCTTCCTGTTCCTTTATCTCAGACCCAGGAGGCTTTCTTTGTATTTTCTGTCCCCTGACTAGTTAAGGAAGGGGTGTGTGTGATGGAGTGGCTCTGGTGTGTGGCTGGCATCCCAATAAGATCAACCACACTGATATATGACCCTGTATGGAATGACCATACCAAAAATGTTAACAGCAGTTGTCTTTGTGCTGTATCTCATTCTCCCAGAAAAGGACAAGGGGAATCTTTCCCATGGTAGCTCCTTATTATTAGGGAATTTTCCATTTTCTGAGCTTGAGAGAACAATGGTTTTGTTGTAGCCAGCTGGCAAGATTAGCCCTACCATAAGTATACAGGCCAACTAACTATACTATGGTACATCATAGGGAAAGATTTTCCAGAACAATTATTTGTAGATAACAGGAATGGATTAACTGAATTGAGATCTAGAGGTTCCTCTCATTTATCTGACCAAAGTAGCTTGTCCTGAAACCTTTACAATCTGGAATGTCTTTGTAATTCTTGAAAAACACCATCCAGACATGCACAGAAATTATCTGCTTGGCTCTTGTAAAATAATACAGTGCCAGAAAAGTGTCATAATACTTGGAATGGGACATGACTTTACCTGCAGCAGACGTTTTTTACAGATTTAGACTGTTTTCTCCCCCCTGCTTCTTTAAAGATAATCAGATACCTTTTTTTCTCATACATTTGCCTTTGTGGCCTTTCCTTGAATGAGTACTGTTGGACGAGCTGATTTGTTTAACTTGTACAAGGCAATCAAGAAAAGGTGGTATGAAGTGTCTTAAACATTTATCTTTTTTGCTGGTACATGCTTGTGAAGTGGGGTAGAAAGTAATTAAGAGTATAAACAGTTGGGTCTTCATCCAGAAGTATCATTATATAGCATAGCTGAGCATAGCAGCAAGGTTTCTTCACATGTTTTGTGTCATGTTTCATCTAGAGTACTAGATGCTCATTGAACCTTTTTCTTCTACCATTTAAGTTCTTTCTCAAAAATTACCTTTTGCATTTTCTTTAGTTCACAGCATTGGAAAATATTCTGGACACTTTGGATGACATCTAGAAATAGCGTTTTCCTCGTAAGCATCTTTATCACCGTTCTTCAAATTCTAATTATTTCTCCATAGTTGTTTTAACTATTATTTTTCCATTGTACTTCCAATTTGATTCAGCTGGAATCAACTGGAATCTACACAGTAAACAGAGGTAGTTTGAATATTGTCCTCATTCCTTAAAGACACTATACACCAAATTTCTCAGTATCAAAATTAGAATGGATTGTAGCATCTGTTGGTGCCATTGATTTAGATTGCTGGTGTGTAAGTAAATTTTGTTTACTTAAGATTTTGCTTAGGAATAAAAACCCACACATTAAACAGATTAAGTAGTCTTACAGCTTCCTTATGAGGGTAAGTGCAAGAGCATGAAGCTGTGTCAGGGAAGGCTTGGATAGGTTGGATACTAGGAAAAACTTCTTCACCCAGAGGGTGTTGGGCAGTGGAACGGGCTCTCCAGGGAAGTGGTCGCAGCCTGACAGAGTTCAAGAAGTGTTTGGACAATGCTTTCAGGCATATGGTGTGACTCTTGGGGTGTCTTGCATAGAGCGAAGAGCTGAACTTTGATAATCCTTGTGGGTCCTTTCCCAGTTGGGGTAGTCTGTGATTCTCTCACAAATATTAGAATTCATTGGTATGAACCATTTAAGGACTCTGCTTTGCAGCACTTGCAAGTTACCTGATTTTTAATGGATATCAAAGAGCACATGCAAGAGCTATTCTTCCAAGGTGTCTCTTACTGTGAAACTTAATGATATAGCAAAAAAAAGGAATTCTGCATCTGACTGAAACTAAATATAATCTCAGGTTGAGTGTAAAAAGCGTTTCACTCCTTTTTTTTTTTTTTGCATTTGCTCAGATCCTAAATGTTGTTTTTCTATGTCTTCCAGTCATTAAAGTTCTGGGCATCTGAAGCAGGCATTGCAGTTCATAAGGAACCCTCCATTCTCGCTTTTGTCCTTCTGATGAGTTTCTCTGAATTTCCCCACATATATACCTGAATACCTGGGCTGAGCTCAGCTCTAAGTTATACTAGGTCAAGAAGCCTGATACTTCTTTGAAGACTTTGGATATGCAATGTGAAACAAAATAACTTTTTTCTCATTTTTGTTCCATAAACTGACATAAATTAAAGAATACCATATATATTAGTACAGGTATTAAATGAATGCTTCTCATTACTCTGAGTAAGACTGTGTTCTTTGTGTATCAATGCAATTTTTAATAGCAATTTTTAATGTGGTTTTCCTAAAAAAACCTCACAAGAGGAATAATGGTGATTAGGCTTGTGGCGAATTTATGAGATTTAGGAAGCATTATTATTACAAGCAATATCATTAGCTGATTGTGTCATTTGTAAATATCATAGCTGCTGCTAATTAATGAAAAATGTTTTCAAGCTAACTTGGTTTTCTTTTGTATCTGAATTTTCTCTTATGAATTTCAAACCATGTCCATTTTCTGGGCTTTTGGGAAAAGTGTACTTAGACTGACAAGCTAAGTGTGCCTCTGCAGTGAGCCCTCTGTGCCAAGATCCTTCAACTCTAAGTAAGAGCTCCCTGAGGTTCTGGCTTTTTTTTTTTTTTTCGTGCTTTCAAACACAGATATCTACTTTTGTGCTTCCTCATAATATTCTGTTACTTTGACTTATTCAATAGCAGTAATAGCAATATTGTTAGTAGCAACATTAGTAAAAAATCTCTTAACTGACTTTAGGTCCCTAATTCTTTGATAATTGCATGTGGCATTAGACTTGCTTATGATACAATGATACTTGAGTAGAAGCTGCCTTACCTTTGTGGCCAAAATATGCACCTTTCTCTGTTCTTCTTTCCTGCATTATTTATCCTAATGAGAGAGCTTTTTCATGTTTTAAGGGGAATTCATGGAACAGGATTATTCTGACTTCAAAGAGGCCTTGAAATTTCTCTGAACAGCTGCTTTTCCCCCTCATTGCCCTTGTGAGAGCCCCAGACATTCAGGGAAAAGGGAGTTTACTTGTCTAGATTCAGATCACTAAATATCCAAACCTGAACAAAGTCTGAGAAGAAGGGGGGGAAATTGCAAATGCAACAACATGATACTGATTCCACAGCACTGCCAAATTAATTTTTCAAACAACCTTAATCTTTGAAGGCTTGCCCTTTATACTGTTCATGAAAAATGGCACTCCCATTGCATGTAGAGTTAGTGTTAGTCTTAGTTTTGAGACTATGCTTTGGAATAAAAGCAGTTTTGAGACTTTTAATCCAAAGGCACAGGTGTAGCAACACTGAATCACAGACTGGGAATGCTCTCTCCCCATATTACAAGGCCCCTGGCTTCTAAAATTCCAGTGACAGACTGAGTGATAGCAAAAAAAGATGTGATAATTGTAAGGCCGTCTGTTGTCCTTTCTATTTAAGCTCTTGTAGATCTTTTTCTCTGCTTATGATTAGAAAATACTTAGTACAGTATTTAATTCTCATTTTTAATCAAGGATGTCTTGAAGACAATCAAGGATGTATTGAAACAATTTCAACATAGTCTATATGATTTGTGTTTGGCATTCCTGCTTAGATGCAATTCTGTAATGTTTACCTGAGACTGGACTTCTGCCTTGACAACTTTGCCTCCAGACAATGTAGAAATTTTGAGATTTGTATCCAGTTGCAAATAGCATTTGAATTTTCGGAGAAAGAGGGACAGTTATTAAACTATGTATATTTTCAGGGAGAATGCAAAAAGGTAGCCAGAAGTTTGCCTCTTTTAAATTCCTAATCAAGATTAGGTAGTGCACCAACAAAATGGTCAACAATTACTGGAAATTAGGAGGACTTGTAATTTTGTGAAAGTAATGAGACCTTATTAGAAATTGACATAAATTCTTGGTTACACATATACCTGTGAATACATAGCAAAACCCTGAACACCTAATCTGAATCTGAAACTTCTGCTGTCTGCATGCACAGAAACCCCAGACAGTCCTTGCCTTGGGGAACTGACAATCCAAAGTATATCAGGAAGAGAAATGCTGATGCAGTGAGTTGAAAGGCACTTCTGGGTCAGACAGAAGTGGAACAGAACTTAGGTTTTCCAACTGCTTTCCTGAGCCCAAAAGGCTCAGAAGGAGCCAGAAAACTAGCATGATCTATATAAGTTTCTATCAATAATATATAAATGTAATGATAAAGATAAATACATTACAAAGTTTGCTATACATTGTGGTTTTCATCATTTACAGCACTAGCAACCACCTACCACTACCCCTAGAGACAGTTCCAGACTTGTGAAAAGAAAACACATCTACTTTTTAATTGTATGGAGCCTTTAAATGCTCTCCCCATTACTTCCCAAATTATTACCCTATCATCCCTCAAAAAATACACTTACTTCAGAGTTGTTAGGATTAGTTTTCTCAGATGCTTCTCTATTTGTATCATCTGACCTATCTTGTGCCAAAAATCTTAAGAAAGTCTTTTCTCTGGATATAGGTCGTCAAGGTCAACTAGAATGCTTCAAGATAATATGAAACAAAGAAAGTGATGGTTCTGCTTTTTTCCCTCTCTTTAAGGACTTTTTAGCATTGTGTTCAAAAACATATATTAACAGCAATATTTAATTATTTTTTAAATTCTGCTACAAAACTCCCCAAATTTTCACTTTTAATTCTAAGTATAGATTGACTTCTATTTAATTTTACAACAGATTAAACTCTTTGTACATTGCAGTGCCCCAGACTGGCCAGATTTCAATTTGGGGTTTCTACACCTTGTTTCCTAAAAATCAGTAGTGCCTATAACACGAAGACAATTCTTGGTTTCATCAATCCAGCTTAAAATTTCATTGTGGATTGAACTGAATTTAAGCAAGCTGCTGAAAGTGAAATAAAACAATATTCTCCAAGTTCCCTCTGAATTTTTTGCGTAGCAAAAAAGAACTTCAATGTTTCAGTGCCTTGTCCTTGTTTTACTCTGTAATTTAATCTTCCTTGGACTTCAAGAAAACACAGCTGAAATCTAACTGTAAAGTAAAATATGTTGTCTTAAAGGGATAATTAACGAGTAAGATTAACAAAGAACTATTATCCTGATGGTTAACGAAAGCTAATGAAAGTTGTGAAGTGATTACAAGAAAGATCATGCAGCATTTCCAAAAATTAAGGAGAAGATTTCTAGCCATTCTGTAAAAGAATACAAATCCATTTGGTAAATCATGGCATTTTGGCTCTAGTAGTCTCCTGTAGGGCTAAATTGTCTACATATATCTTGCTCTGAAAACCTTATCCACATTTGATCCCAACATTTATGAATACTGTGGATTATATAATTATGAGTCATCCTAACTTCTTAATTAGAACATACTCTGACTTTTATTAGCTGTAGGGCAACAGGTATTTCTGCTTACTCTTCAGTATGCTTTACCTGCAGGGAACAAAAGTCAGATTAAAAATCATAGGACATGCAAACTAAAAATAACTAAAACTGATTACAAGTTGAAGAATGTGGAACAATTTTAGATGGATTATTCAGATAAAAAAACGTACTTACTCATTACTTTCCTACAAAATGTTGTACCCTGATTCAGAATATGGAACATGTTGAGACATACAAATGACTCTTTGGCCCTGAAGCCTCTCCTTTTACTTTCTTTATCTTTTTTTATTTTATTATTCTTTCTCCCTGTAATTCTAGTTTAAGTGCTTTACAAAATATTTTAAAAACAAATGCATATAAGAATAGGAAAATGAGATGCTGGATGTTGAAGAATACATTCATTTCTTCTTTTGTTGATTAAAGCTACAATAGTAACTGCCTACAGGTTGAAGTCTGGTATAGAATAGTATAAGATCATGTTATTTCTCTTTCACTTGTGTATTTCTGTGTCTTGGTTAAACTTTTCATTCTCGAGGGACTAGTGTGCTATTTGGAATTATTTTTGGTTTGAACTCCAAAACTGAGGCAATATTTCCTAGATTTTTCTTGAAATATCCTCATCTCTCTGAAAAATAATAATTTAGAAAAAGAAAATTGGCACCTCTGTCCTTTGCCTCCAAATATGCCTACAGCTGATATTATCACTGAAACTTTCTGTGTATTAGTTGTTGAACAAGGACTTAGTCATTCAATATTTACCTTTCTCCATTCTTACTTTTTAAATATGAGTACAAAATTTAACATAAAACTTTTTCTGATCAAAAGAGTCTTTAAATTTAAAATTTGTTTGGTGTCTGCTTTTAAACAGTATTCCTGACTTCTAACTGAAAAGACTTAAAAATTTAAATAATTTTCTACTGTTCAGGATTCTGAGCTTCTGTTTTCTAACTTTACCAAAGTGCACCATTTTTATTTTCATCTCTCTCCACACTTAAATTTTTTGCCCATATAACACAAAAATTTGTACAACGTTTATGCGTCCACGGATTTTGGGCAGCAAAATCATTAAGAAAGCAAACTAATCTCTTTTAGAGGGATAGCTCTGCTATGTTTGCCTTCAGAAGGCAGTGGGAAGGAGTGACTCTTTCTTCAGCCTGAGCCTTTAAAACTTTTGAGGGTTTGTCTGGACAAAAAGATTTCATTTAGTAATGTTATAAATTTCATATTTTATAAGAGTTTTGTTCTTTTTTATCTGAATGTTTTTTCATCTCAGAGGGAGGAAGGAAAGTCAGAAACCCCTTTGGTGAGTTTGGGTCAGATGTTCCAGTCATGTTCCTTCCCAACCTCTGACTCTCACCCATTTCACTGGCCTTTGGGGATGAAGGTGTTTAGAGGAAACACTTGATGCTGCACAAGCATTACTCAGCCACAGCAAAAACATTGGTGTGTTATCAACACTGCTTTATCCACAGAAGCAAAGCAAAGCACAGAACCATGCAAGCTGCTGTGAAGAAAGTTAACTCCATCATGGCCAGACTCATTACAATATGGGAATTGTTAAGCCAATTGACTGTTCAATAAAATGTTGACGAATATGTTAGAGATGTACCTGCAGGATGAAAAGGGATCATGTTTTCTCAACTGGACTTAAATGAAATCTGACCTGTTTTCACTTATTTGGTTGGAGAGTTAGCCGAGTAAGAGTGATTATGTCCTGCTTACCCAAATTAGATCTCAGCTATGTGAAGCATTTATTTCTTCTTCCTGCCCCAGGCTCTTTCATTAAATTTCCCTGTTGTATTAAGTGTGACCATGTGTCAGTGGAAATGTTTGGTATAGCAGGAAGTAGCTGTGTGTAGAAAATTAAATGACAGTGTTCTGCCTAATTAAAAATTGTGCATCTGAAGGCAATTATACAGTGCTTCATCTAATTAGACAGTTGTATTAATCCATTTAACCAGAAATGTTGATGTTAAGTATTAGATTGATGATCACCAATCAGGATTCCCAGCATATTCCAAACAAATAAACTTTTCCTTTTGCACTATATGAACTTGCTTCCCCAGCTCTTTTGAAATGCATTATGTGTTTTTTATATGTCTACTATGTTACAAATTTAGTCTGTAACATGTAAATTTACCTGACTGGCTTCTCTTTTATGACAATTCTTCTTCCCTGATAAGAGACGTGTCAGCACAAAGAAAGCCATCCTTTTGCTGTTTCCCTTCTTTACTAGATTTTTCTTGTGTTCAGTAATAATAACTGACAATTTTGAATAATTTCTGTGCCTGCGACAAAACCCTTTTTGATGAGAATGGAGAAAAATACTTCTGCCCATAAGAACAAACACTTTTCAGGTTTGCAGCAAGCTCTGCAAGAATCATTCAGGTTTGGCTATCCCACTGTAACAAAAGTAGTCTGGAACAGATTTTACTTCTTCTCTTTATCACAACCAAAGTGGACAAAACTCACAGAGTAGCTGCCAGCAGCATCTGACACTCACCCAACTTAACAAAACCTGCTAAAAGACACTAAAAAGTAGAGAGGCCAGCACAAACCTTCACGTTTTTCCACAGCTAGCCAACCTCTGTGCTGAATGACAGATCTAAAAGCTATTGTAACTATCTCTTTCAAGTCTGCAGGGCAATCAGTCTCTGAGACATCACACAAACATTGGATAAAAATGGATAGATTCTTTCCCTGAATCTACCTACCTGGTATAGCTACATGTTTCTGCATTTCAGAAGACTGACTAGTCAACAGGTTTTGCCATATCCCAGACTGTTTCACCATTTTTCCTAAACTAGTTTCACCATGAATAAAAAGTGTGTGGTTGCAGTAGCACATAAATACTACCTTACCTTTCCCCATTTTGCAGAGATATTTTAAGGGAGAATTCAAGGAAATATTTATTTACCTAATGTAGGAAGGCTTGGTCGTATTAAGGACTTGAACATCCCATAAGTTTTTTCCAACCTAAACAATTCTAGAAGGAGCTTCAAAAGGAAGACGCAGAGAGAAAATTTTCTCAAGTGACTTCATGGGCTACAGTATCTTGTTGGGATATGACAAATGGAGTTCCCATCCTTACTGTTAACCAGGAAGAATGGAGATTCAATGGGCATCTAAAGTGATCTTCCCCAAAGCAGCCTCTTGCCATGCTTGTTCTCCTCTCAAAAAAAAAAAAAAAAAACCTTTTAGTAAAAAATTTAGCCTTAGGAATGACACTATATTTAGTAGGGAGACCTTTGAATTCCACATTGATTAGATTTATTTTAACTAGTATATTTTGATAAAGTATTGTTTTAAAACACTGCCAATACTCTGGTAGTGAAAAAAGCCTGAGAAATGAAGGGAGTAGCGAGCCAGAGTATTCATAAATAGCAATATAGATTTTAAAAACATCAAGAATCTGCACATAACAATATGAGAAACCAGTGACTCACCTTGAGCTCAGCCGTGGGGTGGAAAACCAGCTTTACTCAGCCCCTGAAACAACTATCTTTTAATAGTCTTTCAAGTTATTTTACAGATAGAACAGAGGTTATTAAATTAAACTGAGCCACTATTAAAAATTTTTGTTGTCAAATATCTACCTTTTCTAGAGTACATTCTATCAGTAGGTTGCAAGGGCATAGAAAAGGAGTTGGAGTACATGTTTAACTATATGACTTCATTTTAATCCATTTGCAATTTAATTTTGGAAAATGTTATTGAGTCCTGGATCCAAAGATCTCCAAAGTCAACTTCAGCCCCAGCCACTGTGTCTGCACTTTGAAGCCTTTTGAAGTAACTTTGGATTGTACCAAAGCTGACAGATAAGTCAAAACTTGGCTGCAAGCAGAGGATTTTTCTTCTTCAAACCACTGGTTCCTCCCTTGAGTCACTGAGGGCAGTGTAAGTCCAATCTGTAGCTACTTCAAAGGCTTCAAACAGCAGACACTGTGGCTATGTCTGAGGCTGAAACAGATGGTTCAACAGAACAAAAAGATTTTGGGGCCTCCCAGTGCTTCTTACTGCATTTTAAAGAAGATTAAAATCGCTATAAAAGGGAAAGAAATGTGTAGAAGTCTTTCTCCCTTTTTCTTTGCAAAAAATCTGGACTTTACAAGAACATCTGTCTACCTTCATGTCTAAGTGAAGGTCTTTCCAGTATAAAGCATAAAAAACTCTTTAGACTATCAGCTTTACTAAGCCAAACATCCAGTTCCAGAGCTCACTTGGTTTCACCAGTTTAATTGGTTTACTGTTCAAGTTTCTGGTGAAGGCAGTGGTCTCTTGAAGGATGAAAGATTTAAACATGAACAAAAGGAACTGAAAAACACTCTGCACATGGAAGAATAAATATACAATAAAATAATTATATCTTATATTTAATAACTTCCTCTCACAATAAATTAAAATATTGTAAAATTCTTTTTGATGCTTATTTTTGTTTCCAGCTCAGACATGGGATGAAGCTGATGACAGCTGGAAGTTAAACTAGGTCTTGTAAATGTTGTGAATTATAATTATTGAGGTTTCTCTTCTAAGGATTTATTAAAAGCATTACTCCTTGCTTACATGTTATAGATAAGATATTCTGTTTACTTCCAGCTGTGTGGATTTGCCTACACTTTACTAATATATACTAAAAATTTATTTACATGTTAATGGACAAGTTGCATGTTTATCATAATAAAAAATTTGACTTTAAAATGACTAGGTGGATGTAAAAGTAAAATAAGAAAGATATGCAGCTGATTTGCTAAAGAGTCTTCTGATTGAGCTGTTTTCATTAGATACTACAGCATCTTTCAAAGACAGTAACTTTTCACCTCCATTAAACCAGTCTTTAGTTACATTGTTCAGCTATAGATGAAATCTCAGCAACTCATTATCAATATCACAAATTATTTAGCTATGTGGTATTAGTGTAGTTAATTTGAAAACAAGGTTAACTTTTTATTTCTTAAACCTGGTTTTGGCCTTTCTTAAAGTTACTCCTTCAGGCCAGGTTAACCCAGGTTGTTCATGCAGTGGCTGCAGGTGTACTTTACTCAACCGCTATGTCCAAAATATTCCCACTAACACAGGGCATGCTGCAGAAATTTACCAGTAAGAACTACTTCTATTTAAAATAAAAGTGTGCAGGATCAAAATAGGGGAGTTTGTCACTTCAGTCCCTGAGAGTTTTATGGCCACATTTCTGAGCAATGACTTTCAGTCCAGGAAGACTGGAAGATGAATCAGGGCATTTAACTCTTGTCTCAGCTGAGCAAGAATCCAGATCTGTCCCCTATGAGAGGATACATCCAAGAGGAAAACCTTCCATCCGTAAAACAGGTGTTAATGCCATCGTGCCTGGCTCAGAAGGAGCATAACAGCTTCTGGTTGGTGCTGATGTGAACTCAATTTTAGTGACAGAAGGTAAGATACAGAAGCTTATTGAGGACACCAGACAGCAGCATCAATTGTAGGCAGATCCCTCCGTGTCTCGTAGCAGGAATGGAACTGAGGGAGCCCTTGGTCACCACCTGGGCAGCTTTACCTGCTTTACTGCTGTTCCAGTGGTGGCTCCTGCAAGCAGCACCAGCTCATACTGTTAGGTATGGCAAGGTGGCATTCTGCCCTCATACTCTGGAGTTCTGGAAGCAGCACAAATTTGTGGGGAAAAAAATGTGAAATAAATCCATTAACTAGATCTTTAGTGCATTGAATTATAGTATTATGATACCTCAATACCAAGGAAATTTAAAGTATTATTAATTGTGTGTATTTTTGGACAGGCATGATAATAGGCCAAGTACATTTGGAAGAATAAAAGGACAGAATTATTACATTCAGCGTAGAAGCTTAGATAAGGAATAGTCTGATTCAGACATCTGCAAATGGTAATTTAGATCTTTTACTGTTGATGTTTTTGTATGTTTGGCAGCAAATTGTCAGCTCTGCATAGTGATCTTAATGTTACAGTTTTGTTGTAGTGAAGTATTTTTGATTCTTGATAGTGAATAGCTTTTTGAAATGTCAGCTAAGTATGGCTTAGATGATAATGTAAAATTTGAACACTGAAAATGTTTCCAGATGTATCTGGATGTCAGATGTACTGGCAGACTTTGCACTGGGGGGAAATGCATTGAAAGGTATGACCAGAGGCAAAAATTCCGCACTAAAGAGCCTTCTATCTACACACTATATTCTCTCATTTTTTCTCAGCTCCTGGGTTGAATCAGCATTCACATATTTTTGGGCAAGGGGAGTTGTTTTCCTTTTATCTCAGAATAGATACAGGAAATAATTTCTTAATAGTTTGTCATGGTATGGATACTGGATATGCTTCACTGTTTGTTAAGATAGTTTTATTGCCAGCCTGTGGACCTAAGCCATTGCAACTAGTTGTTGTTGCAAACAGGACTGGTCAGAGCTGCTTGATACAAAGTTTGTGGTGAGTTTATTCTGCTTGTATGGATTCTAAGCTCAGTGGGCAAACAAAAATGAAGAATGGGAGAGTCTTCAGCATCATTTTACCTTTGATAAAGGCAGATGTCCCTGGTGCAGATGTGGTTCCTGTGTACTATGTTTTCTGAGGACAAGATAAATACATTTTTTCTTTTCTCACCAGTTCTTATTAATATTTTCCATACATAAAGCTATTAAGTGGATTATGAAAATTACATCACTCCAGCGGCTGGTGTGGAGAAACAGTTTCAGTAAGTAGAGAGGGTGGTGCAGAATTATGCAATGTAAAGACACAGAAATAAGGACACAGCAGCAATACTGCCCACTGTGTGAGTGACAAGAGGTGAACTCTTCCCACCTGCCTATAGCAAAAAATATAAATCTTTAAAAAAGTAAAGGAAATAAATCTTCTAGTACTCAAATGACTCTAGAAAAACAAATGAGGTTTGGTGTCTTTGTGTTGCACTGCATTCAAGTTTATTTCATAGCAAACCCTGCAGTGACTAGTGAGAGAAAATTTTAGAAAACAGAAAAAGACAAGATAATAACTGTTTAACCCAAGTGTTCTGAGTTTTCCTGTTCCTAGGTTGGAATGTCACAGAAAAAGATCCAAATATTTTCCTTACTGAAGGAAACTCTACAGATTGGGCTAAAATAATCAACTAAGATACCACACAGGAAAGTGATACTATGAACTACCACTACAGCAGGAAGAGGGCTCTCATTCATTTCCAGGGAATTCACAAAGACATGAAAGGGTACTAGAAACCGAGCTGCATTTAACTACAAATAGAATTAATAGGGTTATCCTTGGTCTTGAATTAAGATAACTGAATAAAAGACCAGCTTGTCTTTTGATAGTCTGTAGTACTTTAGAAAACTGAAGAAGGAGATAACAATGTTAAAAGGGTTAGAACATATATAAAATATACTGAGCTTTTTTTCTGTTATGGATGTGCACCATGCAGGTATTGATATGATTGCAACTTTAAAAAGCACTTAACAAATTAAATAACATTTAACAGTTCATCATGGGTGATGTGTTGGTACATTAAAGATAACTGACAGCAAATCTACTCATCTCTGTCCATCCAGAAAAAGGACAACGTTTTTTTGTCTTGTCTCTGTGCTGCCAGCTGGATGGGAAGCACCAGTCCTCTGCTGACATAGGAGACTGATTTTATCTTTTAAGGTCTTAGCCTCACTGAAACTGAAGTTTTAAAGACAGCAGAACATGATGTGGAGTTTTGTTGAAATTGCAATTCTCATCAGAATTAAGGTGAAAGTATATGTAAACCCTCCACTCAGGGACCTCGGTATTTACAGCTATCAGATTAGAAGAATGTTTCATGGAGTGTTACAGATATTATGGGAGAACTCCATCAATGACAGATGACTTCTGGGGTTAGTAAATAATTACTTCATTTGAGCATGAATCTTAACATGCAGCAGTCAAATATTTGAGTCAGTTTGAGTTCCCTTATTTGGCCCTGTGGTTCTTTGCCTTCCTGACCAGACTGTCTGCTAGGCCTAATGCATGAGGTGTCTGTCTTTACAGCAGACAGACGTGCTATGAGCTGCATTTGTGGCTGATGTTTTATTTCTAGGCAGACATTCAGATGATTGGAACTTTCTGAATACCTGAGAGAGGAATCCTTCCCTTTCCACCACACATTACTGCTCATGCTGCTCATCCATCCTGCCTTTCGACGTCCATCATCATTGCTGCTAGCAGTGGTTGCAGACTGTAATTCTCAGAGTCTGTCCATATTAGTATGCCTGCTGGCAGCGGCGGTAAGAGCGCTCCTCTGAAACGAGTATAATATTCCTTAGCCCACTGAGTCATACACATCTGCTGGTGGGAGGAGGGCTGGAATCTATAAGAGAAATTAATTTTCAAGAGAAGCCACTGATTACCATCAAGCACATTAGATATTTTCAGGCAACACAATTATCTTGATAAATCTTACACTACATTTTTGCAGTGTGATACTATGGGTCTTCTGAATACTGTTGTCACATCCTGACAACTAAATTACCTGAAGTACAATATTAATAGGACTCGTGACATTCTGTAAAAGCCACAAGTTGACAGTTCTTTCAGTTGTGCCTCAGTAATTTGCTATGTTAGAAATGAACAATCTGAGTATGCCTGACTCCAGCCAGTAGCACAATGCTTAACCCTACTAGTTTGACCTTGTTTTAGCTTCAGTGCCTACTGCTGTGGATTCTTGAATGGAGAAAGGAAATGCAGTTAATTCTTTTCTGACTTGAAACCATCCTGTATTTTATTTTTTGCCTTTATTTTATTCACAATTAAATAAGTTGTAAAGTCAGTATTGCTTTCTTTTTTCCCATTTACTGAGGAAATTTACTCTGTCCTGGCTGATAGCAGTAGGTATACTACCTGACCTCTTGGGCATGACCTCTGCCATGGAAGCACTGGCCTAAGCATAGGTTGTCGAAATCCTACTGTCCATTCCACCCTAGCAGCTGATGACCCATGCTGTCCCTTGCCAGCACAGGGCTATCCCAAGTCAAGGGTAAGTTTGATTCAGACAGCTGTTCTGGACAGACAGTTGTCTTGTCTGGGGTGTTATTTCAGTATCATAAAAGGGCCAGCACCAGAAAAGAAGCATGCTCTCATAAAATGTGGTAATTTAAGTTATTCATACTGCAGTGAAAATCCACTGGCTATTTTTTTTTTTGAGAAGTTTGACAATTTGGTAAGACTTTGCAAGTTGTATTACTACAGAGTTATCTTAGATTTGACTTTAAAGGAAAAAAGTTACAGATACTTAAACCTTAAGAGAAGGGATAAATTATATTATTTTTTCATATATTTTTCATATATTTTTAAATTATTTTTCATCTATTTTTTCATATATTAATTCCCATAGGTACTTTTTGCTGCCTTTTACCACATAGCTCTAGACGAATTTGCATAAAGTCATGGCAAAGATCTAATCAAGAAATAACAGCCTTTGTGCCTCTTTCATTATTCTGTTCTGGAGACTAATGCAATAGAAATTGGGATAATGTTATTGGGTAGTAGCAAGAAAATTTCTTGTTCTTTGAGCGGTGAAGAACAGAGTCATCACTTACTGCAATTTATCTGCAAGATTTTGTCAAGTGTAATTGCTTACACTTGCAGGGATTTCTTAATGAAAAAAAGAAAAAGAGCATAAAATGTAAAAGGATTTGACACAAATATGAGTGCAGCTAATATAAATTAGTTTTGCTGTTAGCTACATCAACATATGCCTCTGACAAGTCAGGCCCTACAGCTAGTAGAAAGAAATCCTGACATTTCTGTAGTTGCAGAATACCTGCTTTATAATTAGTGCAGGCATACAACAGCTATAAGTTGGCTTCATCTTGTTTTGACACTATAGGATGTCATTAGGCATTATTTTTTCTAAAGTCTTTTTCACTTTTTTCTTCTCCGTCTGTCTCCCCTATTTTTATGTCTTTTGACACTGTGTTATGTTGAACAATTTCCAAAACATTTTTCCCTCCCTCTTCTCCCATAGATCTTGTCATAGCCAGGAGTGGGATTTCCATTTTCTAATACACAGATTTTTCTCATGTCTGAGATTGTCTATGTGCCCATAAGAAATGCCCCAAATTGCATTCCCCATCTATCAACAGTTCCCTTGATTTGTGGTTGCATCACCATTTTAAGAAGAGCTGAAAGTATTGGATATGTAGACATCCTGTGTCACAATGATAATATACTGCCATGGGGAATGTAATTCATATGGTATTGCATCCTGCTTTATTATTAGGTTTCACTCCTAGTGTTACAGGCATTAATTTGAATATTCCTTATTGTTAATCAAGACTCCAGGCTAGCATTGGCCATTGGGTTCTGTATTTCTTTGATTGATTTTTCACTTTCTACTGAGAGCAGCATGAATTGCTGTTACTCCAAGAAGTAAGATTTGAACAGAGCTTGATGATTTTATTTCAGTGCTACAATATACACTGTGGCTGTTGAGTGCTAATGAAAATTTTATTTCGTATCACAGGTGGTGGGAACTGAAGTGTGGTCAGTGTGAGAACTGACTCCACTCTTCAATATGTGCATTTCTGTTAGATTTTTGGAGATCTGGAGGCATCCACCAATTTTTAGTAACAGTTCTCTCTAAGTAGACCTATAAACACTTATGTGCCTTGACTTTTCCACTTCTTGAATAACATTTTCAGCATGCACTGCTTCCACTTGCAAAAGATGTAAAAAGAGAGTGGAACATATGTCAGCTACAGGTTTTTTTACTTTTCTTAGTGTTTCAATGAGAACTGTGTATTAAGATGCTACAGATGTCTTTTATTCTGGTCAGCACATCAGTAGGCTTTTGACCCCAGCTAGGACCAGGACTGGCATCAAAATTCCCTATGTAAATTGTGTAGGTTTTCTTTAGTCATCGAAATAATTCCAGATTTAATTTATGTCAGCGACAAGGGGTTTAGAATAGAAACCTTCTGCTGCTGTTAAGCAATTGCCAGATTATGGTGTTGTTATAGCATGACTCTGCTCCTGTCTGTGTACCTTTCACATGTGATTAGCAGAGTCTCTGTAGAATCTTTCAGATATTTTCACTGAGCAGTCACACAAATGAGAAAGAATTAACATCTTACTGCTTACGTGTCCATTCTGTTAGTGCACAGCTTTTACTATTCTCCATTGAAACTATTACTTGGGAATTTATTTTTCTTTTGCTTTGCTTGATTAATTTCTGTCAGGATATCAGCTGGTCATTTGGAAAAATCTACAACTTGAGATACCAGGAAGAGATTTAAGTAAACCTTTATTTCCTGACCTACCTGATATTTTTCAAAAACCTTGAATATCATAGGGGAAAATAAGCACTTGAAAAATACTGCAGGAAACTTCTCAAAATCCCTTCTAAATTCCCTGATGGTGGAAATGGGATTATTTGGATTGCCTTTCTTTGTAGGAGCAGGGTCTCACTACCACATCTGTAGATCATGTTTGTAGTTGGTGCGTACAGGATTAGATAGTTCAGACCTCACTGAGACCTGTGTATGTCACCTGCCAGGCAGTCTTTAATATGAGTCTACAGCCATGTCACAGAGTGTTGAGATCCCACGGTTTTCTCAGTTGATGCCTGTCCCTCCACATGTCATTCACTCACTGTTTTTCTGTGCTACCTGTGCACTGCAGACGTCACAGAGCCATGTCATATATTCTTGCGTGACCAAGTGCAGAGCTGCAGTTTTTTCTTCCCAAGTAGCAGTGAAACTAAAGAGTTGGAAAAAATGTTGAAAAGTACTTCTTAGACAACTGTTTTTTGCTGGCAGACAAAATATGAAAAAAAGATCTGTGGAAAAGTTACAATAATGTAGAGAAAAGAGACTCTCCAAGAGTCCTGCTCTGCTCCCCATAAACTTCATTTTTTATCCTCTTGCCTAATCTTTCCTTACTCCCTGCTTTATCTGTAAAACAGATGGGAATAGATTTTTCTTGACATGACTTCAAGATTCCCTGTCAGTTAGCTGTCCTCCTGCGTAGGGTATTCTGAACTCACTGTAATTATGAAACAAAATGAAATTGTATTCAGACATGCACCAGCATTTGTCTGACTCAGTCAGCCACAAGCAACATAATTTTTTTCCATGTGAGAAAATGGATTAATCACACAGCTTTACATAATTTAATTGAAATGGTAAAATCCTCTCAATATCCAGCTAGTTGTATTTGTGGCATGAGCTGAACATGATGTTTTCTGGGTCCATGGGAAAATACAAACATACAGAGATCCTTTTCTTTTAAGAGACCACTGTTTGTCATCTCTCGTGTGTAATACTGGCGTGTTCATGATATGTACCCTCCTAGGATAGTAAAGTTTCCATCCTAGGAAAGTAAAATTAGTGGGATATATATATTACCCTGGGTGTCTTGTAACAGTATTAGGCAGGATGACGCAATCATAACTATGTAGTAGCTAAAATAGCAAATATATTAAGAAAGCTGAAATTTATTCTTATATGTTTTTTTCAAAATGGTATGCTTAGTGAAAGTAAGCTAGTTGGAGTTCTGCATCTCTATAAAGAAAATTTTAAGCATATCTGAAAAGACAAAATCGATGAAAGAGGGAAAAAAAAGTAATACACAAATTATACACCCTTGCTCAGACTTAAATGTACCCTTATTGAGTCAGGGAAGCCACATCCAATGACTTAAAGGCAAGCAAAAAAGCCCATTTTCTCTATTGCTTAAGTTCCATCTCAGACAAGTGTTTCAGTGGGTTTAATGAAAACTTTGCTTTCAGTAGAGGTGCCTTACACTAGTCTTCTTTTTCTTCTTGTTTCACCACCACTTGCCCCCACTTTTTTTATTGTCAGAGAGATGAGGAAAAAGTACTCCTGGTGGGACACAAATTTGTTGGAATTGAGTATGTTGAGTTTAGAGCAGAACAGTACAGTCAGAATTAAGTAAGCAGATATTGTATAGAAGACTTCTGCTCTGCTCTGTGACTAGAAGTGAGCATCATCCTAAAAACAGCGGGGCTCAGACTGGAGAACATATAAAGAAATTAGTTACTGCTCATCAGTGGAAATGATGTTTGACTGATGCTTACAGTGTCTTTAAGCAAGTCTCAGACTGTGTACTTGTAAGAATGTAAAGGGAAGGGTACATGACCTTTATATTGTGAGTAACTTGTAGAAACAGGGAGAACAGTTTTTAATCTATGTCCATGAGACACAAATCGGTGTGTTTAACTAGAGCAACAAAGGCAGGCTACATATCAAGGAAAAGATTCATTCTAATAAGGACAGATAAGTAGTTGGTACATCTGTCAAGTCTGTTAAATCTGTATCACAAAATATTTTTATGAATATGTTAGATGAATTTTGGAACTTGATGTCCCTTCCAAGGCAAGCAGCTCTGTGAATCTGTTAAGGTCAGTCAAAAAGGTTAAATTTCTATTTGTTCCAAGTGAGAAAGCTGAAGATTGAAAAACATCTTATAGTATTTTCCAATTTTGTGATTCCATCATTTTGACTAGAGTTTTTCAGGGCTTAGTCAACTAGTAATTGTTTAAAATACAGAAAGACAGAGAGAGTCACCAGGATCCATATGTGTGTCACTTTCTAAATATTCACTGAAAAATTGCAAAGAAAACTCAGTGAAAGCAGTCATTTTGGTCACAATATACCTGAAGACATTTTGTGAACCAGAACTATGAATTTTTATATGTAAACACTAAAGATCCAGATTTTTGCTATTAATTTTATTTAGGTTGTAATACAAGTACCATAAAATCTTGGAAATCTTGTGCAGGTACTGGTTCTTTTAATTAATTCTTACAGTAATTTTTCTTTAATGTCTCATGTGTTTTCTATAGTGGTTTTTGCATCTGATGAAATATTATTATAGTACTCTAGTTTCTCAGGGTGTTGGGTTTTTTTTACAGAGGGTAATGCCTTTACAAAGTCTACAGCCATTAGTCCTTTACAAAGAGGACTTTAAAGGAAAAAGTCCTGGCTTCTCTTCCAGTGATGCTTTAAGGAACTAACCTTTTAAAAATTGGTGAGCAAATGACACTTGCGCATCACTTGCTTTTACAATAATCTCAGTAGAGTCAGATTCTGGGAAACACATATATTGTTACTAATTATCTCAAATATGAACAATCATTTCTTTACTGTGCTTTCATTAGTTGAATACTGATTAAATGGAAATTATTTAATTTTAAGTATTTTTATTTGCCTTTTTTTGGCCAGATGATCAATATCTATCTAGGTTTTCCTGTAAAACTTTAATATCTTAATGAACAAGAGAAATAGTATTTTTATAAGGCCTTAAGAGCTTTCTCTATGTTTTGTTCTTCTCAAAAATTTATAGAAATATTTTCTTCTCAAATTGAATTAATTAAGGAAATTAAAACATTTCTTTCAAATGTCTTACTTATTTGAAACTTTCAGAGAAGCAGAAATTTATAAGTTATGATCTGACTGGGAAAGCTGGAGAGGTCTCTTTTTTCCCCCACTTATGCCACTATACAATCACCTGCTGTGCCACCATCAGCTCTCACTCTTGACTGGAGCTTAGAGCTCGCTGTCTCCCAGTTCCTCCAAACCAGCCAATGACCTGTCTCATCCTGGTCCTGCAGCAGCTCTGTAAGGCATGTGATGTATTCCTTGCCCTGATTTCCACATCCTCTGTATGTCAGGCTGCATCTCCCCTCCTGTATTGCAGGAAGTGCTAAGCCCAGCAGAAACACAGCTTCCAAAATTCTCTTATTCCTCACTTCCAAATCAAAAGCTGAATTCATTCTAAGACCCCTGTTAAGTCCAAAAGCTTTTGTTAAGACTTGAGCCCTTAAGAGGCACAGCTTCATACATCAGCTGAAAAAAACACATGAAGATTCAAAAAACCTGCCTATAATACTAAGGAAAATTGATCAGCCATTTTCTGGTTTTACACAAATAAGGAGACATTCTCCTTTAGTATAGCACATAATTCAGATTTAATTTTTTTACTGGTGTGTAGCACTCAAGGAATAAGCCAAGAATCAAATCCTAAAATGTGATACCCTAAATGGCTATCCATTTAGTCCTACCTTGACTGAGATTAATTTTGATACTTTTTCATAGTCAAGGTACTAAATTTCAATAGTATTTTCTGCCTTTTTTTCAACCACTCTCTCAGTACTGCTCACAGTGTCAAACTTAAAAAGATAAAGGTATTTATCCAGAGTTTTTAAATAACCATTCCAGTTATATTTTCATGGAATGAAGATATTACCCATTATCCATTCTGATGAGGTTATTGGCAGCCTATCCCAGACAAATGTCACCATAGAGCCATCTGGTGCATTTTTCCTGCAACTTCACTGGAAAAGTACTGATGCTACTCAAAAATCAAGATTAAATTACAGAATAAAAATAAAAAGAATTCTTCATAGCAGTGATGAGCATAGAAAATGGCTATTTTGTATTGTGGTTTGACAATGAAAGGTAAAAAAAAAAAAGGTAGAATTATTTACTGCCTTTTATATTTAAAGAAACAGAGGTATTAAGAATCCTTGATCCAATCTGACCTGTGATTCTTCCCATATATTTATGAGCTTTTGCACCTAGGGCTATTTTTAACTTCTAATTCGGCTAGTACTACACATTTGTGAGAATTCATGACACAGGGAGTGCATAATTCAGGTGTTGATGGTTTTGATTTTTGGATTTGGTGTCTTTTGTAGTAGAGCACCTGGTGATGAGTGGGAGGGCTCATGTTTTGCAAAGGCTGGAGAAGAAAATATGAGTTTACAGATTAATACTAAGTAGTGGCATCAGTGTCAGCTATTCTTACTTCCTGTTTGTTTTTCTTCTGGATTGTAATTTGCTGTAAATAGGGTCACTGTCCTGAGGAAAAGAGTAATGCACAGAAACAAAACTACAGGGGTGTGAGATTCAGATAATATATAAATCACACAAGTTGTGCAAGTGATCCACACAGTCATTGCAGACAGTGTCATTTGTGCTGCTTTCCTAATTCACAGAGAGAACAACATCAGAAAAAAACTAACAAATATATGTGCTAGAGAAGAAAGTCTGTCAGGGAGAAGCAGAAAGAAAGATTTTTATATCATTAATGATGGGGTTTATTTAAGGGTCTGGTTTCAGCGTAAAATTAGGGAGAAAGTGTATTTCTTCTAATACTCTCAGTTATCAGCTGGGGACAATTTTTTTACTGTAACAAAAAAAGGGATGTTTCTCTTTGGAGTCAGCTGCTGCCATGCTCAGTTTTAGGAGGTTCATGCCATTCAGTATGAACCTCTTTTGCCATCTACTGAAAATACTAAAGATCAGTCATCTGCAATTTATTTTTGGATAGGTCATGTTAGGCAAATGGGCTGATGCTCCTTGCGTGCCAACGATTGAATATTATCCAAAAATAGAATGGGGGAATGGGAAGAGTATACCAAAATAATTCAGTCAACAGTTTCTGAGCTCTGAAACAGAACCAGAAACAGAACCATTTGGGCAATGCCTTGCACTAAGCTACTTCCCTGGCAGCTTTGTGGCAGCTAGCGTGATATACCCGGATTTCCAGCTTTTGTGCATTTGTTCTGACATTGCCTGAAGGATGCACGTGACTTCTGAGGAACAAAAGTGATGTTACTGTACTTGAACAGTATGGAATGGCAAATGATGTCACTTCATGCACCTTTTCTTTATTTTTTCACAAAGGCTGGAAAGCTAATAATTTGTTATTTTTTCCACTCCCAGGACTATTGTACATTCCTAGACTTTCAAATGTGAATACAAACTCAGCTCAAGTTTATCTTTCATAAAAATCTCAGGGAAAGGTAATAAATAGCAATTTGGCATCTGAAATGGTGGCTAGCACATTTACCTCTTAAAAATTCCTGGATTTTCAAATATTTAAAACTATTTCCACATTAGTTTACCAAACACTCTCAGTCTCAGAGCTTTCTGTATCTAAAATCCCAATTTAGAAAAGTGAGAAAAATTACATGCCTACAATATAAATTTTCAAATGCCCCTTTTCAGAGGAAGATCAGTTATCTGTACTGGTCAGCTCTTTTTGCATTGTATTTAAGTTGGGATGCTCAAAGTCACCAAATAACTGTTGGAAGACACAGAATCAGGATTGGAAGACCTCTGGACTTCACCCAGACCAATCTTCTTGCCAAAGCAGGATCCCCTAGAGAAGGCGATACAGGAACGTGTCTGAGTGGGTTTTGAGTGTCTCCAGAGATGGAGACTGCCCAGCCTCCCCAGGCAGCTGATCCAGTGCTCTGCCACCCTCAGTGTAAAGAAATTCTTCCTCTTGTTGAGGTGAAACTTCTTGTGTTTTAGTTCAGGGCTATAATTCCAAATTCTGGCTTTGGGCACCACTGAAAAGAGTCTGGCAGCATCCTCCTGACACCCACCTTTGAGATATTTCTGTGTATTGGTGAGATTCCCTCTCAGTCTTCTCTTCTCCAGAGCAAACATTCCCAGCTCCCAGAGTCTCTCCTCATGAGAGAGAAGCTCCAGACCCCTGATCATCCTTGGCTCTCCACTGGACCCTCTCCAGTAGCTCCCTGTCTCCCTTGTGCTGAGGAGCCCAGAGCTGGACACAGCACTCCAGGAGTGGCCTCACCAGGGCTGAGGAGAGGGGCAGGATCACCCCCCCTGACCTGCTGGCCACGCTCTTGCCACTGCACCCCAGGATGACATTGGCCCTGCTGGCCACAGGGGCACTGATGGCTCATGGACAGCTTGTGATCCAGCAGGAGTCCCAGGTCCTTTTCCACAGAGCAGCTCTGTGAGAGGTCAGCCCCAGCCTGTGCTGGCACTTGGGGCTGTTCCTCCCCAGCTGCAGGACCTGGCACTTGCCCTTGTTGAGCCTCACCAGGTTTCTCCCTGCCCAACCCTGCAGCTGATCAAGGTCCCATTGAATGGCAGCAGAGCTTTCAGATGGATCAGCCACTGTCCCCAGTTTAGTGTCACCAGCAAACCTGCTGAGGGTGCATTTGATCCCTTCCTCCAGGTCACTGATAAAGAAGATTGGTCCCAGAATTGATCCCTTGGGAATACCACTATCTGCAGGCATCTTGCTGGACTCTGCTGCACTGATCATGACCCTCTGAGCTCTGCCTTCAGCCAGTTCCTGATCCGCCTCACTGTCCATTCCTCTAATCCACAATTTCCTAAGCTTACCTATGAGGATTTAATGGGAGACAGTGTCAAAAGCCTTGCTGAAGCTCAGGTAGGCAACATCCACTTCTGGTGGGCATCTCCCTTTGTCAACCCATCCTACCATGCCATCATAGGCATCTATGAGATTGGCCCAGGCCTGATTTCCCCTTGGTGAATCCATCCTGACTACTTTTAATGACCTTGTCCTCACGTTGGTCATGGCCTCCAGTCATCTGTGCCATCACCTTTCCAGGCTGGAGGTGAGGCTGACAGTAGTTTCCTAGGTACTCCTTGTTGCCGTTTTTGAAGATAGGAGTGACACTGGCTTTTCTCTAGTCATCAGGCAACTCTTCTGCTCTCTGGGATTTTTCAAGGATGGTGGAGAGTGGCTTAGCAACAACACATGCCAGCTCCCTCAGCACCTGTATATGCATCCCACCAAAGCCCATGGATTTATGGACGTTATGTCTGCCTAACCAAAGGATCTTTAACCAAACCCTTGACAGCCAAGGGGAAGTCTTCCTTTCTCTAGTCTTCCTCTCTTACCTCAAAGGTTTGGGATTCCTGAAAGATGGCCTAAGCAGTAAGGTCTGAGGCAAAGAAGGCATTTAGTAATTCTACTTTCTCCATGTCTTCCATCATCAGGATACCCATCTGATTCAACAGCAGCCCCATATTTTCCCTAATCTTCTTTTTGCTGCTGATGTGCTTGTTGTCCTTGATATCTCTTGCCAGAGTCAATTCCACGTGGGCCTTGGTTTTCCTTATCATATCTCTGCATAATCTGCAGATGTTCCTACGGTCCTCCCACTGTAGGAATGTGGCCTGTCCTTTTTGCCACATCCCATACATTTCTTTCTTCCGTTCAAGATTTATTAGAATTTCCCTGTTAACCTATCCTGCCCCTTTCCCTGATTTCTTGATCATGGGGATACACTGGTCTTCAGTTGGGAGAAAGTGACGCCTGAATATCAACCAGGTCTCGTGGACCCTGTTCTCCTCTAGAGCCCTATCCCATGGGATTCCCCTAGTAGAGAAGTGGTCTAGGCTAGCTCTCTGGAAGTTCAGGGATGTAGTCTTGCTTAGTGCTTTGCTTCCTCCATGCAGGATCACAGCTGACAAGGCTGCCACCAATATTCATGTTCAGTCCCTCCTGGTTTGTCAGTACAAGGTCCAGCAACTCACCTTTCCTCATTGGCTTCTACATCACTTGCATTAAAAAGCTATCATCAGTAATCTGCAGGAACTTCCTGGACTGTGTGCCAAGCCACGTTGTGCCTCCAATAATTATCAGGATTGTTGAATTCTCAGAGGAAGACCAAGGCCTGTCATCTCAAGGCTACTTCCAGTTGCCCATAGAAAGCTTCACCAGCTTCCTTGTCTGAGTCAGGTGACCTGTAGTAAACACCCACAACAGTGTCACCCATTTTAGGCTGTCCCTTAATTTTTACCCATAACCTCTCAACTCTTTGTCTGTCCCTGGGCAGAGCTTGATGTTCTTTCACCTGAAGACCAGCTCCACCTCCTCACCCACTCACCTGTCCTTTCTAAAAAGTACACAAGAATCCATGACAACATTGCAGTGGTGAGCTATCCCACCATGTCTCTGAAATTGCAGTGACAATATGACTTATTGCCAATTTTTCTTGTTTATTCTCTATGCTATGTGCATTTGTGTACAGGGACTTTGGGGAGGCAGTTGAGCACCCAGGTTTCCTTGGAGGCATGGAAGAGGATTCCCCGTAGCCGTACACACCTTTGATGTGGGTAGCTGTTAGAGTGGGTCTGGTTTAAATGGGCAACAGAATAGCCCTACTGGCTTACTCAAAAAGCATTAACCTTAGGCTGTGGGAAACATCTTGTTAAGTTAGGACTAGTAGTGTGGAATGAGCATGGAATGGTGGGAATACTTATGCAAAATAAGCCATTTCATATAAAGCCATGTCCTGAACCCTACCCTCTGATTGATTTACTCCGGTTTCCTTATTTAGTCTCATGTTTTGTTCTCTGCCCTGACTGGATCCTGTCCCCTCAGCTCTGCCCTTCAGATAAAGTTATGTAAGGTTCTGTTCGCCCCATTGTGAGGTCTTTGGATACTGCCCTTTGTACTGTGCATGGCTTTTCCACATTTGTTATTTTTGCACATTATTTAAAGTTCTTTATTTTCTGGGCAAATACATTGTACCCATCCTTTTATTACCACAGTCTCAGCTGACCCAGTCTGAGGGTCATACACATGAGAGGATTGTGCCAGCACAACAGCTAGCTCTAAGACTCTCATTTTGAGGCAGCCAAGCTTGCCCTGGTTGGCATGGCCCACTTCCCAGGAGGAATCAATGGCATGAGAATTGCCACTTTGGACCCCAGCCAAGTCATTCAGTTTAAAGCCCATCTCATCAAACTGGCAATAGTTGGAATAGGAAATAGTCAATCTTTGCTGTTTAAAATCCTGTTTGTTGTATAGAAAACTGTCTTGAAGCATAGCA
The DNA here is from genome assembly GCA_039654755.1 of Calcarius lapponicus. Classification (NCBI taxonomy): domain Eukaryota; kingdom Metazoa; phylum Chordata; class Aves; order Passeriformes; family Fringillidae; genus Calcarius; species Calcarius lapponicus. The sequence goes on from CM077481.1 coordinate 34,551,618, forward strand.
GCTTGAAATAATCAGAAGGTTCTAAGTAACCTGGGAACTTAGCTCTTCAAAATTAGTCCAGACACTTTAGATAGAATAATTCACTACTGGAGCTAAAGGTCTGTGTGCAGCTGTGGGAAATAGCCCCTAAATTGCTTTTCAGAGTGGGGACTTGCATCCCTAAGTGACCTACTTTTGAGGTTAACACAACTGTAATAGTGGAGGTTTTGTTACTTCCAGCTTTTAATTACTTGTATTATATAAGTGCTATGAGTGTTGTTGCTGTTATGCCTCCTCAGTACCAGAGACATGGACCCTTGGAGCAGGATGAGCAGAGATGTACAAAGATGATTAGGGATTGGAGCATTTCTCATATGAGAAAATGCTGAGAGAACTGGATCTATCTAGCCTAGAGAAGGGAACACTGGAAGAGGACCTCATCAATATCTATAAGTATCTGAAGAGAGGGTGTCAAAGAGGGTGTTTCCAGGCTCTTTGTGGTGGTGCCCAGGAGAAGAAGCAATGGGGAGAAACTGATACACAGGAAGCTCCACCTTAACATGTGAGAAACTTCTTTATTGTGTGGATGACTGAGCACAGGAACAGATTGCCCTGTTCAAACAGAGAATTTGAGAAGCCTCCCTCATTGGAAATATTTAAAAGCCATGTAGACACATTTCTGTGTACCTTGCCTTAGAGACCTTGCTTGAGCAGGGATGTTAGACTAGATGATGGTTGTTGGTCCCTTCCAACCTTACTCATTTGGTGATTCTGTGATTATTATTGCTGCTACTATTATTTTCTTGTTTTGCCATTTTTCCTTTTTGAAAATTTTTATATAGCTTAAAATCTCATTAATTAAAAGACATCACAGAACTCAGACTATAGAAGAGGTTACAGCAATACATGGGTAAGGTTCAGTATGATTTATGTTGGCATTTATCTTTAAACAAGTTTTTTATTTGTGTCAAATTAGCAAACATAAAATATGAAGTAGTCTTATTATCTATGGAATTGACTCAGTATGAACAGCAGTAGAGAAAGCAGCTTCAGAGCTGCTGCCAATGTCCCTCAGTGCTGGGCCCCTGCCAAGGAGGGGAGCACAGGTGACCAGTTAATTCTTGATCACTTGGGCCAATTCATTTATGATCACATGGGCCATTCATGTGAGCTGTAAAATCCCCTGCAATAGTGACATCTGACTGGCTACATAACGTGTGACAACTGTGGGATGCTATTCCTCATACCTAGTTCTCCTTTTTTCATTGCCACTATTCCTCATACCTAGTGCTCTTTTTTTCATTGCCACTATTCCTCATACCTAGTGCTCTTTTTTTCATTGCCACTATTCCTCATACCTAGTGCTCTTTTTTTCATTGCCATGCCCTCAGCTGACCCAGTCTGGGGGTCGCTAGCACAACAGTCAGCCCTAAGACTCTCATCTTGAGGCAGCCACTCTTGCCCTGGATGGGGCATTCTGAAAAAGAGCAAGCAGATGAGTACAGAAAATTCAGAGAAGGATAGTTAGGTCACCTACTCATCTTCATATAGGCATACATTTTGCAAAGGCTTTATTCCGTCTTCACAGAGGACAGGAAGACCAGAGCAATACCAATAAATCATTTTGATATTGAGCACTGACAATTCTGTAACAATTTGGCTCATTGACATGAAATAATTTTGATAACTACCATACTGGACTAAATTTTAATTATCAACCTCCTGAAGAAAGGCTAAGTAATCTTAAAGTGTATGCAAGAAAAGACAGTCTTTATGTACATGGTCTTCCTTTTTCCCCCTCTCTTTTAAATGAGCTATTTGAGAGTTAAGAGAATGATTACATATCTTGTTCTCATTGTGTTTGAAGCAGAAATGCAAACTAGAGTCATGCTGTAGCTTTTTGTAGATTAATCCCTTGGGGAGAAGTAGTATAAGTACAGAAAGAGAGTTCAAGAATTGAAATGCTGATGCTGAACTACTGAATTAGAAAAATTGTTTGCACCTTGTTTAACTAGAGGCTTTAACTTATAAATTTGACTCATCTACTTACCATCCACAAGACTCTTGTCTATGTGGATTGGTAATGTAGCAGATAAAGTACCAACCTACATGCTTTCAGATGGGCAATGATGATCCTTGGAGTCACAGCATTGCTAAAGGAAAAAGTAGCATCTTCTTTCAGTGGAAAAAATCCAACCAAACACCACAGTGAGAAGTACTGAAAGTTTTTTTTATCATGACAATTCCTTGGTAATCTCAGAGAAACTGCAAATTCTTCATATTTTATTTCTTCATCTTTCCTGATGAGGATTCATGTTGCTAGAATATATTACTCACATTAATTAATTTTGGAGATTTGAACAGGTTTTTACACCTGTCAAAAAGCACCTGGAGTAGTAAAGACCTGATAGAAAAAGCAGAGAAGAGAAGGAGACCTTGTAGAAGATAAATACTACTTAATCTTTTTATCTTATTGAGGGAGTTGAAAGTATAGGATTAGAGAAAAATCTTCATTTTTGCTGCAGGTTTATCATCCAGATGTATATATTCTGCAGCCTGGAGAGGGCCCTGTATTGCTCTAAATTATAAAACAGAACAATTTCTGAAGGAAAGATTTCCAGGACATCTGAAGAAGAAACTGTTGCAGACAATGGACGCACTCTAAAAGCAGTGATTGTGTGAGACTGTAAAAACATTCAGGCACAAAAAGACAATTTCACATGTTCCTTATCCATCAAATGTCACTTCCAGCCTTTTGGCGACTCCACTGTCTTTCAATCTGTTTTTAATTTCCATAGTGAGACCTATTAGCAAAACAATACCTTTTTTTAGGATGTGGGAAACACTTAGTAAAGAATACATTTTAAAAAAATCATTATGTTATCCTTTTGTAAAAACAGGAATGTGATCCAAGTCACACATTCTGTTGTGATGGTTTTCTACACATATTGTATAAAGGGCATGTTTTTTGAAATAATTGTGAAAAGAACATGTCACTCACTTCTTATCCTCTAAAACTATGCTCATGCTCGTTCTCTTAAACCCCATCCAGACGCTATTCCAAAATGCTGAGAGATCCAATAAGCTGAGGCACACCACATGGTATTGACCCCCTGCACTTAAAGGAAGCTTGACTCCATCATCTTCCTATCTCTCATCAGATCTCAGTTTGGCAAGACCTAAGAAGTAGACTTTGTGTCACCTAGTTATTAAGTACTTGCTTTCAACTTCAGGTGTTTATTCCCACTAAAAGTTGTGTGAACTTGCTAATGAGTTAGACAGCAGTTTGCTGTAGGGGCTTATCTGCTTCCTTGAGCATTTTCCAGATTTCATTTATCAACAAGAAGATTTATATTATTGCAAATCCACCAATATCAGTACTAAATTTATATTTGTTTTGAAAAACAATTAATTTTTTTTTTAATTCAGCTCTTTATGATCTTTTGTCATGAATTTGTGTTCTGAGAAATTTTGCCAAAAGAATTTTTACTCTGTCAAATTCTTAGCTATAATGCTGCATATCACAAGGTCCTCCGTTAGAGGGCCCCATAACACTGACATAAGCAGAATAAGCTGCCTTTGGTAAAATTGTTAACAGTGCTAATTAAGTGCAAGTATCTCGGATGGACACTGGTATTTTGGTTGCAATATCTAACAGCAGAAGGGAAGAAACACAGATGCATTAGAAAACAGTGTAGTGAAGTGACACAATACAGTTCTAAGTTCAAAGTAATCATGGATAATCATTAATTATGAAATCTTAATCTTGTTTTAGAGTAGTTGTTTACTTCCTTTTCACACAAGTTGTTGTTTCAAGTCATGTTGGACACTGTTGACTTCCTATCACATCTTGATATTAATGTAATAATACACTGCACTGCAGAATTCATATAATGCCAGGCAATTTTATGTGTTATAGGTACATTTTGAATTTGTGCGATGGTTTAACTAAAAAATAGAGCATTGTCAAGCAATTTGTAGTATTCAAATGAGTTCTTATCTTCTCTGTGTTTAAAAGAATTATGGTACTCACAAGAAGTTCAATACAAAATAATTGTTATTGTAACTTATATCGTAACTGGATAATGATTTTACATTGTATTAGTAGAGAACAAAACACATTTCTAAGAGTTGCGCTCTAATGACTGAAACATCTATGCTTAAGCAGGGAGAACTTCAATCATGATAAATATTTTATCCATAAATCTTCTTCAATGAAAACCTTTACCTGGAAGGTGCCTTGAAAGTAATCTGAGGATTAGAAAATTAAGTTTTCTTTTACCTTGATTCAAAGACAGATACGAATAGAATTCTGCTAGCTCACTGCAATAAGGTTTTTTTCAACTCCTGAAATTAAGGTAGCTTTAGATCACTTTTTCTGTGGAAAGGCAAAATTCTACTTAAAAGTACTTTTATGGTTTATAATGAAACCCTCAGACTTATACTTGTTCAATTTTCCCTATCTTTTATTATGCCATTGTAGCTGAAATTGATTATGTGGAAAAAGCAACTTTTTGGTTTGCTTTATGTATTTACTTCCAGTAAAGCATTTATAATTTACTTGTCAAAACTTTCAGGCACTGGAGTGGGAAAGAGGACACTGTAAAGTCTGCAAGATTTAAAAACTTAATTTCTGGGGGGGGGGGGGGGGGGGGGGGGGAGGAGGAAATTATTACCTTTAACTTAGAATTTTGGTTGGTCAGTATACAGTATTCCTACTGGAAGACTTTTAGTGAAGTTGTTATGGTTGAACAGTCTGAAGAGTGAGAAAATTGCTTCAGAATAAATAAGAACCCTAACATTTTACACTAAGTCTAATTTTTACATGATGAAACCTTAGCAGCAAACCTTCAAAGGTTCAGGGGTACAACTTCTCTCTGTTGAAATTAATTCAGTAAACTTGGTCTTTCTAGGAGTATATAATAGGATTGTATAACAGCTCTCATGGTACATTTTTAATGAGAGTTCTTTAACCTCCCTAGAGGCCAGTTACAAGATTATCAATATTTGGGGTGAAAAAAAACCAGCTAAGTACAGTAGAAAGTTGTTTTTAAAGCAGAGCAACTACGTACCCACTGCTTGAGTATGTCTGTTGGTTTTCAGTATCTCATTTTGATTTGGAGAGCAAATAATCTGGTTTTTATCTAGGCCAGGAAAAAAAAAATCACAGTTCATACAGTAAACTGCACTTGTTACCTTACTTAGTCCTTGTAATTTAGTCAGTTGCATCCTTTATATAATATTTTTATTTGTCAACTTTAAATTCATTAATAAATAAAACAAATGTTGATTTGTATAACTGCAATATTGTTCATATTTTCTTTGAGCTTACATTTCAAGACATCCAGTTTAGAGATGGGAATGGTCACACATACCACAGGGTATACAGAAATATGAAAACTTGAACCTGACCACATTTCTTGTCAAAATTGAAATCTTTTATGTTAATTTGTCTGTGTGTTTTGTTTTTCATCCTGAATCAGTTCGCTATTCTTAGGAAATAAAGCCAATTATTAGGTTTTGTTCTACTTTCTTTATTTTATAAAGAAATACTTGAACCTTTTTGATAAATAAAGCCTTACAGAATTTGATGAAAAGGTATTAGTGCAGTAGTTTAGCAAGCTCAGCAATTTTATTTTGAGGGATATTGAAATTCTGAATTCTATGTGGTTTTAGGTCATCTGAAATAAGGAAAGGCTATTCCTAGCATCTTGGGATATGCACAGGCTTACTTGGTTGGTATTGCATTAACGTCCCAAGGCAGTGCACATTGCAGAACTCATGACAAATAGTAGGGAGGAAATGCTAAGTGTAGTAAGAGAATGTAATTTACCTGGTCTTGATTTGGTACTTCTGAGAAAATTAAATGCAGTATGTTTTATGAAAAATAAAAACAAAACCCAAACAACCAAACACAAGACCAAACCCAAAATCCAAACACAAGAACTATCAGCAAAGTTGGACTGTTTCTGAGTGTGGCTATTATCCATTTTAGATGAAATCTACAGTACAGTAGAATGAATGTTAGTTCTTAGAATTGGAAGCTTGTGAAACCAATTCCTACATAGCAAGTCACCAACAGTGCCTCCTGAACATAATCATATGGGGTAGTGTTTAATGGGATGGTGTGTTTTCTCCCTGACGTGTCCTTCTAGCCTGCTGTTGCTCTGCCTAGCTCAGCTGGAACAAAGAGACAGACACTTTCATGTGCATATTTAAGCTGATGTCATGCTTGTGTTACAACAGTTTGCTGCTCTTCAAACCAGGACCAATCTGAAGGTCCTGATGGGAAAATCAGAACTTCTTTTTCAGGTTCGCAATACCTGTTCATTTCCCTTCATTTCCTCCTAGTTCTGTTTCTGTTTTCTACTGCATGAATTTTATCCTAAATTGCCTAAAGGTGCTGAAGAATTGAGTTTTATCATTTTAAGATTTAGACTAGTAGTTAACATTAGCATACGTTTTTTACATACATGTATATTAATGTTAGCCTAAATTATAAGAAAAGAACCCTCAGTATGATCTCTCTGTTTTCAGAATATTTTAAATTTTTGTTTGATACAATCCAACTGTATTTTTTTTAACATTTTATGGACAATGACAGTATTCTTTGTGTGTTACATCAGTCTTGTAGTATAGTTGCAACATTTGTGGTTTTCTGTCATCATTCACTATTATTTACTATTTCTTCCTCTCATTAGTTTTAAAGGAAAATTTATTTTAACGGCTTTGAATCTGCTTATTTTTACGTGTTTCTGGATTTTTTAAATGGCTGTAACTTTTCAAACTGGACACAACGGGGTGCTGTTTCATACTCTTTGCATGCACACACACACACATGCTGCTGCTCTTACACTAGCTTATCACTTCTACATGTTTATCACCAAGTTAAAAAAGACAACATGAAGTAAAATCATGTAAGCTTTTTTGATCTTATACATAGCACCAGATTAGCACAGAGTGAGGAAAATCATAATTGCTTTCATCTCTGCTACAGAGTCATGGTAGTGATGGAGATATATAGCACATTTAAAAAAAGGCAAAATAGAGTTCCTTTATAATATGGTTAAGGGGATGGGCTGAAGTGGATGGGCTCACACTAGAAATCTAAAAATATAATGACACAGGAGATATTTTAAATGGGAATCACCAATCTAAATTCATCTTAAACAATTAAACAGGCCATGGAAGAAAGCTTTTATTGTCAACAACTAAAACCTATGCAGAATCAGGTCTGTGAAAAATATGTGCCAGCTTCTGGGGGAACAAGTGGTTGGAGTAGTTGTAGCTGTCTTAAAAAAATAACTAAAAAAGGTATTATCCCTCTTTTGTGTCCATTAAATAGTGTGATAAAAATATGTAGAAAAATATTGTTCAAATGATTACAGCTATATCTTGAAAAATAGCATGGCCAAGTTATTGTTTTGTTTTGGAAATCTCCAAGAGCCACTGAAATAATGCAGAAACCTATGAATAACAGTATTACTCAGGTGAGATAAACTACATTACAGGAATATAGTATGAAACTTAGGTGTTGTATTCATTTTTGTGGAAACAGCACAAATTTTGTGTTTTCTATTTGTCTGCAGAAGCCCAAAAAGACACATATTTTCCCAATTTGGATGTTCCTCACCTTAATCATATTCTGTAACTATACATCATGGACTTTTGTCTTCATCCAGAATGAGTCAGAATTTTTTCTAAAGAGCCATTCTTGGTTTTGAATGTACCACCTCTCTAAAAAGGGAATGGTGTACATATATGTAGGAATTATCATCGAGCATTCTTATTGTCTCCTGCATTTCTACCCCTGCAGGAAGTCCTGGCCCTGATTCTAAAAGTGATGGTGAATCACACATAACATATAGCTTTTCCAGCTTGCATGTGACTTGGAATTCTCTAACTTAAATAAATATGTCTTGCCACTCTGAATTTAAGTAACCATTAACATGATTAACTCAGAATTTCAAGCTGACATATGCATTCTATGCCAGTTTTAAAAAGGAAAAATTGTGCATTTGCACTAAGGAGTGATTTAGTAAGGTAGTGAAGTCTACTCTGATGAACTCACAACTCCAACCTTTTTTGTTCTTGTACTTTATCTCTCCTACTAAATTTTGCAGTGATGAGCATAGGACATCCACCCAAATGAAACTAAGTTTTTGAAGGCATTTCACATTGCAGGTATGCTTGTCCAATTGCCGCATATGACAAGCTGGACTGTAAAGAAGAAAGTAGGCCTTATCAGGCAATAACTGTGCCCAGAGGGAAAAATTATTCACTGGCAACTTTAGAAGTGACTACTCTCTGACTAGATATTCAGATTTTGGTTGCTCAACTTTTTGGTTTGGTCTCATGTTTAGTTTTCTCCTCAATGAGACTGGATTTTCTATCTGAAAATTGAGTTTCTTCAGGGCATCTTAAGTACTGACATCAAAAAATATGTGAAGTTAGAAGATTTTTAGCAAAAAAATGTGCATTCCAGTTCTGTTCATCTTTTAAAGCTAACAAAAGCTACATCTTTGAATAAATTAATGGGATATTTGAAAGACAAAAATGCCGCTGTGAAAGATGAAATGGAAAAATAGATTAGTAACCATGCAATTTAAGATAAGGGTTGTTCACAACGATATCACATGGTTAAGGACTTGCCCAGTAAAGTAGAGACTGGAAATATGTATATATGTACTACTACTCTAGGGCAGGAATAAATAAATAGACTCTACCACTTGCAGACTTCCTACAATTTATTTGCCTACCTGTAGAATACACTCTTTGCAGCCTTTTTTATTTCAGTTTCCTTTTAGAAAAGATTTTGAATGTTTTATTCTGCAGTCATAATCATGGGGCAACATGTCATATTCAAGAGAAATTCATGCTTATTTACTGAAAGCTGAAAGCTCCATTAAACCTCTGTTAAGAGATCTGTACCTGGATCCATTTAGATGACACACCATGGGGGTAAATGGTGGTAGTCAGAAAAGTGGGATCTAATAGCAAATATCTTTTGCACAGTTCTGTCATTCAGCATCACTCAGAAAAATTGTCAGTAGTATGTTTACTAATGAGGCTCCACCATGTACAGGCAATGACAGAGCCACACAGAGGCTGAATCTGGCAGGCACTTCTGGTGGTCACCCAGATTGCATCTGCTCAAGCAGCTGGATTAGTATCTCCAAGGAGAGTTTGCTCACTGCTTCCCTGGGTAACCTGTGCCAGTTTAGGATCCCCTTCATTGTAGAAATGTTTTGGGATTTTTTCCCCCTGTATTTAAAAGGAATTTCCAGTATTTCCTTTTGTCTCCATTGCCCAGTGTTCTGCAACTGGCCACCAGCAAGAAGAATCTGCCTTGGTCTTCTTTTCAAACACACCTGCATAGTATTAGCAAACTCTTCTGAAGTCCCCCTGAGCCTGTTGTTCTTGGGGCCAAAGGCTCCTGGAAGTTTCATCCTCTCATTTTATAACAGATGGTCCAAAACCTTTGTTATCTTAATGGCTCTTTGCCTTTTCCCAATTGTGCTATCCATCATGTTCATGTCTCTTCTGAACTGAGGAACCATCTGGAGTCAGATGGTCTCATCAGTGCTGAGTGGAGGCAAAGGATCACTTCGCCTGGCTTTCTGGCGACACACTGACTAATGCAACCCAGGAGGCTCTTGACATTCTTTTCCACTGGAGCACTTGGCTTGTTCATGAACAGTTTGAATGGCCAGAACATTTTCTGACAAGGTGCTTTCCAGACAGTCAGTCTCAAGCCTATGCTGCTGCTTGTGCTTATTCCTCAAACAGGAGAATGGTTTGCCATTCCACCTTTTATTGAACTTCTAGAAGTTCCTGTTGGTGAATCACTTCAACATCTCAGGTCTCTCTGGATTGCAGCAAATCTATCTGGTCTATCAACCTCTTTTCCCAAGTTTGTATTGCCTGCAAAGCTGCTGAGAGTGCACTCTGGCCCACCATCCAGGTTGATCAGGAAGATACTGAGTACCATTGGCACCAGCATCCACAGCTGGGGTACCACACAGCCTGCTGGCCTCTAGCTGGACCTGGTGATGCTGATCACAACTCTGTGTGCTCACCAATTTAGTAGTTTCCAGTTCACCTCACTGTCCAGGTCCTAGTTCATCATATTTTTTTAGAAGAACTTTCCAGGAAAACATGTAATTGAACAAAGTGGAAGTTTCTTGTTGCTGACAGTGATGTGTTTTACTTTAGGTTTGATAAGACTGTGCTATACATAATCTCTTACAACCATCTTCTGAAACACAGAGACTAGAACCAATTACTCTGTTATTTAAACTCACATCTGCTAATATACGAATCTCATTCCTTTACTATCCAAGAAATTGGCATTCCTATGTACTTCAGCATAGAAAATATGTAAAAGAAGACCATTTAAGTTTCGATAAATCTTCAGTTTCCAACAAAGTTAAGGTATAGAAGCTTTTGGTTCTTCTTAACTATTTTTTTCATCAGCAGTTCTTCATTAGCAAGCCAACAGGCAAGTAAGAAAACTCACAGTGAAACAGGGAAAGCAGTATTTTAAAACAGATGCTTTAGAAGCCACTGTGTCTGTAGGTTCCAGAGATATCTGCAACAAAGAAATGTGGCCTACAGCACAGTTTATCACATGGCACAAGGGAAAATGCTTAAAATCTGAGTTGTTTGGCAAACAATGAGATGAAAAGAGCATTCGATGTATGACAAAATAGCTTTCAGCATGCAGACTGAACTGACATAAAAATCCATGATCTGTCTTACATTTCACATGCAACAATGTTTTGCGCAGCTGTCTTAGTTTTCAATGAGCACTGTAAAAATATTATTTTCAAGATGTAGAAGTATGTGCAAACTCTCTATCAAGTTTATTACAGTGGTGCTAGAGGAGGAGGTCATCCATGCTCAAAATACTTCCCTCTGTTATCTGATGTCTCCTTTACTTTATACCATCTGCTGGTTGCTGGGCCCATCTCTCCTGTGGACAGATGATCCATTTCAGATGCCTGCCTTTTCTTTGCCAAGGCCAAGCACTGGCATGGTCTAATTGCCTGTCTGGTTGCTTTCTTGTTGCCTTTGGAAGGCTGTACTCTCACTGCGGCTTTTGTGGTTGTTTCCATCAGGCAGTGTGGTCCCTCTCAGAGGCACGAGCATGCCAGACAAACCTTTTTGAATCCATGCCAGTCCTCTTCCCTGGGAGGTGAAGCCAAATATCATATATTTAAAACTGTAATGTTTTACTTGTCCACCTAGCTCCTGTCTCCTGAAGTCATTACTTGTGGTTTTACTTCACTGTTAAAATACTCTTCAGTTTCCTTGCCTCTCAGCTCTACCTATTTTCAACTCTCTGCTTAGCAAACTCTTTGTAGGTAAAATGGAGAGATTCTGCTGTTCTACTTAACACTGCTTATTTTTTATTCTTTTCGTGTCACAAGGAAGCAGAATGTGTTTCTTATTAAATGTGAAATGCTGTTTGAACAATATTTTAGGAGTTGTCGTAAATCAACTAAAGCCAAGCTACTCAAAATTATTTTTAACATTCTGTGTCTAGCAGGTAAACTATACACTACAGTGAACAATGAAACCTAAATAGTGCCGTTATTAAAAAAAATGGGATTTTTAAAAAATATTAAATTAATGGTCCTTTCAAGGTTTTGATGCTTATGTGCATACAGTACTTCCCTAATAAGTACTTCCCTAATCTCACCAATGATTGATCGCTTTTATACAGCTTGCTTTATCAGGAGATACAATGACTCACTATTAAATCTTAGTCAGTTAAAAATCTACTCAAGATTCACTGTCATTAAGGTTAAGTCACCTTCTCACAATAGATAAAAAAATACTCAAGGTAAGAACAGAGTTGGTCAGCTTTCTTTCCAGGCTTTCTGCTTAGCTTGAAGTAAATTGGCACTCAGGCTCCAGTAACACATTCCAGTTAAATTACATCAATCCACAACAGAGATATATTCATCTCATATAGATCACTTGATATTCAGCACAAATAATCTACTTTAGTTAAATCTAAAGATGTTTACCAAAATAATCTTGATTTTCCAGACAGAGATATCCAAACCTCTACAGCAAAAGGAATGCCTGCACTTACAATCAATCAACACTCTTTCTTGCAATACTATGAGACTATATTACTTCAGCAAGTCTTATTGTAGGACAAGAAATGGAATCTCTTACAATGTTCTTAAATCTTCTGGTTATTGTAGGAATTCAGCAAACAATTTAGCAAACTTATATATGAATATTTATGAACCAGAATAATTTACTTCAATTTCTTTTTTTGAATGGCTGTTGGTTATTTTGGTTTGGTTTGTTATTTGGGGTTTGGGGTTTCTTTCTTACATATTCATGTGTTGAATAAAAGGGAATAGAGTTTTCTCATGCTGTACTAAATGTGAAACAGTAGGGCAATTCCAGAGCGTCATGATATGCCATCTGATTTTGTTGGTCATAATGAACTCTGGCTGAAAAATCTGCATACCAGCAGCACTCTTACATATTTCCTAATGTTTGGGCCTGGTTTAACTTATTTTCATGTCATTAATGCCTTTCTTATTCTAACAAGTTGAAAACATTCACCTACAGTATATTGCGTACTCTTGTACCATGTACTCACTACCATGATAAATGAAAACTTACCAAGATGTGCAGTAGATGCAGAAGCAGAAACTGTTGAAGGGGTCAAGAAAAAGTTGTCATGGTGTGTTCATAAAAAATATTATCTGAGAAGTATATTTTAGGATTGAAGGACACACAGAGCTCCAATATCAAAATAGCTGGGTCACCAATCCTGCAGTTTTACCAGCAGTGAATATCTAAAAAAGAAGACAAATGGATGAACATCAGACTGTGACTAGGACTGCTGTCAAACTAGCAGTGAATGGAGAAGGAAGAAAGGCAGCAAGAGGAGAGAGAGATACAGGGCTGGGATGCAATTTGCCTATAACTCCTTACAACATGGCAAGGAAATGTGGTAATTCATATCCCTACTTCTTAGTAACTTTAGCCCACCTAATCTCTAGAGAGCAACCATTAAGAATTGTCTAAGTGAGCTGGAAATTGTCATCAAATTAATTTTAAATATATATATATATATATATATATAATTATATATATATATATATTATATATATAAAGACAATATTCATTTGACATTTCCTTTTGAGCAAGGCACTGTCTGCTTTTTTTCTAAGCTAAATTCTTCTTCTGCACCTATGACCTGAGCTTTGAAGCCTGTAAATGACATGGTTTAGGATTCATACTGCTGTTAATAGTAACAGCACTTTAAAAAATACTAAGATAAAAAGTTAAGAATGTTGAGATCAGAAAAAATTAATTATTTTATTGCAACATAGAGCTATTTTATTATGAAGAGTTAAAAATATAGGAGAAAGTGTATTTTGAACATACAGATCTCATTTTGATTCATGGTGTCACATAACATTTGCTTATTCTCAAAGGAGGGAAAAGCGCCTTGAACTGACAGACAATAAGATAAAAGATTTACTGCTATATTTACTTTTAGTAAGAAAATTCTATTTCAAAGAGCTAAAGTGCTTAGTTATATTGGTAGCATTCCTTTTGGAAGAAATTTATAACACTTCTCTAGTCAGTCTTATACACTGTCTGTTTGACAAAATTGTTTGATTTACCAATTTACTTGTATTTTCCTATTTTCATACAGCTGAATTAGTGTTTTAAAAGAAAAAAAATTATTTTCAGTTTTACATTCTGGAACAAAGCTAACATGTTAGCTAACAAAGCTAACATAGAGTCTTTAACTTTACTAATTTTTTGCCCGCCTTACATCTGTGTTGAAGGCCTTACATGCACTGAATGTTACATGCACCATTGTCCCACTTTTTCTTCTTTCCCTCTTGGTATCAAGAAGTGTATTACTGATTTTGTACACGAGGACAAAAAGAGAAGATAAGCTCATAAATGTTTTACATAACTTTGAAAGCACTTTTTTTCTAAAAATATTTCCTGATTATCAACATCTGCACAGCATTAATGGCATATTATTGCTCGTCTGTATTACTTTGTACTAAGGTTTTAATGTGGGCATGGAAAATATGTGAAAGCTATGGTACATCACCATGCTTTGTTGATTGGGAGTACTTCTGAAAAGGCAAGGACTTTATTCTATAACTCAGTGCAGCCTTGTAACCAGCAAAGTAATTGTGCCCTTTGCAACATTAAGGAATCACCTTTGTTGTCTCACACTCTGAGAAACTGTATTTTGAGCACAGAATCCTCCATTTCAGGACACTTGCTTATACACAAAAAGTTGCATTACTTTATATACCTATTATAAGGCAGTTGTACACCTGTCTAACCACTCTGGATGTTAGGCATTTATGTTGTGATATTTGATTAAAAAATTTACTAAGGATTAGACAATTACTTCAATAATAAAAATAATATGTGGTGTATCAAAATCTCTTGGGTTATGCTCTATTTAAGTGGTTAGCATCTTTATGGCTAAGAGTTATTTTCCTGTGACTATTTACCTTCTTATTTTAACATGTTCTTCATTTGGTATAATCCAAGTGGCAGCATTATTTTAGATACATTACTTCAAAGAATATTGATGTGAAATGCGTTCTTCATTGCATTCCTGTTAAAGGGTGGCTACAGGTCTGAGAGGTCAGACCATCTGAACAACTTGTTTTGCAATTCCCTGTATAGTCTTTCAAATGCAGTTTGGACAAGAGAGATAAGATTTCAAGAAACTGAGGTAGTGACATTGGGGAGTAATGTTTCAGTACTAATCAGGCATATTTAAGATTGTTGGACTATACAGGGTGTGGGAAGAAAAAGGAAAACTACCAGAGGATGCTCATGCTTTCCTGAGGCCAGTGTGTGGATTATAGTGAAGACTGTGTTAAAACCAGAGAAACAGTTCCAGTGTGCAAAAACAGAAGGATGTTTGAATACACATGTGCTTTATTTATCAGATGGTTCCTCGATGTTTGCAGTCCACCAGTCTTTAGGGCCAGATAAGAACTTGCTTCATGGTCAATTGTAGTAGAGAGAAATTTCTATAGATTTTAAGATGTTTTATTTGCCATATACAGTCTTTGTGCCCATTCATGCAGCCAGAGAGAAAGAAGGCAAATACAATTCTCTGTAATGAAGGCAAATAAATTCTCTGAATGGTTTTGTTTGTAAACAAAAACACCTCTTGATGTCAGTAATCAATATCTTCCAAATTACCATAATTTTTTCGCGGCAAGTATCATCCTCTGTATGATGAATAAAGGTATCTACCTATTTCCCAGTTTTTAGAAGCTCTCTAATTTTAGCCATCCTCCTCTCTCCTTCATTTTCAGTTTCCTTCTGTAGTTTACATCTTCCTTTAAGTGACTAAAAGCTCTGTCCTCTGCATTCCAAGACCCATGCTCATATGTTTTCCTGACTTTCAGGTTTTCCATGCTTCTCTACAGAGTAGTTTCAAGGACATAGGATAACGGGACCTGGATGAGTCTGCCCTTGGCATATAGCAATTCATCAATTATGTGTTTGCCTACTTAGTCAATGATGAGTGTTAATCAGACTTCATGAGTGCCCTAATCATATTAAAATTATGTTTTCTTATGAGAATGCTAAGGATGTCATGTTCCCATGGTCAAAGGTGCTATATTTCAAAATGACCACAGAAATATTTTCCTCCTTTTTACTGCAATGTGGTAAATCTGAGATTTACTCTTGCAATTATAGTAATACATGGATTGAGTCAACCTTAATTACTTATAGAATTTCAACATTTGCATATTAAATTAATAGTTAAAGGTCTTTTAAAAAGGCTTGGAATTCTTTTATTTCAAGTCTATTGAGTAACATATTAAACTTCAAATTAGACACAAAACAATATGCAGGATAATCTCACTCCTTTTTATTAGATACACTCTAAACTATGCCTGAATTATTTTCCTGTATAATATATATTGTTAAGAACAGATGGCAGCAGTGCATAAAGGTTTGATTGTTGCGTCCATGGGATCACCTACACAATCAGCTCATGATTTGACGTTTGGGAGTTCTTGTGGACTGTGCCAAATCGTGCTGTGCCATCATGCATCTCTCTGTAATATTTATTTTCAGTATGATATACTCTTGCATAAGGAACCTGCCAAAGAAAATCTGACCCTCTGCTGTATGTGGTTGAGTAATTGCCATGAGTTATTGTCAATAGCTTCTCTAGGGAGAGCTATCTAACTCTGATGAACTTGAAACATTAGCTCAGAACGTGCTTCTGTTCTCATCCACTGTGAATTCATGATATCTGATGTCACAGCTGTTCCTCGGTCTCTTGCATGTTTTCCTCAGGTGAGCTGTAAGAATTTTGAGTTTGATGCAAGCCTTCTGTCAGGCATGTTTTCATCACCTTGGGGGTAATTCTAGGTCTGAAGGATTCCTGTAGGACTTTGTTTATGTTGTGCTGTAAACTGAGCACATCACTAAACAAAGTTTCAAGTGCATCTTGTGGAAGGCAGCTCTTCACTGACCCTTAGAGGCCTCAAATACTAGGTCTGTAAGGTGAGTTAATAAAATTCATCCTGCTGTATTGCAGCATATTAGTAGGAATACACATGCCATCATGAAAGCATGGACACATGAAGGGATTTGAATATCAAGGTTTATCCATGCCTAAGTGAATCACTGGTTAAATCTCAGTCTCTTTTCTCCCAAATAGGTTCCTGCTAAAAAACCAAATTGCCCTCCAACCCTAAAAACAAGTGTTCAAGGCTGAAAATACTTTTCTTAAGGTATTTGAGTTCTCTAGCCCATCTGAATAAGTGTTTTGTTTAGTTAAAAACCCAGTGGCAACTATATCAGTGCATTGGGAAAATAGTATTACATAGACAGCATTGTTTCAGTGTAGATGTAATAATCTACTTTTTTCTTTTTCAGAAGGCATTTGAAAATTTTGATGCACTTTTTTCTGCCTTAAAGATGAGGAGGACAGAGAGAGACATGGACAATTTTTCTTTGAATAATGACAGCTCTTTGTTTATTTAGCATCTTCCACCCTGCCTGAGTGACATACATCATGTTTGCAGCTTTGGTGCTATGATCTGCTCACGCTCCTGGAAAGGCTGATCAGTGTTCTGACACCTAGTGTGTATTTCACAGAGCTGCTTGCCTGGGTAGGAGAGTGTACTAAGCACAAGCCCGTCTATCCTAGTGCCTTGAAACATGCTCTGGGGTCTTTGAGCAGCAGTCTTCTAGGCAGTTCATGTGCAATGTGCCAAGACAAGCCAAGGGCACAAGGTGATCTGCCTTTCTCCAACATTTTATCCTCTTTCCTTGGTAAAGCCTCTTCTTACCTAGAAAGGTTCATTCTTGCATCTAGGCCAGGGTCCTGTCATCTGCAGAGTCAGATCGCTTGGAACAAGGTCACAGGGGCCTGTCAGCAGCAGCTACATGCCAGACAAGATATCATAACCAAAATCCTGTCCTCTAGGTGCAGATGACAGGAGCATAATTGTGTTTGACAAGCTACTAAAGAGGAGGGAGGCAAGCTACAGAACTCTGCTTTCTCTTCTCTCAGTGTTTTATTCACATCCTTGCTGCTTCTAACGTGCTCTGTTAACTGATCATTTTAGGTTGCCGACATAATGGGAGCCCTAGGGAATTAGTCTGCACGAGATGTAAGAGGCCGCTTCTTGGTAATGTATTAGTCATTTCAAAACACTTTACAGAGGAAGCAGAAAAAAATGACAAGCTAATTCTCCGATATATTTCAGAGGTATTCAGGCCTCTGTGAGAACAATACCTCTATTCATTTCTTGGCACCATTGGAAATTCATTTTTCCTTTGTTGAGAGAGTGGCCTGAGCAGAAGCAGAGAGAGAAAGGCAACATGGTCTTTCGTAAGACAAGATTTCTGCAGTTATCAGGGTGAATGGCTGCTGTGTTTGTTGACTATATTAGGAGAGAGTCCAGGGATGCATTACCTTTAAAGAGTATGATGTGTTCAGTCTGTCCTCTGGAATTCTTCTTGCTGTGATGTAATATACACAGGTATCAGGCAAATCTTACAAGTTGGGTTCCTCTGAAACCTACACTTTAATATGTAGGGCAGTAAGTTTATGAGGACTGTATAACATTTGATTTATTGGGAAAGTATGTGTAAAACAGGATCATCTAGCTGCCTGTTCTATGTAGGAAATGGTAGTCAAATGAAACAAGCTAAATAATATCATAGCATACTATGGGGATAGGGGTTGGCTGTTTTCCCAGCACTGTGTTAGCTTGTTCAACTCTAATGGGTATGGGTAAAGGCAAACATTCCCCAATGGAACAGGGCATGACAAGCAGAACTGTGAGTACACTGGTATTAATTAAATGGAGTGGTAGACAGTTTCAAAATTAGGAGTTGTGATTGAAATTGGGATTATATTATAGTTGCTGATAGGAAATTTCTGTAAGTGTTGCAATACTTCAAGTAGGCATAATTATTTAACAAACCTATTTCAGCGTAGAGCAAATCAGCTTCAAAGGGTAGGAAGCATTATAAACACCTTCTCAATGAGTAAGGTTACAGACAAGACTTTGAAAACTTGAGTTGGGCTTCTTTCAAAATTAATGCCATTTAAACCTTTCCCAGAAATTGAAATAAGCTGAATTTTTACCACAAACCAAAGTAGGAAACTGCACAGAGATTATTTCATCTTTTCCTTAGTCTTTCATCGTGCAATCTGACTATATATTTACCTCATTCTATTTTCACATGCTCTACGTGACTCAGGGAACTCCTCTGCAAGTGGCAGAGACATGTCTTAGACTTAAGAAATTCTCTTAATTCTCACATTCTCTTCTGAATGGTACTTCTTGTCTTCACAAACCAAGGAACTTAAAGGAGTTATTAAAAGCTATAGCTATGTCTTCCCCAGAATTTTGTCTAAGTAATTCAGCAAAGTATTTAAGCAGTTAACACCAAAAATAAGCATTCAAATTGTAAATGTGGATAAAAATAGTATGTTCCCCTTCCTGAACTGAAATGAATGCCTTAATATTCTTTCCTAAAGACCGATCTTACATCAGCATACATCAATCCCCCAGGTCCTGACAGCCCATGAAATTTGAGGGCAAGGAATGTTTTCACTCACTGGAGATAGATCAGGTGAGGCACTATAAAAACAAACTGGACACAGCCAGGTCCATTGGGCCTGATGGGATTCACCCATAAGTGCTGAGAAAGCTAGCCCATGTCACTGTGAGACTATTCTCAGTAAACTGTGAGTGGTTATAACAATTAAGATAGTAAATGCCATTTCTATCATGAAGAAGGACAAGAAGGATGATCTAGAAACCTAGAGGCAGGTCAGAGAAAATAATGGAGCACATAATCCTGGATTCAATTTCCTAACACATGAAGGATTAGAAGATGACTGCGAGTAGACCCAGATTTACATCTGTGGGGGGGGGGGGGGGGAAGTCAAGATGGACCATATGATAGCCTTCTACAAGAAACCAGCTGATTCAGTAGATAAAGGGAGAACGAAAGATGCTGCTATGTCAAATTTAGTAAGGTTTTGCACACTGTCTCTCATTTACAAGCTGATGAAAAACATCCCAGATAATTGATCTGTGAGGTACACTGTGAACAGGTTGAGTCACTCAGGTCACAGAGTTGTGATCAGCACCACCAGGTCCAGCTGGAGGCCAGTAGGCAGTGTAGTACCCTAGGTGTGGATACTGCTGCCAATGGTATTGAGTATCTTCCTGAATGACCTGGATGATACCCCAGAGCGCACTCTCAGCAGCTTTGCAGGTGATTAGGAGAAGTGGTTGACAAGCCAGATGGACTTGCTGCCATCCAGAGGATCTTAGGATAGAAAAATGGGCAACACGAACTTCTAGAAGCCAAACAAAAGGTAAGTGGCAAGATTTTCTCCTGTTAAGGAATAAGCCCATGCAACAGCACAGTCTGGTGCTGGTCAGCTAGAGAGCAATGTGTCAGAAGATCCCTCGGGGATCCTGGTAGATCCACTGTGTTGGCCATAATCCAGTCTTGCGGCCTTGTGGCAAACAGTTTCCTGGGATGCATCAGACAGAATTTTTAACCTAGAGGAGGCTCAGAAGGATATCACCAGTGTATTTGAATAACATATGAGGGGTGGAATGTGAAAATAAGACAAGGGCAGGTTTTTGTCAATGGTGCCCAGCTTCAGAACAGCAGGGATTGGACATAAATGAAAAGACTGGAAATTTTGAAAGACTGGAAATTTCATTTAAACATAATGGGAAAAAAGTCACACCCAAACATATCCGCAGTGAATGTGACCAAACACTGGGACAGATTGCCTAGAGAAGTGTTGGAGTCCCCATCCTTGGAGATACTGATGCCTGTGTGATCATGGCCCTGAGCAACCTACTACAGTTTGTATATCCCTTTTCTAAAGACAAGTGCCTATGGCATACTTTTAAGAAGCTGGGAAAAGCTCAAGATTTTCTTTATGCTTTTGAAACCGGGAAATTTGAAGGAATTTGAGTCTCTACTGCCTGTCACCTGCATCAACATTGCAAATATTGAAGTCACTTTCAATGACTTCTGTGCTTCAGTGCAGAAAATGAGGATAAAACCCCTTATTATGCACTAACATAGCACAGAAGAAGACTGGGATCTTCCTTCAAGGAACAATTTGTTTTTTTAATAAATACTCTCTAATATAAAAGTCAGAGTAGTTTGACTCCCTGAGGTCCTTAGGCTCAAGGCTTTGGTGCTTTTTTTTGTGCTTAGTGCCCATTTTTCCAGTAGGAATTTCTGTCCACACATTCAGTTGAATTCAGGTCTTGCTGATATCAATATGGTACTCATACAGAGTAAAAAAGCAGATATAACCATACTTCACTTCAAAAAATCTTCTCTTAACTGCACTAGCAGTTTGCCTTTTAAAGCAGGAGAAGACACTGAGAACATGTAATTTTTATGGCTCCTCTCCCAACTTCAGTAACATTCATACCAAACCCCTTTTTTTCAGGAGGGAAAAATGGAGGAGTAAGCAAGTAAGGGAGGAGTAAGAGGGGACAGGAGATAATTTAGGCTTTTGGGCCAATTTTAATTTAAAGGAAAGAAGCAAAATGTGGCACCATTTCAAAAAAGCGTTACTTTTAAAAGGCACCAAGGAGTTTAGTGCCTGTGCCTGAAGAGGTTAAATTCAGTTAATTTTGCCAGTTACCTGATCTGTGCATTAAGATTTCATTTTCAGTCTTGTCTGATGAATTTATTTCCAGTGGACAAACTTGTGAAGCACATAAATAAAAACAAAATCTTGAGACATTTTCTCTCCCTCTCAACAGATATTTTTATTTAAAATACTGTCATGGAATAGTTAAGAGTACTTAAACCCTGAAGTTAATAACAACAAATTTCTTCTATTTTAATTACATCAGTGAGCAGATCATTATAATGAACAAAAAATAAAATGCACTTCCTACTCAAAATATATTCTGAAGTAAGAATCAGTGTACAGAAATAAGGTGTGCGTATGACTTTGCTCATGTGGGATGTACTATGAAGTAAACTGTCAAAAAAGTGATGCAAAATTAGTGCAAGAGAAGCCAAGGTCAGGTCTTGTCCAATAGTGAGAGAAGTTAAGTGACTAGTTTGATACAGCAGAAATGGGGATTTTCAGTGTTTATGTGTATTGCTATTCCTTTCACATTAGTACCAAGAAACTCTGGAAAATTTATTTTAAAAATGGAAACTGGATTTTTAATAAGTGGAATAATTTTGAAAAATGGAGCAAGATTAAAAGGAATTTCCAGTTTTTTTTCAGATAATTTCTGCCAGCCAGGACAGTTTCTGATCTGTCCAAGATCCCCATAAAATATTGGAGGAAGATTTTTCAACAGAGAAATTATATCATCAGGTGAAGTTATTGAGATAATACTAATTCTTAAATTTCATGTGCAGTCAACATTTTTTGGTTTTTTGGAGCAAAGAGATTTCTTATATGAAGTTTACTAATGAAAATAAATGTTGGCCATCCCAAGACCAGTACTTGAAGAACTGTACTGATTTCTCTCAAACATTGTTGCTCTCTTTTAGACCTGAACCATTGTATATGCTATACTACTATAGCATCACAGTGAAATGGTTGCTTTTTTCATTTATGTATAACAGGAGTAATAGTAATTTTATGATATTACACAGATATATTTTTAAATTCAGGCAAGAAATACTATGTTTGGACTAGAAAGTTAAATTTTTCTCTCTCCAGAGAATAAATAAATAAATGTCTCTGTATTGAATCTCACTGTGGTTCTGCAAACTTGTTAAATATTTCAGAAAAATTTTAATGTAAATTCTGTGCTATGTGTGAGTCAAATGGTTGCACAAAGGCCTTCCTTTTAGGAGGAAGTTTGCCCTCCACTGCATGGAACTGCATTTGTTGATTACAAAGAGCATAATTTATCAACACATGTTTTGTTTGGCCCTCCATTTTATATACAATAATGAATAATTAAATTAGATTTTTATTTATAGTTAAATATAATACCCCTTTGTATTTATGTGTATTTAGGGGCTGCTTTTTGCACATTTCTCTGGGAGTAAATCAGTCACTATCTACCCACAGGAAGAAAAATTGAAGTTTTATCTTAATGGAAGGTGATCTCTGAAGAACTTTTAAACAGACTTTGCAAAAATGAAAAAAATGAAAGCCCATAAACACTATTATCCTAAGACTATTAGTATCTTAACATTATTCTAGAGAAAATGTCATCTAGGGTTGTTGTAATTTAAAGACAGATAAAATACCTGTTTCTGAATAATGGAAGAATATTAAAAGGCAAATTGGCTTGATTAGGCCTATCAATTATGAAAGACTTTTTAAACACTAAAGAAAGAGATTAATCCAATAAAGCATCACTTAGATAATGGGATGTGCAACATAAAAATAACAATTTCATCATCTTATTTAGTTTTTTATGAGATGTTCTGCTGCTCATAATCGCAAGAAAGGTGTATTTGCACACTGATGATGGAATTTCTCCAAGTGAGAAATGTGGGAGAAAACAGCATTCTGAATATTTCACAATTCTCTCTGTATTCACTTGTCATTAATATTTCTTAATAGCTATGCATTTGATAAACCAATTGAGTTTAAATTTCTTGCTTTGACTTTCTTATTGGAACAACAGTGGGTGCGAAGTACCCCAAATCTGGGGAGATGTGTAGCACAGATGTTGGGCAGAATCCAGATAGTACACCAGCAATGCTGTATGCTTTTCTGCCCTTGCCCAAAGGCTTTCAGTGAATTACTAACTTCTGATCACAAGAAAGTCAGAACGAGCATCATTTTATTTCCTTGGCAGCTGCAAAGTTAACTGAGAGATAGGTTAAAAGGCATAAAAATATTTTCTTTCTGGTAACTTTGAATATATAGAGCTATATTACATGTACACTTACTTTGTGAACTACTGAACCCTACTCCTGCTGAACTGTGAATATAGAAAGAAAGTAGTGTTTGTTAAGTAGGCAAAATTCTAATTAAAACTCTTCTGTTATTTAGGGAAAATGTTTCAATTTCAAGGGCTGTGTGCTGTCAATTATTATGCAAGTTTCTGCATGACCATATAATTTTATTTGAAAATATTTATTTCCTGATAACGACTCAATGGCAAGACTAGAAGTACAGTAAATTTTTAAAATAATCTCGGTAAACTTTTCCAATTCAGCATTCTGCCTGAATTCAGAAATTAACAATAGTGAGTAGTGATACAACTCAACACTGCTGTAAAGCTAGGATTATAAATAAATAAATGCATCTCAAAAACCATATTTTTGTTTGTTTTCGTTATGCGGTTTATTTATAAACATGTCTGCAGAGCCATCTGTCTCTGTCAACTGCTCACAATGAGGCCTTCTTCTTAAAGCCCCTGCATTTGTTAATACCGTAAATGTCTGTACTAAATCAGATTGTACGAGGGATTTGGGTTTTCCTTTTGAAGCTTTTGGAAGTTAGTTCTAAGGTCTTTTTAAAGAAGAACAGAATGTTCTCATTAGAAAATGCAAATCTTAATTCAAAATAAGATTTGGGGCTGCTTTGTTTTGTGTTATTGGGCTTCAGATGTTAACTTGAGTATGCAGTCTTTTTATGTGTTTTGATTCAAATAATTGTAATGTCCAATCATATACTCTCTTTCTGGGTTTTTTAAACTAATTCCGCATATTACTGCTGTAGCAATTTGCTCAAATGCTTCATGAAAGTTTTCTTCACTGACATTTCTATAGTATTGACTGACAAAGATCTGATACTTTGCAGTGCCATGTTCAAGAAAGATTTCTGTGGTACTCTGTAAAGTGCTGTTGACTTTACATTAAGGTGAATACTGAGACAAAGTGAAATGACTGATTTACAGAAGGTTGCATGCAGATGGAAAGGGAAGAGAATTCCAAAGTGAGGCTTCTCAGCTCTGTCCTTTCAGAGAATATACACCCATGCTACTACTATAAATTATCTATGCCTAATGTACTGATATGGAATCCTCTGTGCTTCCATCTAGCTGAAGGAGAAAAGATGTGAATCTACCTGAAAACAGAGGCTGGTGCCGTCAAGAATTTGAAAAATGTAATTCTTTTTCAGTTAGGGTGGTGAGAAATGATCAGTTCTTTTCTGAGTAAGAATATATAAAATATAGGAAAGATATCCTCCTGTTTATGCCATCTTCTTAAACCAGATTTTTAAAAAAATATTATTTTTATGTTGTTCTTCAAAGTTGAATGTGCATTTGGTTATCAACAGTCTTCCTTACCATAATGTTCATACATTTGTTTATTTGCTCTTTGTCATCTTAAGAAACTAAAAGTCTTTTAGAACAGCTTATAGAAGTTAAGAGCCTTGAAGGTTGTGGCAATTTACCACAGAATACTATAAAGTGTCCTTTTGAAAACTTGGGAATCAAGTAACAGCTAAGTGGCAATATAATATAATTTTGTGATCTATTCCTTCCATGAAGCAGTCAATGCTGAATTTTGTGCAAAGAAAATAGTATCAATATGGCTTCATATCTGAAACTGGTTTTGCAATAAGAGATCTAACACCATGTACAAAAACTCTACAAGCCTTTGCATGTTTTTTATTTAGGAATTTAATTTTGGAGTAAGCTATTCTAAAAACCCCTGTAAATTGCAATTCAGCCTAAATTAACACATTTAATTAGTATGGTAATTTGTGTATAAGACTTAGAAACCTAAACTGAGGCTCGAGTAAGCCTGACAATAATAGGTTCTTACTCAGCTAAGTGTTTTGTAAAATGGGACTGACACCCATATCAAGTAAGAAATCAAGAAAAAATTGTAAGATTTATATATCAAGACATCTCAGTAAGCTGGCAGCTAGGAGTTACTGTGGAGTTAATGATTAAAAGGAAACAATTGCAAAGTAATGAACTGGAGTTTTTAATATTTTTTTTTTGTTAATTCTAAGCCTAAAACAGTAATCTCTGGCTAGACACCTATGTTATGTTTGCTATGTGAAGGTATTTATTTCATGAGAAGTAATTGCTTGCTCATGCTGTGAGGCACTTTTTCGTGAAGTACCCCCTACTATTACAGAAGAGTTGAGATGAATAGAGTACATGTTTAGTTTTATGCTTATTCACAATGGTATAGCCTGAGCATTTTATTCATGAGACTCATTTTGCCATTAAATTTTATGGCACCCTTAAATTTCCTAACCCCATATTTTTATAGCCAAGTTCAACCCAACCATACAGTATAATGTGCTAAAAATGTTTCACAACATCAGTGAAGGAGGGAATCCATGATGTCTTAACTGTTTTGTCTTAACTGTTTTTCCTTTTGTGTATTTTTCTCTTATACTGTAGGTTATAGGGTAAGACCAATGGCCTGAACATTTGTCTTGATTTTGGTCACCTTCTTTCCCTTATTTTGTGTTTTACCATTCCCTGGGTAACTGAAAAAAGGGCTAGCTGTAATACTGAAAGCATGAAGGAGAAGAAAGAAGGGGAAATTCTTGCTCCTGTAGGTATGTAGTAAATTTAGGGCTACAGTTATTGTGAAAATTTAGAACGGAAATATGATCTGGACAAGCTCTTTGGAAAATAGTGCTTTATCTTTGAATAAAGCCTCTTTCTCCTGAGCCTCCAAAGTTTTGCTTTCTCTCCTTTTACAATTGTTCTTAATATCTTACCCCTGGACCCTTCCTGAGAAATCCCAAGAGCAGCCCAATATGCTTCCCTCACACTTCTGCTGTTCTAAACCACTTACTGGCCGTCATAGCAGTATTTGAATGCCTGACAGAGTCACAGGCTTCATTAATAATTGCCATCATCAAAATAGTTTCCTTTCCACACTTCGTCTGTTCAGTGTTTCCTCATCTTGTAGAGGCTACACTCAGGGGAAAGACTTGCTTTCCAACGGCTTCTCAGCTGTTTCGGATGGCTGAGCAGGCCTCAAGAACTTTGCAGTAAATTTTTACGAAGTCAAGTAGCATTGAATACACAGTAAATTAAGAAGGAAACTTTGCTGAACAGTTTATGTCTGTCATTTTCTGTAATTATTTCCATCTTTTCATCTTAAATTTGCATGATTATCAGTAATTGTACTCCACTATCCAGAACACTGCAATTTCTATGATAAATGTACATCTTTCTTGCCTCCAAATTCATTAAGGTCTTTCACTTCTTCATCATGAAAATCCTACCTACAAATTGGAGTGATCTGCCACTTTGCAAACAAAACATGATCTTGTTTTTTCTTAAATATTATAATTTTTTTCTCTATTGAGTAAATGTCACTATTCTGAATATATGGCATGGGACTGCTTTTTCTGAGGTCAGTCCTGAAGGAAAAATGGTTGACTAGAAGGAAATAAGAGATTTCTAGCATTTTCTGCCGGTGGAGAAAGCAATAGAGACACATATAAGCACAGTAGAAAGTGGGAGGTTTAAGAAAATTTACTTCCTTGTATGCTCTCTCCTTGCTGCGCCTTCATTGTCATATGGGAAGGACAGGTATAAAACCAGATGACACATGTCATGCAGAGAGCTATTAATACTCAAATCTGAATAGTCTGAGCTTGAATTATCATGAAGAGTACAAACATAGATTAAGGATGAGAAATTCAAGTAAAATTCAAGTCCTTATTCTATAGGCATGGTTTGAAGATTCTTTATAAGACTCCAGTTTGATCCTTCTTAGCATTTTTATCTCTGGTTAGAGTTTGGGTTCAAGAGAGAATTTCAGAATTTAGTGTTCATTCTCAGCTGACAACAACAATGCAGGGCTGTCAGGGTAGTGGTGGTATTAGGTAAAAAAGTGAAAAATGGCACAGTAAAGGCACTTTCATGCTCTAACTGTCAATTATGTTTTACTCTCCATTGACAGATTTATTACACTGTTTAATAATTTGGCTTCTGGAACTCAGGAGGGCTTTGTAACTGTGAAACTGAAAAAGTATCCTTTTTATCCATTTAATATGGGTGCTGGAAGACCTAAAAATCTTCTAATACAAGCATGACTATAATCAACTTTAGATGTGAAGCAATAAAAGTTATGTATATGATGTCAACACAGAAGTGTTCTAACATAAGTGAAATAATAGCACAGTAACTGCAGGGCAATTGTGGACTAACACCAGATATCCAGGCCTGGCAGCAAACTAGTGAGACATCTCAGCCATAGTAATGGAAACATAGTGCTACTGACATCGATTCTCTCTTTATCGTGTTTTAAGAAACACAGAGATGTGCACATTTGCAAATATTGAACACTGATACCAGGGAGAGAAATAGGAAAATATACTTGTTCTACAGAGTATTTCAAGACTAACATTAATGTAATTGTTTTGACTATCTGCTTCATGCCTGCAAAGAAAGTCTCTGAAAAATACTGTAGGCTTTTTTTGACGATTAGAATTATGATTCTTGATAGTATTTGGCAGCTAAAAGAAAGTTTTTTCATTTATCTTAGAACAAGATATTTTGTCACTAGCCTGAAGTAACCATGGGACCTGCTTTCAGTTGTACTTCTCTGTAGTTCATTTTTCATACACCCCACACCCCTTCAGCTGTTAGAATTGGATCTTTACACAGGGTTACACATGAAATTATTTTGCCAGTGCTATAGTGGGACAAAACCTATAGTTAAATCACAGTAGCTGCACTGTGTGTTCTTAAATTGCAGCTATTAATAGGGGTAGTTAACAAGAATATTGGACTATCTATGTGTTTCATAGTAAAAGTTGATAGGCTACCAAAATGTATCAAGTGCTAATACCCCTTTCTATGTACATAATCTAGAAAATATAAAGCAGGAGGAGCACAATGTATGTATTCTTGTACGAGGTTCGTGCAATGCTACAGGCTTGTTGGCAGAGTGCCTGGAAACAGCCTGATGGGAAAGGGCCTGGAGGTGATGGCTGACACAGCTGAACATGAGCCAGCAGTGCCCAGCTGGCCAAGGACGCCCCTGGCATCCTGGCCTCTGTCAACAACAGTGTAGCCAGCAGGGCCAGATAAGGGATTGTCCCCCTGTACTCAGCACTGGTGAGGCCACACCTCAAGTGCTGTGTCCAGTGCTGGGCTCCTCACTGCAGGACAGATGTTGAGTTGCTGAAGCGTGTCCAGAAAAAGGCAATGGGGCTGGGGAAGGGTCTGGAGCACAAGACATTATCAGTCTCTAAAACTACCCAACAGGAGGTTGTACTGAGGTGGAGGTTGGTCTCTTCTCCAATTTAACAAGGAACAGGACAAGAGAAAATGGCTTCAAGATGTGCCAGGGAGGTTTACACTGGATATTAGGAAAAATTTCTTCACTGAGAGGGTTGTGAAGCATCGGAACAGGCTGCCCAAGAAAGTTGTTGAGTCACTGTATTGGAGGTATTTGGAAGTCGTGTAGATGGCATGGTTGGGACATGGTTTAGTGGTGGATTTGGCAGTGCTACATTAGTGGTTGGACTCAATCATCTTAAGGGTCTTCTCCAACATAAATGAGTCAATGATTACTATGAGGAATATCTGAGAGAGCCAAGACTGTTAAGCCTGAAGGGAAATGGGCTCAAGGGGATTTTATCAATGTATACAAATACCTGAAGAGAGAATACCAAGAGTATGACAGAGCCACATTCTTTCCAGTGGTGCCAACTGGCAAGACCAGAGGCAGTGACACAAGCTGAAATAAAGGAGTCTCTGTCTGAGCATCAGGAAATACTTTTTCATCGTGAGAGTGACTGAGCACTGGCAGAGGTTGCTTAGGGAGGGCATGGCATCTCTATCCTCAGAGGAACCAGCTCTAGGTGACCCTGTTTGAACAGGAACATTGGAGAAGATGACTTCCAGGGGTCTCTTACAACAGTAATCATGCTGAGAAATTGTTCATTATCAATTACAGATTTAATGGGAAATAGAATTAAAATCTTATTACAGGCGCTTCACTACAGGTCTTGCAACAAAAATAGATGGGGGAATAAGGAAATGCAAAGGCAAAATTAACCACAGAGCCTCTGTATCTGTCCTGCTTAACATGTTTGTGACTAAGAGAGCTTCCTTTAAATGATATTTCATTTCAGTAGCTGTATAAAATATGCTGCTAAATAGCTGTAAACCATATGGCTTTGTACTAAAGCAGCTGAGTGTCAGTAGCCCAAGTACAAACCAGAGCCTTCAGCTCTTCACCAGTTGAACTAAAATGAAAATAATATTAAATATTTCATATCTTATAACACTTTTATTATATTAGTTGCCTGGACAGAAGGAGAGTCCAGGTGATGCTATAGTAGCATCAAATTGCCATAGTCTCGCCTCTAATTATATTTTTTATTAGACATTGGCAAGCAGCCCAAAAAAATATTGATGTGAAGTCTGATTGGCCCGTATTGTGGAATTTCTTCTGTGTTGGAATACAGCTGGGAGGTTTGAAAGTGTTAGGCAGCTGCTGTGAATTCAGGAGCTGAGGCAAGCAACCCAGAAATTAATATGTTATATCCCTATACAAACTATGCTATCTTTTGCATATGCATGCATGTATGACCAGTATCTGTTCCTCACTGATTCAGAAACACAATAATTTAATTTCATCTAAAGTCAATAAAATGAATGCCTTGAGTAAAAAAATTTCACCTTTATTAGTTTTTAATGAGACTGCAGTGACACCACTTAATGCGCTAAAATAAAATCACCCAGTAAGAAAAAAATTGGTACTCCCAAATCCCGTTATACACTACTTCATTGAAAGAAGTGTTTGGCTTTAAATCTTAAAGCAAGATTTACCATGTCTTGTAGTCATTTGCCACTTAAGTCTCTAGCAAATCACTGGAAGATATAGCTAACAAAGTAAGGAATGTATCTCTGCCAATAGGCTCCTTTTTAGTAAAAGGAACAATTGATCTGGACTGATGGCGATCCACAACTGATGTGGGTCATTTGATCTCAGTTGTGATGTTGTTATGTGAGACAATGACTTCTGAGGCAAAAAGTACAATCTCTGAAGTTGTAAAACTCGTATCCTGACTGGAGACAGTGCTTACCTTCAGAAGTGTATAGGGTGGCATCTGGAAGAGCCACTCCGTGAGACAAGTTGCAAGAGTATTTATTTAAAAGGACCATAAAGAAAAGATTTTACACATAAGAATCACAAAATCATCAAGGCTGGAAGAGATCTTTAAGATCATCAAGTCCAACCATCAAGACAGCATCACCTTAATTACCCTTAAATCATATCCCCATGTGTCACATTTAGGCACTTCTTGAACACTTCAAGAAAGAGTGAGTGACCTCCCTGGGAAACTTGTCCTAATGTCTAACCACTCTTTCAGTGAAAAAAAAAAATTAATATCTGATTTGAGCTCTTCTGGTGCAATTTAATGCCATTTCCTCTTGTCCTTTCAGTTGAAACACGACAGAAAAGACTGATGTCCTTTTGGGTAATTGTAGAGAGTTGTAGAGAGTAATATGGTCCCTCCTGAGCTTCCTCTTCATTGATCCAAGCAATTGGTATGGGGTGATGAGCTGCCTGTTTAGAGCTACAAAATATATCACAGTGATTTTACCCTCAAAGACACTTGCTCCACAAGTTGGCAAAGTTAGCAAATACAGAAATGCAGAAAAAAGTTGTAACTGCTGCCAGGGCATGAGATTTTCACTGTTTGCTTTCCACTTTATTCACAAGTGTAAAGTATTGAATTGCTCTGCCAATCCTAAAAATTTGGTCTGAGATCAAACTCCCCTTGACTAAATATGTCGATCAGTCCATAATAACAGCAGCTGTAGAAAAGGAATCTTAGTTTGGTGCTGAAAGGAACATTATAGGTCTGTTTATTTTTGTTGCACTGCTGGGATTGATTGACCGTTTTAAGTTTGATTGAAGCTTTATATTTCAGAAACGTCACCAATAATTTCTCAGAAAAAACATCCAGAAACTAAATTTAGATAAAAGTATCTCCACAGGCTTCAATCTGACTGCTAAACCCATCACAAAAACTAACAACTTAACCTAGTCTTTTTCTGACTGATTACAAAGCTTCAGGGAAGAGAAGCTATTGGTTTTAGCAGGATGACCAAGCAATAAAATTTAAGACTACTTTTATTTTGAGAAGTAATTTAATGCTATGGTAAGAGAGTTCTCTGTTTTTTTCTACATTTTTAATCAAGCTGTGCACTCATGGAGCAGTAAAGACCAACAGCATTCTGGTCAGCATAAAGTGGAATGTTGCCAGCAGGCCAATGGAGATGATACTTGTACCCTGCTCTGGTGAGACACATCAGTGTGCTGGATCTGTTTCTGGAGTCATCAGTGCAAAAAATATACGTAACTACTTTGCTGGATGCAGTCCAAAAAAGGGCAGGATGGTAGAACATGGGCATAAAATAATAAACGTGTAACTTCATCTCAACAGAGAAAAACATTTCTTTCCCATGAGAGTAGTTGAACACTGGCACAGTCTGCCCAGACAGGCTGTGAAGTCTCTATCCATGGAGAATATCAAACCCAACCAGACATGAGCCTAGTAAATCTGCTGTTGACCCTGCTTGCTCAGAGGTTGCAAGGCTCCACTAAATCATCTCAGGAAGTCACTCCCAACTTCAACCATTCTTTAATTCTGCTTCTGTTGATGCTCCCTTGTGATGAATAGACTATGAATGTTTTGTTTCGGGTTTAGCTTGGTTAAGTAGCCAAATTCTCAGATACCTGTCTCCAAAGTGTTATCCAGGCAATCAACTCTGTTTTGATTAAACCAGTATGTGATGGCAACTATACTTTTCACAGACTTTTACCTGGCACTACATGTAGCACCAGAGCATTTTCGGAAGTCTAATAGAGTTTAAATACATTCCTAATATCTGTCTGGACAGTCTGCACAGCAATGCTTCAAATTCTCTCTCATACAAATGTCAGCATATTTTGCTGTGGCAGAGGGACGTCACTTTTTTCATATTTGTTCTGTAATATCAGGGAGATTTGTCTCGAACTGCAAACAAAATTAGGAACTGCAAAAGAGTGTCAAAGCAATGAAACATGAACAAAGTATTTAGCATTTTTGAAAAAGTTTATTTGGCTTGATCTTTGAACAAAGTATTTGGGTATTATTTCCCTTTTACCCAAGGTTGTCTCTGAATGGGAAACGATGTTTCATAGGAAAGCACCAGAGCTTTCTATATAACTAGCGCAGCTAATTGTGTAGGAATATTTGGTTTTGTGATCTTTAGTTTCTTAAGGTAAGCATCTTATAGCTCAGCTTTGTAATTTCATGCGCCACAGCCCAAGCCAATCAGGGTTAAGCTTAAATATTATGTAGCTTTTATCATGAATCAGGAATGAGCCAAAATTTTCCATGCATCTCTCACTTTAGCTACATCTTTTAATGTTTTTGCTACCTACATTCAAGTCCTGTAGTTAAGGTTATGGTGCTTATCACATAAGATAACATATAGCAAAGAACTGAATTACAGATTCAGTTGTTACTTGCTAGGTGTGAGAGCACAGAAACTGTCCATGGTTCCCTGTTCTGTGGGATAGCCCATGTACAGGCAATTCAGTCACTCATGGAATATAAATCTGTGTTTTGCATTTCTTCTCACATCAAATGGGGCAGGGTTTTTCTCTCTTCCAATTAACAACAATTTTAATTGCATTAGTTTACAGAATTTAGAAACATGTATATGTGTAGAGAAAATCAGTGCTACTAATGAGTAAATGTATCCATGATTTTTGAATGTACAAATAGATTTGAATCTATCTGTAAACTGAATTTTCTTTTTTTACTAAGATAAAATTTGCATTGTACATTACAAAAATTGTTCAGTACTCATTCAGTTTCATATCTAATTGCTATATTGACCTTAATGACATGAATACAACTTCCACTAATGCTTGTATTCAAGGATTTTCATCTAGGATCTGATCATAATAAGAATCTTTTAAATTCTTTTTCCATTTTTTATTCAGTTTTGATTGTTTTGAAGTATTTCACAGGATTGCTTCTATCAAATTTCTCACTGTGTCAGAGAATTGAAGAAAATGTCCTAGAAATATAAAAGAGAAACCGATATTTTTAATCAAGGTGGTAATCCTTAATTCTCAAGATTTTCAAACAAGGAGTGAAATAAAAGCAAAGTTAAACATGATCTTAAAAATAAAAAAAAAGAAATGAAAACCCATGAACAAACCTCTTGCTAAATCTACAGGAATTCCTATTCATATTGGAAGCTATTTGATCTGGTTAATCAAGATGAGGAAAAAGTAATATTGAAGGAATTTGGGCCTTTGTGAGTTAGTTGTAATCTCAGAGTGTAGTGGTGAAGGTATCTCAATGGATAACTACTGACACAAAGCACTGTAGAATGTTAAGTGTTGGAAGGGACTTCGAATCATCTAGACCCAATCCCACTCTGGCATGGGCAGGGAAACCTCCCACTAGAGCAGGTTGCTCAAGGCCTTACCCTGGACATGAATGCTGCCAGGGATGGGTCATCCACAGTCTCCCTGGGCAAACTCTTCCAGCGTCTCACGTTAAAGATTGTGAATGACTTAGGCATGGACTCAGAGACCAGCAGGGAATCTGAATTGTTTATTTAAAGAAACAATCTGATTTTCCCATCTCTTCTCACAACTCCCTCTTTTTTGTTTTATACAAATAAGAATCATGAAACAAAACACTTCCCATGAATGGAGACAATGATTAAACAGATAAAACCTTGAGAAACAACTTAAAATTTTCTAAAACCTTTGCTATCACCCAGAGTCTGCAATTGCTGGGGAGTCCCATTTCACAGTGAACACTTGGAGAGCCTTTCCCAGGAAAGACTTCCAAGTATACTTCAAAAGGGGGTCCAAGATTTTTTAAGATTAGATCAGCAAGTCAAAGTGACTTGATTACGCTTTTAGCGCAGAAATACCCAGGTCTGATGGCATAATCCCCAGTCCACCAGGGCTCAGGCTTGGCCCAAGAGACAAGCCTTAACTGAGAGTTTCTCTAAATTACCTACCAAATTGTATAAAAACTTTATTAATATCAATTGGGAACATGACTTCATAAGAGTTTGTCTTCCCCACAAGCTGATTATGAAGCTGGAGTATCCAAGGCTGGTTGGATCACTCTTGAAGGTACCCGTCTTGGACTGGAATCTGTGGAAACAAAAGCATATCTTCCCCACCAGGTTAACAATGGAAAGGGGCCTTCCCATTTTCCACTTTCAGGATTCCTAACAAGTACCTTAGCTCTTTCTAAGTGAGCTTGTGATTCACTAAATTGTTGTTGGATGGGGTTTTGGTTTTTCTGAATGCAATATTAAAAATTAAGAACATACAGGGCTTTCTGCAGTCTTTCATGGGGGCTATATCCCATTTCTGCACTCCCCCTTTTTTGGTTTAACAACATGAACTTGAGAGTGCTATGAGCCCATTTAACAATGGCTTGACCTTAAGAAGAATGTGGAATACCTGTGACATGGTCCACCTCCATGTGCAAATGAAAAAAGTCAGCCATCCATTTGGATGTATAGACCAGCCCATTATCAGTCTTTATGGATACAGGTACTCTGAGCGCTGCAAAAGCTGACAAAAAACTATGCTGGTGATCTTTTACATATTCACATCTATGTGCAGAGGCAGAAATGCATGTCAAAAATATATAAATTGTAACATGAACATATTTCAACTTACCAAGCTCAGGGATATGTGTAACATCAGTCTGCCAGATTTTTAGGGCTTAAAGTCCCCGGGAATTAACTCTGAGAGCAGGCAAGCGTGCTATGTGTTGACAATCGGCACAGGCTTGCACAATTTGCCGTGCTTGCTCATGTCTAAGCTAAACTGCTTCCAAAGAGCTGCTGCACTCTGGAGAAAAAACCCATGTGACAGACATGCTTGAGAAAAAACATCCAGCACCACCACAGCCCCAGCTAACTGGATCATATTGAAACTTTTCAGAAGCCGTAACCACACCTGCTAATTCTACCAGCTGAGAAGAACCATTTCATATCTTATAGCCACTGCCTGTTACTTTGCCCCACTGTCACAGACCTACCAGTCTTTCCACAGCCATATGTAAACACCATGCAGGCATTGGCAATTGGAATTGGGGAACAGTAAGACCTTTCAAAAAAATTAAGATAAAAATTAACAGGGAAACCATCAACTTTTCTACAAGCCTGTTGAGCAATCAACACATATGTGATATGTGATCTGTTCTAATGCTTCTGTTGGTCTGGGTGTCAGGGAGCAAGAGGAATTAAGTTCAGGGTTCTCTTTCAATAGCTGGAAGAGGGGGTAGAGTTGTTCAGTTGTAACACCTAATAAAGGCATACCAAATTAATTATACCCAAGAGCTTTTGCTAATTATTGAGCGTGGACACTTGAGATAATGGAAGGCACAGAAAATGCAGATCAAGGGGCATTGTGTTCACAAAGTAGTACAGAAGAAAAAAGCAATCTTTTAAATCAATAACTATGAGGGTTCAGCATTCCCATAGGCACAAAAATATTATTGATTTTTTTTAAGATCTTGTAGCAATCGCCATGTTCCACTCTTCTTCTGAATAACAAAAACAGGAGAATTCCATGGGCTAATTGTGGGAACGATATGGCCAGATTGCAGCTCCTCTTGTACCAGCTGGTGTAACTGTTGCAGCTTTTCCTGAGAAAAGGGCCACTGGTCAGCCCACACAGGACAGTCTGTCATCTGAGGGCTGGGACATGCTGCTCAGCAGTGGCCCCTATGGTAAATTAGTTCCCAACATGACACCCCATTGGCTAAGGCAGTCTCATCCCCACAAAGTAACAGCGAATGGTAGTACATGAGGTTTCACAGTGGCAGTGTGACTTGTCACAAATTGTGACAAAATTTACACTGTGCTTCAGTACAGAGAGGTCTCCAACCCTTTAGCAACTTGAGTCAGGGGCCAGTGGCTGGGCCATACTGAGAAAGCTGTAAAAGTATAATGAGCACCACTATCAAGTATAGCAGCAATGCGTAGCTTCTCATTTTGATGACAAAGACCACATTTGAGAGTGGGTCTATGACTGGAAAGTGTGCCCAGAAGATCTGTGACAGCCCAGTGAAATTAAGGCCACTGTTACATCTAACTCATGGAAAACTACCAGGGGCTATGGAAATAAAGAAGTTGAGCAATTTGTGCCCCTTCAGAAATTTGACATGGGGGTACAGGGGCCAAAACATTATCTGGATCTCCCCAGTAAATATGGGTCTAGGCAGAACAAAAAACCCCCTGCTTTGTGGTCAAGGCTCGACATGTGCGCTGCACCCCCAGCCCAGCAGTGCCCAACGTCTGAAGGCAAACAGCGCACATTGCTGTCCTGAAGAGTCACAGTGACGGTGGAGGCCAGGTCCACACCAGTGTAGCCTCTGGTCCAGCTGCCAAGGCTTTTCTGGGGGTGAGTGCAGCAGGGCTTGTTTTGCCCTTGCGCATGGCTCCCCCCCGTGCTCCGGGGGTGGTTTCCTGGAGGGGCCATAGAGCAGCCCTCCTTCTCTATTAAATCTAGACCAGCATTTTTTACATGGGGCTGTCCCTTCTGACAACGTGCACATGCACCTGAATCCCCAGAACCTCTTTTGTTCTGGGGGTATTGATGTCTCATGTGATCTGGCTTCCTGCATGAAAAATGAATACTCAGTCTGGAATGAATGCTAATTGTGGTGAGAACCTCCAAAAGCAAAGTGACCAGCAGTGCTGATTCCCTGACAAGCCTTAAGCATTTCTACAACAGTGGGGGCTTGTGGGGGGTATAAAACCTTTTGACAGTTGGGATTTGTGTTTTCCACTGCTAACTGCTTCAGTAAAATTTCTCATGCAGTAGGGTTGTCTATTTGCTTATCTAGGGTGGCTTTTAACTTATCTAAAAACTTAATAAAAAGTCCATCAGCTCCCCGTCATATATTAACAAATATATGTAGTGGGACCACCATCTGGCACTTTACAAAAAGCCTGCAGAGTGAGCTCTTTTTGACTGCCACAGAGCTTTTGCAAGCAGACAAGACCGTACCATGGCCATGGCTGGCGCATTTTCCCTTCCCCCTGCCAAAAACTTTGGCACTGGTAGGTCACAAATCACGCCCCAAGGGTTGCTGTAAATTGTCCGTAGCTTAAACCGCACACAACCCTCTCCACTCCAACATCCAGACAGTGAAGTGTATACTCATCAGCATAATGGGTGCTATTTTCTTAAAGTCTTATGGCGTCAAGTTATATGAGTTCACCAGAGTTTCCAGAAGGCTAGTAGTGAAAAGGGAGCTGATGCCATTGTCTATGGCTCAGCGATGCAGCTCTTTTATGATGCCATAGGGCAAGATTTCTCATCCAGGTAGTTGGTGTGGCTGGTAGATAACTGGAAAAGCATGTAATAAATTCATATCTCCTTCCACTGCAGCCTGTTTTCTCACCACTGCCTACCAATCAAAGGGGAAAATACTGGGCTCCCTTCCCCATGCAAATAGATTGGGGGACCAGGGGCCACCCTCCAGTTCTCCTCCCACAGCCCCAGGACACATATGCTCATAGTCTTGCGTCCTGTGCAATGGCAGTGCAGCAGGAGCGGGCAGGGCAGGAGTGGGCACCTGAAGAGCAGATGCGGGATGACAGGTTATGAAAGAATTCTTATGGAAGAAGTCCTGAGGAAACACAACATGATCTGAAGATCTTGCTACTAAATAGGAAACCAAATGTTAAGTCAAAGACAGAAATGAATATATTAATATTATACTTTGAATTCTGGTAGGTAGTTAGTTGTAGGATGAGGGTCCATAGGGACGTAGAGTCCCCAGGCAGGTGGAAAAGAGAGCCCCCTTATTGCAAAATCTCTGCCTTTTTAAGCAGATAGTTATCAGCTACATAGTTTTAAAGCACAACAAACATAATTCATCCACCATACACCACAACGTGAACACATGATGTTTATATAACATGTTTTTCTACCCCTAATTCAGCT
Organism: Calcarius lapponicus; assembly: GCA_039654755.1. Classification (NCBI taxonomy): domain Eukaryota; kingdom Metazoa; phylum Chordata; class Aves; order Passeriformes; family Fringillidae; genus Calcarius; species Calcarius lapponicus. The sequence continues at coordinate 34,590,030 of CM077481.1, forward strand.
GAGTCACTTTCCCATAGTCCTTTTCCACTTAGCCGAAATAACAAACCTAAGCCATGATTTTACAAGGCTTCTTTTTTATAAAGCTTTATTTATCAGTAACAGTTAGTAACCTTCATTGTTTCCAGTATTTCATCTTAACACTGGAAAGGTTAATCTGAAACTGAAATTATAAATTTGTTTTATGAAAAAATTAGTAACAGTCATGAATAACCTCCTGATTGTTTTCCACTAATTCAAAAATTATCTTGGTTGGTGAAGATAAGCATACAAGCAAGACAATTTTGTTTAATTGGGGAATAAATCATGAAGTGGTGTAAGACAGGAATAAGCACAGGGAGAAAACTAATATTCAAATTAGAGGATACAAAACAAAGACTGCAGTTTGAAGTTCCTCAAATAGTCTTTCAGTCTGGCATACTGAGAAACATGTTGAAACTACAAACTGCTCTAGAGGGCTTAGGGTCAGCTTAATATCCAGCATGAATGCATCTTTCTGAGTTTTATTTGACTCAATTCTCTTTTGTTACATTTAAGAACCATTCTTCTCTCACCATTCTTAATTTGCTCTGTCCCCCACCCAATTACATTTCTTGAAATGATACTTCCTTTTCCTAGATCCTTGCCCAAGAAGTGATAAATGAAGTGAACATTAACTGAAGGTTGTAGCTCAACAGGAGCCAGTTTGGCTTCAAGTCAACCTCCCTTGGCAAACCAGGGAAATATATAATGCTGACTGATTACTCCCAGAGAATATTTTTGCCATTTTCAGGGCATATATTTGAAATTCAGCTGTTCATTTTCCCCTAAGGTTTTCTCTCTTAACACTACAAAAGGGGGGGGGGGGGGGGGGGGGGTGCGGGGAAGAGTTAGAGATGAAAGCTTGTACTGTAGATGACCAGCAGCAGGAAAATACCATCCAGGCTGTGGATAAAGATGAGCCTAGATTTTATATTTTGTGGAATAATAGAATGTTATATGGCAACTCAGCTCAAAGTATTTATGCTTTCTATGTACTAGTTGCTTTGTTCTTTGGGAAGATGCTAACATTTACTAAATAACCTATGAGAAGAGGCTTCAGGTGTTGACAAGACTAGTGTTCATCAGGATTACTGTTCTCTCAGTCAGGAAGAGTGAATTCTCATATTGAAAATCCTTGTATATAAATTCTGTTGCTTAATGTAATACTGCAATTATATTTCTATGATATTTTATGTTTATATTTTATATATTTTAATATAATTAATATATGGGATTATATAAAATATTAATATTAATATAATTATGTGTAGCTAATAATAAAACACAATGAGATACATTTATATGAGATAATATAATTAATACAATACAATATAATATGATAACAAATAATTAGTATATTTCTATCCAAAAGGCCAGACTCTGCCACAGTGCAAGCACATCTCAAGCAAGCGTGGTGCCATTAGCCATACAAGATTTTAGCCCTTGAACTTGGCATCTTGACATAATGATGCTGAGATCAGGTATTTGGATCAGGTATTTAGATCACAATTATGTTGAGATCAGGTATTATTGTGTTCAGAGAGTCCTTTGCAACTCCTTCAGTTACAGCAAGAGCTAAAAACATGGACTGAAACCATGCACAATCTTCCTCAAAACTGAGGGCTACCCTGCAGAGTTCCGGTGTAGTCAGTCCCTGTGCAACTCTGAAGTGTTGTTAATCAGCATTTGTGCTGGTCCCACAATTAGCAGTTAGAAAACACAGAGCAGGATGGTAAGCAGAATTGGTCTGTCTCTTCATGAAATTGAGAAACACCTGTGTCTACATGTTTCTGAATATGGGTGAACATTAATGAAATTATCCAGAGAAAGATTAATGCATAACTCTAGAAATGTTGTTGCCTTTGTATTCTTTTCCACAAAATCTCACTTATCTGTTTTGTCACTAGAGGACTTCATGAAATCTTTCAAGATCTGGATATTTTCCTTAAGTAAAAATTGTGTTTTCTTATAGACTTTCTTTTTCTGTTACACAGTTTTATGATAAAATACTTTAGAAAAATAAATGCTACAAAAATGAGAATTACATTAATAAATCAGATTTTAAAAACGGAGCAAAAACATAGAAATATTTACAAATATTGTTGACTTATGTGAGAAGAAAGAAGCAAAGAATACAGGAGTACTCTAGAATGCCTTTCTTTAAAATGAAAGTCACTTTTTTACCATTGTCCTGTGCAATAGGAATCTTATGCAGGAGCCAAGTGGTCATCATTAGTCTGTCCTGAGGTTAATAACATACTTCAGAAGTCTTCCACAGTTCTTGTCAATATGGAAGAGTTGACAAGAGTTAATCATTCAGGTATTTTGTAAGTTCTATCAAAAAGCCCATAGGACTGACTAGCAAATTAGTCATCATATGAAAATTTCTTATGCTACAACCTGTGTTTAAAAGCAAGGAAAAAAAGGCAAACCAAATTTTTTTTCTTTTTTTTTCATTTTTATCTCTTATTTAGTCATTATGACTGAACATTAAAAAGATACTTGACAAATCAATGATTTCTGACATTCTAAAGAAAGATATTTTAGCCATTTGATTCACTGTAGTCTGTTAAGTGCTTTAATTTGAGGAGAAAAAAGAAAAATATGGATTGAAATCTAGAAAAAATACTTTGTACTTCTGACTGTGAATTGCAGTTAAAATAAGAAAATTATTTTTTATTTTTATTGAAAACATGCTTTTAGGAGAATGTGTGCTTGAAATTGTACCATGCTATTCTGTTGTCATAGAATGTTTTAAGTATTTTATATGCACCTTTCTTTAATGTCTCTGGGGAATTTTCCATATGTTTTTTGCTTTCCATGTGTTTCTTTGGCAACAGACATTTCAGGAATTCTGTTTCCACTTTGTTTTGTTTTGTTTTGTTTTACTTCGTTTTGCTTTGCTTTGTTTTGTTTTGTTTGTTTGCCAAGACTACTCCATTAGGTTTTATTTAGCAGTCATATTACCCATCCATATAGCTGAACATGGGTTCTTCTCCCTGCTGATGGGCATGTGAGCTCCAGACTGTCAATTAATTTTCCTTATAGAAAGGGAAAACTGTTACCTGTATTAAAAATTTAATTCCTAGTCCTATTGCTGAAGTAAGTAACAGTACTGTTCTGTTTCTGAAGACTGACAGGTCCTGATTAAAAGGCTTTCTCTGCTTCCACCCTTCTCTTAAAATGGGCAAACAAGTGGAGAGCAGCTTATGCCATCTATATTCACATCAGTCATCTTGCAGGCAAAACCCAGAGCTGCTGGTGACAGAGCAACTTTCTGTGTGAAAAAGTTGTGCATTATCACTGTATCGTGTGACTGTAGCAAGTGAGAGATTTATCTGTCCTCAGTGGAGTAATGCTTCAATCAGCTTTCATTCCCACCCCCCGTTTCTTTATTTTTTATATAGAGAAATAGAGAAATTATGCATTTCACAATGCTTTGGAAAAAGAGTCACAATGTGTGCTGACAGCCTCCTAAATGTGTGCATTGTTGGACTTCACAGTCTTGCTATAAAAAGAACCCTGTACAGTTCTTAGTGTTTAGAGCACAGCTGTTAAAAGAAGATACTTCTATTCAGCTGTGGGTGGACTTCTAAGGAAACTCCTATAGGGTTCCACTGGCACTCCTGGCACATGATGTTACCTGCAGACATTTTCATCTTGGTGGTAACATTAATTGTAAAATTGAGGAAGTTTATAGAACATAGAGGAACGCTTCCTATGTTCTCACTGAGCAATAGGCTCAGGAGCAAAACTCTGGCCTGCTGGAATTTCCTGGGAAAATTCTTAGTTCATTGCATTGTCAATGTATAGATTTTATCCACTGAGAGCTGTGGTACCTTTGCATGACTGGGTTGATTTTTGCCTTCCCAATTTAGCAGAAAGCCTAGGCAACATTATAAAGTATTTTCCTTCTGCAGATCACAGAGCACTTTCCCATATGAGTAATTATTTAGGCATTAAGCAGTAAAATGATTACTCCATGTTCAGAAATCAGGCAACCTAAACAAACAGAGAGAAGGTATTTGATTAACATTGCTCTATTCAAAAAAACAAACCAAACCAAATGACATCAAAATACCCCATTCCAAGAAACTCAAACTTCCTGACTGAACCTCTGTTTCTGCTGACTCATACCATCAGTTCTTATGCTTTATAGTTGCCAAATTTTCTTCATTCTTAGGTACTTTTAATAAGTAGGCTTGAGAGGATGGAGGGACAAAATGAAAGGACATATTAAAAAAACTTGAAATTAAGGACATAGATCAGCATTGGAATTCTTAATTGTAATATATTTACAGGCTCCCCAGAGAAGTGGTCACAGCAGCAGCCTGACAGAGTTGAAGAAGCATTTGAACAATATTCTCAGGCTCATGGTGTGACCCTCGGGGATGGTTCTGTGAAGGGCTAGAAGCTGGGCTTGATGATCATTGTGAGTCCCTTCCAACTCAGCATATTCAGTGATTCTGTGATATCTGGCATGACTGTAATTCTCTGGATATTGTTATACAGTTCACAAGTTACTTCTGACTAAAAACAGTTTTGTTGCAGAAAACATAGTCATTGATAAATCACTATTTGTATTCATCTCATATACTCCTTGGACCTCAAGACAGATGCATTATAGAAATAAGGTGCTCAATGACACAGTTTTTGGAATCAGTAGCTGAAGTGACTCAATAACAAGGTTTGCCAGTATCTTCTTTAAGGGTTACCAAGGGGATGGCAGGTGGACAGGAGGTAAGCAAAGTTCCCAGCCTTTTGCTGTCATCAGGATGATTCTCTACTTTCCTATATAAAAGAATTCTGTTTTTTTCCTTCTGTCTTTGCAATTTTCAGTTGACTGTATTTGTAATTTTTAGTTGGTTTTGCTGCTGAAAAGGCTTGAGGGGAAAACCCAGGAAGTCAGCATAGAAGTTCGTATAAATGTGTAATTACGAATTGTCTCTATAAATTCCATAGTAAATACTGCAAACATAACATATAATATTCAAGGTATTATCGTTTCTGAAATTATTTTTTAAATTGTGTTCTGCATTTTGTCTCTGTTAATTTCTTTAATTCACAAGAAGAACATCTTCATCAAATCTGCAGTTTGTCAAAATGTTCTGATTTGTATTTTAAAAATCATAATCTTTCTTTTCTTTATTTTGGTTTTGTTTTGCGGTTTTAGGTTTTCACCAGCCAGGTCCTGGTTCATTTACAGGCTATTTCCAGGTGATAACTTGCTGTCATTATCAATTCTCTGTGAGTCTCAGAGTGTGAGTGCTTCTTAAGATCAGACACCTGTGTACTGCTCTCTGCAAAGTAAACTTTGCATTCAGATTTAGTCTTTTTTACACTGAGAAGTATCAGCCATCTTCTTGTTTTGCTTTAAAAATAAGAACTAGATTATGAAGATGGACAGTGTTTGAAGTTCCATATTTCATTTTCACAACTGGGAAAAAAAATATGTGTTAGGACAAAAGGTTAATAGAGCTGCTTCTGATTTAGTATCACTGCTATTCCTATCACTGACATGGACAAAGAATGCCATTAAATGCCCCAGAGTTTATACAGTTTAAGGTCCAGTTTTAGAGTTTGATTTAAGCATTACGCTGAGACAATCTATGAGTGGGGGCTTTGTGCCCTTGCCAAGTGAAGAAAGGCATCGGGCTTGTGCAAGAAGTGGGTAGAATGCTGAGCAGGCACTCTCCCTGTAAGATTTAGAAAGCATTGCTGTTTTTCTCCCAGGGCTGAGGTACAGGTGCTGAAGGCAGTACAAAGTGTTTGCCTGCATTCCACAGAGCCTGGGGCCTGTCTCATTCCTAATGTTAGGAATGAGCTCCAGTTTCCATGCTTCTGCCATTTAAAGTGGCATGGTCTGTGCTGTTTTTTGGGGCAAACAGAGAGAGAAGGAGACAGCCGGTGCCTGGGCAGAAAGGGAGCCCTTTTCCTTGGCTTTGCCATCAGACCACAAGTATTGGATCCTGGCACTGAAACATGAGTAGTACAATTCTTCCAGTAGCCAGAGTAAGACTCAGGAGGTCTGGGGAAATTCTGTGTTAATCTATGTATTTTCCATGTCTGCACTAGTGGTAACCCTCCTCCTAATGAGTCATCATTGATCAGTCCCTTGAGTAGAGGATGTGTTAGTCCTTTCTTTGGATTGATATTTCCATTAAAGATGTGACTAACATTTTCTCACCCTTTCTGTCGTTTTCACAGCCTCACTGTGTTTGTGATACTTGGTAATTTCTTTTCCATTATATCAGTAAGAGCTAGGCACCCCTAGATAATCTGGTTGTTGTATCAAACAGCTTCCCAGAAACTTACTAACACTGCTAGTGTTCCAGAATGCAAATGTGACACTGTATGACACAGAGTAAAAAATAGTAGTTAACCATGCAGACTTGGGCAACTGCCCCAGAAAACAAAGGAGACAAAGAGAAACATTCCATCAGAAGGCCAAATGAGTAATGACAAATAACACTGTACCTATGAATGAACTTTAACCTGATGCTTTGCTGTTCAGGATCTTTTTGCTTTTCTGCCAGTACAGTAACATAGTTGAATAATCCTGTAGTTCTGTATTCTATGATATATAGTTTTCTTCATAAGTGAATCAAAAATAAAATGAGAATTAAAAATAAGGTTGAAAAATTTTTGAAGGATTTTTTCATATTAAAAATTTTATCAGTTATCTAAGTAATCGCTTCCATTGTCATTAAGATAATGGGAAAAAGAAATGTAGTATTATATTTATCATTAAGTAATCAGTTGTTTTGGTTTTCTTTCTTCTTCCAAACAATTTTAGAGGCCTGTAACAATTAATATTAGCTAAATAGGTGATTCCACAGCATATCACAAAGACTTCTCCCACTGAATGTCCCAAATGCAAGGGACAAAGCAAGAAGCATAAAACTGATTCCATTTGTCATGTGGAAGGTTCTGGTTCGGGATTCAAATATTTTTATTGTGAAAAAAAGAAAAAAAGTCTCCAAAGGATTTGTAGTTTTGTGAGAAAAGTACTGAACAAAAGCCAACATAAATTGGTGGTCTCAGCTGAGTTTTGAGCAGACTCTAGCCTTCACTGCAAATTCATCAGGAATAATTATATGTAATTTGGTACAATTGCCTACTCATACTAGGAGGCCCTTTATGCTGAGATACAGAAGAGACTGTATTACTTCTTTTATGTAATGGGTGCATTAATCCTTGCTCAAGGGCATATCATGGATACAGGCACTGCTGTCAAATCCTCACTGAGCAAATACCAGCCCTCATGGTGAACTTTGGGGAGAAAGTCTGTGCTAATATTCAAGAATCAGAGTAGATTCCTTTCAGCAGGCATATTTTCTTGACTTTGATGTCTGACTGTAATGCCCAGATGTAGTTCTAAGAGCTTGTGTTTAAGATGTATGCCTATATGTATATTGTCCTTCAAATCTTTGCAATTTTCAGGGGAGTAAAGGGCAATTAGGTACTAAAATGTAATGAAAATCCATTAGTGTCATAGCCTTAATGTACAAAACCACCTATGTAGCAGCCACATAAAATGAGGTTAAAGTTGATATTGGTTGGCATTCCCCAGGAAGACCAGGATTTGAACTTAAAGGCTTTGGAAAGACACAAGTATATAATCTGTGTGATATTATCTCAGGAACTTGGGTATACTCAACAGAAATAGAAATTCAGCTTTTTTGAATGTTGAATTTTTATTTTAAGAATAGAAGGCGTCTTATGTACTCTGTTCTTTGAGGTCCTTTAGTGCCATATAAGTGTAGCAAGCTTTGAGAGGTAACACAATGGACCAAGTTCCTAAATGAAATAGGTTCACTGAATTTTGAATAAACATTTTAGAGAAGCTGGATTACTATTCCATGCAGATTCACGGCATGGAATAGCCACATTTACAGGTCCCCAGACAAAGACAGTAAACTTGCAATCAGATCTTCAAGCTATTGTATGTTTGAAGAATTAGCAGTGTGATGTAGATATGCAAAACATGAAAATAAATATTGACAAGTTCCTTGATAAATAAATACTGACAAATTCCAATGTATGTAGATGTGAGAAAAATATTATGAACCAGGAATACATTTATTAACTTACAAAATAATTTTAAAAATCTTCATACTTTGAGAGGCAGATTGCCTTATTCATCCTGTTTCAACTTTGCTTTTTTATTGCAACTTCTCTACGGATGGAAAAGATTTGTACTGAGAGACACAAAATGCATCTTTAAGGTGCCCCGAGCTACCATGCTGTTAACACAAACATGCTATCACATCCTGGGTTCAAAGAAGAACAAAGTTCTTTTACAAGGTCTCCACATATCTTTCTTTGTGCCAATAAAAATGTCTTCATGTAATGAAATAACAAGGCAGATACTGCAAAAAGGTTTCCTTTATATCCTGCCTATTTATTTTCTGAGGCTTTAAGTTACTGTCTGCCTCTCTCCTAAAGGAATCTGTTGCGTTGTTGTGTCCTACTAGATGTGGCCATCAAAAGAACTGTGAATTCCTATCTCATAAAACATCAGTATCATGGACTCATTTATAGAGTCTATGGAATGGCTAAAGACCATCTAGCCCCAGTTCTCATGCTGTGAGCAGGGACACTTTCCAGTAGATCAGGTTGCTCAGAGCCCCATCCAAGCAGGCTTTAAATGCTGCCAGGGATGAGGCATACCCAACTTATCTGGGAAGCCTCACTACCCCCACAGTAAAGACTTTCTTCCTAATATCTAATCAAAGCTTACTTTCCTTCAGTTTGAAGCCATTCCTCCTCATCCTGTCATTATATGCTCTTATAAATAGTATGTCTCCACACTCCTGTAGGCTCCTTTCAGATATTGGAAGGCCCCAATTAGGTCGCTCTGAAGCCTTCTCTTTTTCAGGATGAGCAATCCCAGTTCTCCCAGCCTCCCCTCACAGCAGACAGGCTCTATCCCTCTTATCATGTTGGTGGCCCTCCTCTGGACTCTCTCCAGCAGGTCCATATCCTTCCTGTGCTGGGGACCCCAGAGCTAATGCAGCCCTGCAAGTGGGGTCTCACCAGAGCAGAGCAGAGGGGCACAACCTCTCCCTTCCAGTGGCCAAGATGCTTTGGATGCAGCCCATAACACCATTGGTTGTCTGGGCTCCAAGCACACATTGCTGGGTCATGTCCAGGATCTTTTCCACCAGCATCCTCAAGTCCTTCTCAGCAGAGCTGCTTTCAATTTCACTTCATGCCCCAGACTGTGCTGATACCAGGAGTAGCCCTGACCCAGGTGCAGCGCTTTGCACTTGGTCTTGGTAAACCTCACAATAAACCTTATGCACCCTCTTAAGCAGGTCCCTCTGGAAGGATTTGTCAGAATTTTATGTTTTTCTGTGCCTGAACAGGCATTTTGCTCTTTCATTCTTGTGAAATTTCTTTGTTGTCACCCTCTGCTGTTTCTCACTTGACCTGTATTTCTGTACCTTCTGTCTGTACAGTCCTGTGCATTTCTTTCCCTTGGATACATTAGGTCTGCTTAGTATTTAGAAAGAGTAAGGCTCTGCCCTGCAGATTTAGAAGGTCTGAAAATAGAGAAATATAAGACCATCAGAAACATATGATGATAAATCACAGAAAAATAGCCAGAGTTTTATAATTAGACCAAAGAAATTTTTAATGTTTATTGTAGCAGAAAAATTACAAAGGGAGGATAAAGTATCTGTCACAGGAATATGCTGAAGACTGTACATTAGGTTAACTTACTGTTACTTATTAGATTTCCCAAATCAAACTTAATTGTAAATTTGTTGCAAGGCTCTAATAAATGCTTCTTTTCCATGCTGTGTAATTAACTACTCAAGTGTGCTGTGCTAAGACATAAATATGCATCGACACTGTCAGAAAGCAGCAAGCAGTATTCCTATGAGGGAATCTGTGCTGGGAGCTGATGGTGACTCCAACGCAGACCTTGCTTGCCATGACAGGCACAGCTTTTCAGGGCTGGACCACAGCAGGCAGCTGGATACCGATGACAGGCCTATCAACAGCCCAGGCATGGCAAGGGGATGAATCAAGGCCCGAGTACAATCAGGGGCTCCTAGATGTAGCACAGCACAAAACTTAAATAGCAACTTTGCCATACTGCTAACTCCTGACAGGTACTAAGACCTTGTTATAGCTGGTGATAGGCTTACAAGTTGGTAGATGAGAGATTTATCATGTGAATATTTCTGAGGCCTGTAAAGATGGATGTAGCACATCTATACTGTAGTCTCTCTGCTTTGCCATTCTTAGTTTGAGAAACACAAGCACACTCATTTCATTGTTCCACTCAAGGACCCTAAAGCTTGTTGTCATATCAGATGTAAAAGTTGAGCCACTGTAATAATCCGTATGGAGGGACTATGAGAAAACATCTGTTGGATTAGAGCAGCCCACAATATGCCTGATCTAGGAGAAGACAGGTTACAGAAGCTTCAAATATCAAGTCAACAAAATGAAAGAGGCACTGTGCATCAGCTTGTGGTGCAGCAAGATCAATGTATGATGACCTCAAGATGACCTCAAGAGCAGCCAAAAGAAACAATGAAAGCTGTGGCAAAAGGGCAGTGGGGGGATAAAGCCTCTGGCCTTTACTGGGTGGGTAAAGCCCCAGTCTCCTAGCACTTCAGTAGCTTGAAGAGAAGCTACAAAATTGTAATTGGTCAGTTGGAAATATGTTAGTATTTCCAGGTTAGTACAGGGGTTTGGCAATATCCTCCTGCAGCTCCATTGCTGTGAAGCTTTGACACTGGTTTCCAGAGTGTTACTGATGTCTGCATGTATATAGAAAGTGGTGGTGGTATCATTTGTACATGCTTAATATTAATTTTCCATTGTCATCACAAATTAAAATTTCCCAATAGAAGAAGAATTTTATTCCAAGAGTGAATGTGCCCACTTTTGTGCAGTAAAAACCAGTAACTGCTGACTAAACATGCCTCTACCATCTTCCTCCTCTGAGCCAAAATTGGATATTTAAGCCAGAACCATCAAGGCAAGGTATAAGAGAGAGCTAAACTAAGTCTCTGTCAATTGGTTTCATGTAACTAATACTGCAGATCATTGCAAACAATTATCTCTCCGTTTGTAGGCCCTGTTTAGATTTTATTTTAAATCACTGTGGTAATTATTTAATAAAAGATTAATTAAATAAAATTTTTATGTATATTTAATATTCTATCTAGCAAATCCTTTCTATCTTTCCATTCATTCACTTTACAGCCTTTTCTTACTATGCAGATTTAATATTCTTCTCTATAGATAGAGGATGTGCTTTTAATCTAAACTTAGAATTAATTGCCCATTACTTGCAAAAGCCAAGATTAGCCAGGCACAGCAAATCTGCCTGACAAGGCTTCTAGTAAAATCTCTGAGAAATGTGGTCTGCAATGAGATGAAGTCTCTCCTTTTAATACATAAAGAACATTAAAAGCTGGATGAGAACTGATAGGCCATCCATGATAAGGAAACTTGAGTTGTACAAATAAAAACCCCAAATTTCAGTCATCTTAAGAGATGGTACAAAGAGACAGACAAAATTTATGACAGTAGCCTTTACTTCAGATTTATTAAAGCCAGGGAGTTTGAATAATCAGGGGGTAACAGAAATTTGTGCAATAACCAGCAAGATGAATGTGAGCAAATATTTTGTGACTTTATTTGCTGCTTATTGTTCCACTGACTCAGCTGTAAAGACACATTTTGGCCAAGTGCTCAGTTTTTTGGATACACTACAACACACCAGTATCCTATTGAAAGAAATTGCCTTTTCAGATATTTTTCAAGCTTTTTTTTCTTTTCTTTTTATTTTGAGTGTGCAGATACTACTATGCTATGCACAGCTTTTCTGTTCTCTCTTTCTTTTTACTGAACATTAGGCATAGAGCCAAGAATCTCAAAAGCCTCAAACAGGTACCAATGCGACTTCTAAACTACTGAGTCAGATCCTTAGATTCTGAGGTTTTTTTACTTTGATATTCACATTGTATTTATCTTCATGGCTCAGGCTTATATCATTGGCTAGTAAGGAAAGATGTGAGATCTGGGGTTGAAGTGCTAGAGCCAAAGCCATGTCCCCATAGAATATTGTTATTAGTTGTTTCTGCAGCCATTATGATTTGAGTTGATGCTCTTCTGTCAATGAAAGGTCCCTTCTGAACTACTGAATCATGGAACTCTTGGCCCAGTGTCAGGGGAAGTAAGGATGAATTTCACAGTTTTGCACTTATTGATTCTGGATCAAGTGTGGAGAGATGAAAACTTTGTTAGCTATGTGTACCCTGCAGTCTGTCTACTAATTTATGTTGTACACTCCTTGTGAAAAAATTCATGAAAAACAATGAAAAAACAATTAAGAACTGGTAGATTAAACCAGTTAAACCATTTTAAACCAGGAGTAATCTATCCTAACCAAACAAATGCCTTTTATCTGACTTGATTTTATGTGAAAAACTGGTAAAAAGGAAAACTTCATTAATGCAGTAAAACTGTATTGTAATCAGCACATTGAACATCATTCTTTCTTGTTTGGGAATTGCAAACTTCCTTGGCAGCACTGGTCCTCTGCTTCTTGCATATTTCATGGAGTTGTGGTTTGTGACTGCTTTGCAATCTGAGCTCATATTTTTGTGGTATATACAGCTCAGGAAAAAAAGGTAGGGTTTCTGCTTTATTATGTTGTTTGTATACTAAAAGCAATTTTAATTTATTTTTATTATTCAGGTAAGTTTTGATTTGACCAATAAACTTAGGTCCTACTTTAATAAAAACATATTAATGTATAAAAATAAGCTCTGTGTTTATGTAGTATGGTTTGTTGTTGACTTTGGCATATTTTAGGAGGTGTTTGCATTTTGGGGATAAGTACTATTATTTCTTTGATCCATTACCTGGATTCAGGTATAGCTAGCTTAAGCCATCATGTGAAACTGCTTTGCTTTCCCTCTCTGATGCATTTTAGAGAGAAAAAAAAATCTTCTAGTAATTATGTTTCCTCCATTTAAATTTTGGAGCCAGAGTTAATGTTGACTTCAGAATTAAAATTAAACCTTCTACATGTTGTTTTCTAAAGCAGGAGCTGTTTAGGTTTGAAGGCACAGCAGTTTGAAAGTGAAGAGAGAAACACTGTATATCAAGTAAGGCCAAGGGGTTTTAAGAAAAAAAAAATCTATGTCTTTAAAACTTCCCTAACATTTTGCATCAGATTTGTCTCAGTGAAGATTCTCTCTTGATGTCCTGGTTACTCAATGGGAAATTCAGTCAGACCAGACTGAGCTTTAGAAACTGCCCCAAGATTAGTGAAATATCACAAATCAGTTAAGTCTCTGTTAGAGCACAAATGTCTCTCTTTTTTTTTTTTTTTTTTTTGCATTAAAATTTGAGTATATTGCCCTTAAAATGTGCATTCTATATGTAGATAATACACCATTCTAAATCAAAAGTAAGTTTCTCCTGAAGGCTAATGGGTATTCTCAGTTTTATCCTAAGTTTGAAAAGAGCTGTTCTTTTCACAGGAAAGAAAAGTATTTAATAATTCACAATTTTTGACCATAGCAGAAAAAGAGATTTTTCAGGTAAGAAATGTGTCAAGCTATAGACTTGCTCAAGATTTCACACAGCTGTGACTCAGTCTCATTTATACTGTTTTCAGCTGTGGATTCTTAGAATTGAGGCAGCTGTAGCAAGTACCACACTATTTCTTTATTTGAAAGCTGTATCTGACAGTTGTGCTGTGCCTAAGGGATCAAGGGACACTGGTAATTACAGGTGGGGATGCAATGGGAGAGGCAACCGGAAGAGGGGAGAAATTTCTGGAGAGCAGATGAGTAGTTATCTGTCTTCACCACACATTTCATTTTCACTGATGCTTAAGGAACGTGATACCCATGTCTAGTTTTCTCCTGATAGCCTCTTATCCACTTAAGGTCCACTGCACATTTTCCCTGTTTGCTGAGTAGTTGCTGATGGCTTCACATGTAAAGATTTTTAGATCTACCATGCCTGAGCTCATACATGGATAATACATTTTAGAATATTACCTTTGCATTTCATTTTTACAGGAAATTCCAAGCATCTAAAGCTTTATCTTTTTTGTGTAAGCTTAGGCTGAAAAAGTTGTAAAATTTCAGATGAGAATTTACTGTTTGACCAACTTTCCAAGCCAGAAATATAATGAAAGTTTATTTTAGTCAAAACCTGTGCAACCTCCTGTGGAATTACACTAATTACAGTTGTGTTCTACCAGAGGTTGCACAGCAGAAATTACAATTCTTATAGTATTTATTATTCAACTGCTGCTTTTCAGGGTAGGTTTGCTTGAGAAATAAGCTCTAGGTCTCTTCCTGGTCTGTCTTTTGCTCCACAAAAGAAGGAAAAGTAACTGAAACCAAGTGAAAAATCAAATCAGTTATAAGAAGTATGTGATAGCAGGGTGCAGTGAATATTAAAAATTTTTTTTTACCCAAGGTTTGTGTGTCTGTAGTCAAAGACAATCTTCTCCATGCTGCTGAAAGATGTATAAAAATTTCTTATTTTAACTAGCTCTTAAGGCATTGGTAAGTTCTGCTGTGCCATCCTTTGTGATTAATGGAAATTGCCTGATTAGATTTTTACTGGAGTGGGGATTGATCTGTATAAAATTGTATCTTATGGGATACAGCAGTGAAGACAGAATAGAATATGTACAATTTTTCTAATATCAGTTGATTATCACCTACATTTATTATTTTCCATGTATTTTAAAGCCAACCATTTGTTCAAGATCCTATATGATAAATGTATAAGCAAAAACCTACATGGGGCACTTTCTAGAGAGCATTTTTTATTTTAAATATCTGTGTTTGGGGAATAAATCAGAACATCCTTCTGAGGTAATAACTCAATCTCTTTCTCTCTACTTTGACGTTACTACTTTGCTGTAAAGATACCAATGGTGTTTATGAACACCATTTATTTATTTATTATTGCTTTTCATTGGTCTTTTTTAGAATACAACGTGCTAGAACATTGTGTGTGCAGTCTAAGCATTTGTCATCTAGATGTGATTGAGGTCTGAGTTCCTCCGGGTTGTTAGGTTAACTGCCTCAGAGAAGACTCATTCATATGTTTCAATAGGAGCTTGCAACAGAGACAGAATGGGTGGAGTCTCAACAGGGGGAGAAAACTGTAGAGATTTTTCTCTTCACTTCTATAAATTTGGTAGTGTTTGAAATGGAGCAAAGGTTTTGCCTCACTCTAACAAGCGGAAGTATTCTTCCATCCTATGAAGCATATTTTCAAACGAATAAATAAATAAGATTTCTGGCTGATTTCAATTCACAGTTTTCTCTTTGGAGCTGAGTCTCTCAACTTCTTAACAACTGTACAATGCCATTGAAAATCAAAAAGCTGCTATCATTGTGTGTAACCTATTAGTTATATGCTATATTGCCAACTTGTTATTTTTGGTAGCATGTGCACTTCCTTTCTCCATACTTCTCTTTTCTTTAAATCCTTTTGTGAGTAATTGCTGAAAGTGAGCTTCCAGTTTCCACTGCTGGCAGGCATTAATTCTTCTCTATGGGAGCAAGCAGACATTATTGAAGAGTCCAGAATTTAGAAATTCTCTGTCTCCTGCCAGAATTCAAGAGGTGATCAGTGCCACTAAAAGCACAGGATCTGTTGTGGCTATGAGAATCTTTTCTGAGTTATGGTGGGCATAAAGAAGGGACAGTGACTTAGAGGCATTTGAGCGCATAAAGGATGAATAAAGGAAACTATTTCCTTGATCTCTGAGATATTAACATTCTATTTTCCAAACCTGTTGCTACACAGAGCATAGAACATATGTTGACTAGTTTACCCTTCCCCCGCCCCAATTATTTTCAAGACTAGTATTTGTAAATCTAAATTCCAGTGTGGGATGAATCTGGAATGAGATCTGCACCCAAAATTCACACCCAAGATAAATTATAATAATTATAATAATAAATAATTCTAAACTATTCTATATTTTCTTGCCTATGGACACATACAGCTCCATTGTTCTTCAATATGCATCTAATTGTGCTTTATTTCAAAAACACAAACAAATTAGGCAGGTGGGTCTGCATTTTGCTGTTTTTTGGGGTTTTTTCTGCAGGAGGAGAAAACTAATTTCTAACTGTAACTCTGACTCCTTCATTCCATTCACTCAGGAAAAAAAATCAGAATATGTATTAAATTAAGAGAGAATCTAGAGCACATGTGAAGCCTTTGCAGTACTGTAATGAATGACAACTGTTCCACTAATTTGAATGGATGAAAAATGAATTCCCAGGGCAAATGATCCTTCATTTATGTCAGAGCACATAAAAGCACAAAACCTTTTTGTTTTGGCATGGATAACAGTATCTTTTAAAACAATCAGTGTGTGACAATGCCTTGGTAGTAGTGTTTGAAAGGAGTGTACTCAGGAAAAAGGACATTATAGTCTCACACAGCATGAAGTGTTCTGTAGTTCTTATTATGCAAGAACAGTATCATGCCGGGCAAAGGCATAATTTCTTTGATTGAATAGGATTATTTAAAGTGATTTTTTTAATAAATGCCATAGAAATTTGTTTTCATGTTTGCATTGCACTTTCAATCTGTGTTTTGAAGTGGCATTTTGAGTAACTTTCATGCTGACCTTTATTTGTAAAGCATAGTACCTTTCTGCATCTACTCAATGTCTTTGTACTTATATCACATGCTTTTCAAGGCCCAATAATGTCTTCAACTTAGACACAATTTTTTTTCATCTACATTTTTCATAATGTATTTCATGCATACTATACCAGATTATAAAGGTTGCAGAAAATAGCAGATGCTATTCTTAGAGGTATTTAAGCTCATTTGAAGAGTTTGACTTTGTATTACGTAAAGAAAATGAAGTTTCCTCTGATAAAGTTTTAACATTATGAAGTCATTCAGTTATCTAAGCCCAAAATCAGACTTCTAGTTGTCTTAACAAAATTAATGGTGTTACACAAGCCATATCAAAAAAGTAAGTCTCTTAGGGTGACAGGAGCAGTTCTGCCTGAGTTTTAAAAGACAGAAAATTATCTCTTATATACTTCACTCCATTTTTCTTATAATAAGAAAGAAACATAATACCATTCTGCATATGTAACAGCTTCTTAACTGAAGAACCTCAGGGTACCTCAGAAACTAAAATGAATTGCTAAGAATTTATTGTAATGAGAATTCATCTAGGACTGTCAGTCCTTTTAAAGAAAAGTGTAACTTCTTTAATCACTGGCTGAAATTCTTCGAGTAAGCAGAAAACTATTAATTGCATTTAAAACAAACAATAAAAAACCCACCAGTTACTAGCTTCTAAGAATGCCATTTTCATTTTTGTTTTGACTTTACCACTAAGCAGGACTTGGCTGACATTCTGCTTTTTCTAATGCTTGCCACAGTCAGAGCTGCTAACTAGCAACACATGGCATAAGAGCAAAGCCCTAGGAAAACAGTGGCAGGGTTTTTGCCTTAATGATTTGGAAATGTCTGCCACTTTGCATACTTTTGACCTTAACATTTTCTGTTAGTTGTCCCACATCTCTCTCTCTCTCTCCTCCCCACAAGCATGCACACCCCCATACTGAAATACATGCACTTGTGTGCTCAGATGAGTTACCCATCATGTACTTGCATAAAATAGCAGAGCACTAATATAGTGCCCAATTTTTAATGAGGTAATCAGCTTGCTTACTAGTCCAGGGCAGAACTGATACTCCTATAAAGCCCAACTTCATATGGACATAGGGAACTTACAAGAACATGAATGCAGTGCAAACAGAGTTAACCCAGAATGAAGGAGTGCAGTATCAGCCTGAAGATCACTAATCCTATTCTAAAGATTTGGATATTTCATATGTGCCTTTGTTTGGGAAAGAAGAAAAAAGATACTATAATTTCAGTGCTTCTGCCACCTCCTTGCTGTTATTTCAGTCCCTCATAAGTTTCAAAAAGACACACTGGAATTTATACCATAGAACTTTTCCTGGACATCATTTTTCATAGCTGTGCTGGAGGCACAACACAGAACTTTGGGATGACTAAATGTTAGAAAGATGAGTATGTAATTAGTGTGGTGCTTTAACTAAAAAAAGCATCCACCAAGTTCCTGTCCTCCAGACTCGTTTAGAAAGAGTAAATATATTTCTCAAGTGTGTCAGTCTTTCAGTGTGTATGAAAAAAACTCCAGCATTGCAGCAAATCTTCTAAAGGGGTCTACTGTATATGTCTTAGAAACATGTTGAACTGCAGTTGTACCCAGGAGCCTTGCTGAGGTGATAGTATCAGTAAAGTCAGAACAGCTGAGCCTACTTTATCTGAGTTATAAAATTGCATTTTCTTTTTAAGACACTACATGTTTTCTTAGGCATGGGCTTAATTCCTCTAGGGTTGGTTGCTACTAAATATTAGTTCCTTTTACTACAATTTGGAAGAAAAGAAATCACTAGAAGGGATCAAAATATATAATATGAAAGATATTAATTACTCCTACTTACTTAATCCGTTTTTAAAAACAGACACTGAGTCAGATAAGCCATGAGAAAGAAGCACACCAGCTCACTTTTCAGTTACGTTCTCAACAAGGCTAATGGTTCTCAAACCTTTTCCCCCCTTAATTTGTTTACACTAACTCAGTGTTGCTGGATTATAATACAAAATATTGTATTAAAAACTCTTTAGTTACAAGTCCACATTCTCCAAACTAGAATACATTATGCCCTGTTTTAAAGCTGACGTGGTAGAAGTTAAGGGAAAACAGCGCCTGCGTACGAGTTATATAACTTTTTGCCTTTATGGTCAAACTGATCTTCACTTCTGCCTCTCAGAAGTTAACCACTCTGTCTATACTCTTGGATTCCAAAACCAGGAAAATTCTGTATGAAGTTGGTTCAGCAAATGTGCAGATTACATGGAAGTAAGAAAACAACTGAGTCTTGCAGGACTTCCAGAGTTTGTTAAGTCAATCAGAGAAGGGGCGGTCACTAAATATTACTTCACATGAGATGCTGCAGTGCACTGCATTGTATTGTGTGTTAAGGCAGAATTTTTAGCATTTTTTGTAATACAAGATAAGGAAGAGTCAAGAAAAGCCATTGACAAGGGGGATGTGTTCATGTGTATGCCTGCCAAGGGCAAATGGTGGTAATGGAACAGGGAAACATTTCTGATTTACTTGTGTATTCACCACTCTCATTTCTGTCAGCAGTTTACCATCCTATTGTGAATTAATAGAGAAAACTGACAAAATCATCTCCCCAGCTAATTCAAGTTAATGAGAGGCTCTGTTTTGCCCTGGAGAGAAGAAGGAGTTGAAGTTAAGTGGAAATATGAGAAGGAAGACTTTCCAAAAAGGACAAAATGTGGAGGATTTCTAGTCTGAACCAAGTTTCAATTAAATAGTTGTATTCTTTTTACTAGTAAAAGGTTCTGAAGTTTGGGTAAACCTGAAATTTAGCACCTGCTACTTCTCCTGTTCTAATAGGAGATAATTCTTTCAGCTTGAACAGTCAGGAACATTTTTTTCAGCAGTCAGTAAAAATACAGGAGCATTTTCAAAATACTATGCTGCTCCCAGTGTTAGAATGTGGAATGGAGAGTTTTGGCCTGTCTGTTTTCTTCACCTTGGTACTACTGAGCATTCCTGAAGGAATAAATAGTGGCCTAAGCTCATTCACTTAGAAGTTCTCAATTGCTGGGCTAATGCCAAAGCAGTCTTTTTGTGGTTTTATTCTGTAAATACAGCTACCTTGCTGTGAAAAAGCTAAGGCATAAACCCTTTTTACATTGGCTCAAAAATCCCCTCTTGTTTGTCCACTGCCCAAGTTTAAATGTTGCTGAGCCAATGTCTCTGTCTGGTTTGTTTGACATCAAGGCACAGCCTCTTTACAAAGTTTTGGCTAAGTAATTACTAACTGGGATGATGTCACAACCTTTTTCATTCACTGGATCATCACAGCCTCTTTTTTAAGTAGCTTGATGTCAAGGGACATATGATTTAAACATGGGAACTGTTTTGCATTGGTAAGCTGGTTTGCTGTCAACAGCCAGACTTCTATACTGGTTCCCATCTCAAAAAAAAAAAAAAAAAGGAACTGCTACCAGAGCATTTCTGTATTTTTTTGTGTTACTGGCTCAGTATTTCCCACATGTCACTTTGATTTCTATGGTTAGGCCTCTCCTTGTAGGACTACTGGCTCAGTAACCTAATTTTATTCAGCTAGTGTCAAGATCTAATGAAAAAGAAAATTCAGTTGCCCCCAATATGACAGAGCTGGCCTCAAGGCACAGTGCAGTACACTTTTTTGATGTGTTGTGTTAGTACACTTGGAGACAGACATCTTCAGCTGCACAGGACAAGAGTTCTTCAACTATTCTATAGTCCACATTTTACAGAGAGCTTTATCAGATCCTGAGGCTGATTAGACCCCTGCTTTTATGACTTCATATCACCACTAACCATCCAACTCTGTTGCCATACTCTGACACTCTATTTATTTGAAATAAATCTAATAGTTTCCGTTTCAATACTAACAGATGGATCCTGTACCTAGAGATAGATCTTTCTTCTGTATTTTTATGATTTTTTGCAGCTCTGCAACATAAAGTTCATTTTTCAAATGGACCTACATGCCCTAACACTAGCTGTCCCCACAGTGCATCATATGAGGATGAGTATATGCATTACATATGAAATTTGATCTGCAGAGGCAGACATAGGTTTTAAAAAAAATCTTAAAGCAGCGTGATTACTGTGGCAGTGGTGTGCGGAAAACAACAGAAGAAAAAGATGAAAGAAGACAGCAGGTAAGATGTTTGGCTCTTACAGTATTAGCGAGCAAAAAGCTTACCTCAGTGTATTGTAATTACATTATTCCCTTTGATTCAGTACAGGTTGTACATGTACAAACAAAAGAGCTGACAGAATTCCATTTGGTCAGAAAAGGAACAGGGGCCCTGTTTGAAGAAACCATTTTTTGCATCATGTTATTAAATGGAACACTTAATCACTTTGTCTGCCAAAAGAAAGCTTCCCGTTGTACTTATATAAAAACTGTGTTAGAAGAAAAACATTGAAGAAAACTGAAGTGTTGTAATGCTGAATATAATGTCCACAGTTCATCTATATGCTAGTCTAAGGTACAAAGAGCAGACTGAAACTTAAGTTTAGGGCTATGTCTTCTGGTAGGTTTGAGTTTCAGCTTTTGTAAATAACTGGAGCAATTCCCTGAATGGTTTTGTCAGTCAGATTTCTCCTTTGCACTTTTTTCTGAGCTTTTTCCAGTTTACTATTATTTTATCCAAAACAAATTACATCATGGAAAATAAGAAGTACCGTCCCATGAAGCTGGTTTCAAAATATAGTCCACAGTAAGGTTGTATGAAATTACAAAATATTGATATAAATCTGTTCAAGATCTTACCATCTAAGTCTGTTTGGATCTTTGATTTGCTCAAAGGAGGCAGAAAGACTGGAAAAATTGTATATCCATCTACTGAGAGCCAATTAAACACTGGTTTGCCTTCAGAGACATACAAAAAACAAAGAACTGCATGCTATCCTTAGTTTTACCCAAAAGCATTTCTTGGGTAGTATTATTTTTATATACTTATTCTAAGCAGAACATCTACTTGATTTTCTATGTCAATCAAATGATAGTAATACAGATCTTCAGCAATATTATTTAACTTTTTGATAAGTTAGTAGAACTTACTATTGATTTGCCCTAGCCAAGAGTTTGACCTTTGTCACCTTGCTGCACCAAAGAGAAAACATTCAATCTGTGAGAAGTTGGGACCAAGGTACCTCAAAACCAAATGACTAATGCTGTGAAGACTGAATTTCTGACTTCTGTGGCATGCATGTCTCTGCGTAATCTCTCTCTGTTGTCTAAATCATTTCTGAGAGGAGAATCTTCTCCCTAACAACAAATCTATGAAGTTTGCTCTAGGCTTAGAGTAGAAATGCACAAGAATTTGGATTGAATTTGCTAAAATAATCAATATTTCTAAATAGATAAATAGATCATTATGGTCATAATAGAGTGGCATTAGATGTAACAGAAGTGAAAGGGACCATAAATACACACTTTGAAATTGCTAAAGCAATTGGTTTTGCTAAGGTAGTGTAGCATACCCTTTGGGTATAAAGAATGTATAGGTGTAGTATTTATGTTCTGCCTTTCAAACAAATGAATTATTTTAGTGTTCCAAAATTTTCAGTTGCTACCTTTTAGTCATTATGTAAGCACAGCTTATTAGCATCTGGTGCCAAAGGAAATGGTACAGCAATCGCTTACATGTGTAAAATACCATCTTCCCCTCCCTTCCCCTTAGGAAACAGAGGCCATTCCTCACACAGGCAAACTATATATTATAGTGTATTTATTCATGCAAGCTGTATATAATATTAGTATATTTATGAGTACCCTGTGGGCACACCTTTGCAAGCACAAAAATCAATCCCAGCGCTGTCACATTTGGCAGATAAAGTTTTTGTCATTTCAGGGGGTGTGTGGTAGGCCTGCTGGAAGTTCAGGACATTTTGGTGGTTAGCATATGATAGGATTGTTCAGTTTGACTGTGGAGAAAGGAACAGAACAAGCAGAGAAAGTAAGCATCTTGCTTACTTGTAATTGCATTTAAAAAAGCAATTACATTTTATGCCTATTAAGAAAGATATTTTGATGTAGAAGGAAAAGGACATTTGCCAAAAAACAGAAAACACTACTTCAGCAGTAGCTTGCTAAAAACTGCATAGTGTACATAGATTTGCATGTAAAGGTGCTGTTAAAAGTACCTAAATTAACATACCCATGCAGAACATACTCACCCACCAACCTTTCTGTAGTTTGGAAAGCTCTTAAAGGATCCCAGTCATAATGGGACTTTATTCGCATGTTTCAAATAAATGCAATCACACTTGAAATCAAATACTCAAGGGCATGTAAAGAAATACTCCTGCACTGTTGTTGAAACAGGTAACTACAAAAGTTTCTTTTATTTCCTGATTATTCATTTTCCTACAACAAGTAAGCAACATATGTACATTTTAAATGAGTATACATAAAAAAAGGAAGTCAGGAATAACTGAAACTTGTAAGTGAGGCAATATCTGACAGAGATTGTCTGATTCAATAGAAATAATTTTTCCAGTTCTTACATTACATGTTATGGTTGAATGCTTTCCTTAAGGTCAGGTAGTGAGCATTCTGACTGATTTTTTTTTCTGATTTTGGATATTCAGAATATAGAGTTAGCACACATTTTGAAGCAAAGTCTAGAAAAATCACTTGATTTGTCAATCTCATCCCATGTAATTTTTGGCAACAGAACAGAACGTATTTAATGAAAAAAGATCCACAGAGCAGTCATGTGCTAGAAGACATCAGGTGGAAGCACCCTCCCAACAGACAGTGTCAGCCTCATTGCCTCTGCCCTTACTTGTTTGATCCTAAATCTAATTTTGATCCTAACTACACATTTAAGTTCTTTACTGCCATTTCACCCTGCCTCATGATATTCTTTTGGTACATTCTTTGTGTTCTGTATGAGAATTCAACTTCCTCTGGTTCTGTTCCTCAGGAATCATGAATTGATAGACAAATATTTTAACTTCTCTCAAAAGAAGATGGGAAAATTTATTACTGTTTTTAAAAGCAAAAAATGGAGATTATTTGATGGAAAGATTATATGTTTTGATGTAACACATCATTTAAAAATAAGAAATGCTACCCCATTCTCCAGAATAGAGGCTTAGTGCCTTTCTCATATTCTACAGTCTGAGTGTTATATTTTATGTAATATTAAACTTGCCTATGTTTCTGTTGATCCTCTTGGAAAAAACCTTTTCATATTTGGAGAAAAGTCAAAGAACATAATAAAGCAAACAAGACTATTCCTGTCCTCTATTTCTGAGATTTTAGTGGATGATTATGTGCTTAAGATTGTTTTGTTTGGGATTAAGAAGACTTGATCCATTCTCTCTTCAGGCAAAAGCTATATGGCAGAGAATATAATTGTGCCACAGTTAGTTTGGGGCTTTTTTTATTCCTTGTTCAGTAATACTAAACTATCCTTCAAAACTGGGACAAACACTCTATAACATACAGATTTCAAGAGACAAGCAATGATAATTTAGGAACAGCAATGACACTTGAAGAGTAGCAAATCTCACTATTGGGAACTATGTTTGCTAATGAATTTTCAATTGAAAAAAAGCCTAGCAGAAACCCTCCCACCTTCTATCTAGTTTTGAAACATGTTGATACTCATTTTCTAACCATTCTGTTTCATGCTTGGAAAATGCAATTTGTACTTGAAAAGATGAGAATCTCTTCAGCTGCTGCTCGCCCTCTGAATTTTGAAGGTGACTCTCAGTGTTTATTCTCAGCATATCATTCGGTACTCATACGCGCATCTCAAGAGACCTGAAGGGTTTCATTGGTAGGTAGGATTCATTGCTCACCTGCAATATTGAAGCACATTGTCGTACAAAAGCAGAAAAGGAGTCCAGAAAAGGGAGCATGAGGCAGCTGCCACCGTAAATTGAGCAATCCTGCTGCATACCCTAGGCTGCCCAAAAGCGTAACCCACTCAGAGCTGGTGGACATCAGTTTTGAAAGAAAGATTTATCTGTTGGGGTAAGGTGGATTTAATGTTAGTATGGTGTAATTTGGTTAAACTTAACTTCTTGCTTTTACTCTGTAATGATGTGTTCATTTCAGTGTAATCAAAGACCAGTTAAGAGTCATGGAATGACAGAATCGTAGAAGAAACTGAGTTGGAAGGGACACATAAAAACCAAGTCCATCTCCTGGCCCTGCATAGGATGTCCCAAGAGTCACACCAAGTGCCTGAGAACACTGTCCAAATTCTTCTTGAGTTTAGACAGGCTGGTGCTGTGACCACTTCCCTGGGGAGCCTGCTCCAGTGCCCAAACAGCCTCTAGGCAAAGAGCTTTTTCCTATTATCTGACATAAGCCTCTTTTGATTAATGAGAATGCTATGCTTTGTCTCCTACCTGCTTCACATGTAGCTTTTTTTTTTCTTTTTTTTTTGAGCAGGCAGTAATTAAGGATCAGGAACAAGATCCACTGTTCAGCTGATGCAATCTTGTATATATGTGTAGACTGATTATTTGATAGTTTGATCTTGAAGTTTTCTTTTATGTTCTTTGAGACTCAGGCCACTTAAAACCCAATCTATTCATTTTCCCCTAAAACTTAGGTAAAACTCAGCCTTTATACATGTTTGAAGAATTCATTTAAAAACTGTTTCCCTGTATGTGTAATGATACACAGTGAGCGGAAGACTTCAAGTCTTTGCTTTATGCTGAGAAACAAGATCTGTAGTTCTCTCATAAACCGTATCCATAGGAACTACATTAAAATGAAACACTGTCAAGGATCTAATGTCTAAAATAAACTGTATAGCTAATATATCATTATTTTTGTTTTTATTTCAAATTCAGTATTTGTAAATTATTATTGGCATTTGCAGGCATTTTGAGAAGCCTTATTGGTTGTAACATGAAGGAATACATTAAAAATATAAAGAAGCAGAGAGTAGAATATCAGATGAAAAATATCAAGAATCACCAATTTGCAACCAAAATAAATTAGTCAGTGATGTGCATACTAGATATGCTCAAACTGGAAAATACTCTGTTTTCTGCTGTCTCTTCAAAAAGTCACAAATTTGAGTTATCAACAATGCTCTGTGTCAGTTTTTTTAGCTCAGATATGGTCTGTAAAAAACACAAGTTGAATGCATTTTTATTGTGTTTTAATTTTGTGTTGATGAGGAAAACAAGGAAAGTTACATTATAATGAAAAATTGAAATATTCATAATCTATATTGATTATGAGTAATAACTATATTCGTGGCATGCTTGGGTAAGGAATACATACATGTACACTTCCATTTGTTCCTGTATTTATCTTCTCTTCTAGACAGCCACTATTGGCTCTTTTTAGAAGCAGGATAGCTAAGAAGATGTTTGTTTTGGCCCAGATAATTTTTAATGCAATCCTACAGGAACAAATCTGCTAAGAAAGTACTGTATGTCTTGGTAGACTTAAAAAAAAATTTTGATAATCATACTATGAAGGTAAAGATAGGCAAAAAATGCACATGAATGTGTGTGCATTGCTGTATTGCAAATGGACTGATGACTTGATTAAATGTACATTCAGAAAAATACCCTTGTGAGGTTGTAAAGTTTTAGAAGAAAAATGTGACTTATAAACAGCAGGTTATAATTTGTACCTGCCATTTTCATTTCTAAGATACTGTAAGTGGTGTTTTCTTATTATAGCCAAACTGAGGCAAAAGTACTTAAAATCCAATTCATGTAGGTTTTTTTATTCAATGCAAGGATCTGATTGTTTTTTGATTTAAAAATTATCTTAAATCAGTCATATTTGAAAGCAATTTTTTAAACAGTTTTTAGTGAGTAACTAAAAGAGTACAATAATTTCTTGATATTAAAGGAAAAAAAAAATTATCCCAAAAACTAATCACTGTAAAGTAAAGGGAACATCCACTATGACATGTGTAACACGTATCCATGGCTAGTGGGATTTCTGTGTATCACACTTCACAAAAAAGAAAAACCTGACTGGCAGGTAAATAAATAATCTGTAAACTTTTGCTCTTCTCTACTGAAAGGAAATGCCTCTGTAACTTGATATTTTACCCATAATTATTGATTTGCCTTCTCAAATATAGGTTCTAATCTCTTTACTCAGTGCATTCTCATTTTTCCATAAGTAGACTATTCCTTACTTAAGGTTAACCATTATAGGAAATGAATAATATTATTATATAGGATGTTTATAGATAAAATGTACATAATAGCCCCAGTTTGAAATAAGTGGCTTGATTTTTAATTTTTTTTTATTTGTTAATAAAGTAATGTTAATGTTTCTTTTGAGAAAAGATAGGAAGTATTTAATGAGGAGAAAGCCATCCTGCAAGTACCAGCTATCTGTTACTGGTTATGCTAAAAGGGTAATGAACCAATTAGCAATTTAGCACCAGCACCAGCATTCAGCATCTCATACTTGTATGTACCATATAAGTGAGCTCTATCTCTCTTATTTCATGGTGGCTAGCTGTATCAGCTCCACAGCTCTTCCTGAAACCTACTTTTACCAATTTCTCCCCGGTGTTTCTCTTATGTCTTGAAGGTGCTTGGTGTTGTAGAAAAAAAATCTGGCTACGTGCCCAATTCTCATGGTGTTTTTATTGCCTCATAGAGATAAATTGCTTTCTGCTTAATTTAAACAGGAATCCACATTTCTGCTTTGATTCTGGAGATGCAAGATAATATCAAAGAAAAAAAGTTTTAAAATAACAATTGAAGTGAACTCAGTGATATCCTTTCCTGGTCCTATCCTCCTTTTTAGTCTGATCCTGTTCTTTAGCAAGAAAGTTCCCAAGTCTGGAGATGTTTTTTCCTGTCCTTTGGAGAAGGGCAATCAGGATGTCAAGGCAAGACTATAGGTGATATCAAAAGACAAAAGATTTTTTTGTTTTGTACTGTCCTGACCGTTTTGAGGTAATTTTGATTCTTCTTCCCTCACACGGTGATCTGTCATTTGATGAGCTGTGTTGGTGAGACATCAGAAAAACACAGGGCTTTCTTTCCTTTTCCCAATGCTTTCTCCCTCTGTCACGCTCTTTCTGTCCACCCCTATTATCACATCTTCTTTTACCTGCCTCTCTGAATAACCAGTAACTTTTCCAGTAAAATGTGGATTTTAGTCTCCCTGTAAAACCAGTGTCCTCTTAATGGGTCTGTGTTAGTGTCCAGAGCCCTGTATTTCTACTTTCTGCACCTTAATGTCAGTAATAGTCCACAACTGAAGAGTTTTCTTAAAAATCATCTATTAAAAGCAGAAAGCAGTTACAAAAGGAGTCACAGTCAAAAGACCAAACACGCTAATGAACAAAACACTATAAAAACATAGTGCTGTGTTTGCATGGCTGACTTCCAGGAGAAAACTACTCTCTTCACAAGCAGCCTGAATACAGCTCCAGGAGATCTTCAGGCACAGTAAAGGTGACCTGGTGATGGGAATGTGCTATGATGGGAATGTACCTGGCTGAGGTAAGGAAGTCAGCAAAAGGTTTTTTAATTAACCTGAACACTGGTTACAGACTGTAGGCAAGATGAAGCTGTCGGGGTGACAAGAATTTGATGCCCAGGAACACAGCTAAAAATGTGCAAGGATGTGACAGGGCTTTGGTCACAGCAGACATGAAGGAGTAAATCCCACTATGGGTGAGGAAAACAAATAGCACACAGGGATCCTTTACTCAAAGGGAGCAAGTCTGGTCATACTTTGGAAGCAAGTTGGATTGTAGATTAGTTAAAATTTTGTAATTTTGCTAAAACCTGTGCATCCCCTGGCTGACAAGGTCTAATCCTTTTTGCCTGTATTATTAATTTTCCCTTACACTACATGTAACACTTGAGTCTCCTCTGAGCACATAATGGGGTTTTTTTAGCTTTTTCTTCAAGAATTGGGGAGAATTTTGGGGTAATAAGAAGTCTACATCAGCCTAGCTGTTTCAGAAATGTTGGGCACAGTTCAGAAATTTTCAGTAGGATCATGTTTAACTGATTACAAGTGAAGTTCAGAATCACACAATACTTCTCTGTGAGTTGCTTTTTAGGATTTGGGACTGTGGAAACTGTATGCCTTTATAATATGTGAGCAAAAACCTACTGTGCTTCTCAGGTATAGTATGCTTAGTTTAAAAGTATTTTTCCTATGCAGCTGAGTTGTATTTAAATACACAGTGAATGAACTTATCTTTTAAAAAAGTGTTTGGGTACATAGCACTGACATTTTAAAACAAACATTTTAACTGCTGCAGAACTGGGTAGTGTTTATGACTTCAGGGAACACAAAAAGATGAAAGAAATGCTAACATTTCAATGCAGAGAAATTATGTGAATTTAATTTCTTCAAAAAGAAATGGAAAACAGTCTTTTGCCAGCACGGTTTTTGCTGCTTTTTCTCATGTAGGTAAATTATTAGATGCATGATACCAAGCTCTAATGCGGTTTCTGAATATCCTGTATCTCAACCATTTTACCACTGATAATAATTTTTGATATTATTATCAGTGGAGCTTGTTGTCAGGATAGACAACAATCACTAAAGTAGAGGCAACTGGTATGGAAGAAAGCACATCAAATCTATTATAGTGTTTTCAAGAAAAAACATTATCTCAATAATGACAAAACTAACATAAATGTGGAGAAAATAACATGAATTAATGAGCATATATGTGTATAAGACACTGTTGTTTGCCTTTTCAAATGTATAAGCTGAAGGAGAGGGGCAAACATAAAACACTGCCTGTGGAAGAGTTATCTGGATTTGTGATACTCCTTAGAGAACTTTAATCCTGTGAATTTGAATGGATTACCTGGAGAAATGGATATAATATTTCCTTATGTGACAGATATAAGTTGGTCATAATATGTCAGAGAAAAACATGTTTATCTTCCTCAAAAGGCAAACACTTCTATATCTCAAGTGATAAAAGACACTTCAAAGCAGACATAAACTAAGAAATATTAATGACTCTCAATCTGTCATAATCTTTTAAGGCTGTAGTGAGAGCTGAGTGGGTGCTGCTTTATAGTTATGATTTACAGCACCATGTGTGGGCAAAAAATGTAGGATTCTACTTATTCAAAGTCATAGATGAATTTCCCAAATGTTACAGCACGTCATGCACATAACATTCATATTAGAGATGATGTGTCACAATGAAGTTAGTGGAATCCACAAAATAGTAAATCAATAGAAAACAATTTGCCAAAATTACCCCCCCCCCCCCCCCCCCCCGAGTTCACTGCTGTTCAGAATTATATGGTGAGGTAATTAGAACATGCTCAGGAAACTCTCAACCTTTTTAACCTATCTTTTTTGCTGCCTTGGTCTGCTAGGGCAGCTGTTGACAGAAACCTGTGGGTCACTCTTGGGCAAGTGAGAAGTCCCCATTCAAGGCCAGTGCCTGTGGTGGGACTGTCTGGAGTCAGGCTTTACCAAAACTACAATCTTCAATGCTCCCGTGTGGATGGCAGAAATTTCCCTAAGGCAATATTTTTGCAGTCCAAGCTGCTGAGTGGTCTGTGGGATAAGATAGCAGGACCCAAGTTCCAGCTGGCTGTTACTGGTACATGACTGCATACAACATGACTGCATTTCTGGTGAAGATGTTTTTAGTTGATATTTTCCAGTAATTTCTTATTGATAAGTTTCCAGATATCAGTATATGCAGTATATGCATTTCCCCCTGCCCCAGCATTCTAGTGGTGTTTATAAAAGGATGTTATTTTATGCTATGTTTTGCTGAATTATATTTAGGTTTGTTTGCTTGGACTTAGTAGTTGCATGTAATATGTGAAACCTCATAGTGCCTGCTGTTAGTCCTCCAAACACAACTGAAAACATTAGTTCAAAGAATTCATCATTCAGATACTGTTTTTCTGTTCTAGCTCTGGAATATGCCTTTCTTTGAGCCTTAAAACTCTGTCAAAATAAATCAGAAGCACTATATTGAATTTAGGGGTTGGCCAATATTTTTTCCTTAGTATATGTTGCACATCAAGTTCTAATCTCATAAAATTGTAAGCAAGTTTAGTGGAAGAATTTTTTTCATTTTCCCATAAGTAGATAAATTTTGTGTCCATTGCTGCTAGAGTGCCGGAACTATTTTGGGTGATATTACGCAACTGTGCTTTGAATTCACAAGTTTACTTGCTAAATTTGACCTAATGGGTTTTATAGTTTCCACCACATATTATATTACACTTTGCACAAACTTTGTTTTCCTTACTTAATAAACGACCACATTGTGGTATAATAGAAATCTCTACCATCTTCAAAAAAGCAGTTTACATTCTCCCTTTGGAGGAATTTTTATGTGGCAGGGGTAGGAAAAAGAGATGTTGAATTGGGCGAGGGGGGAGGAGGGGGAGGAGTGGAGCACAGGTGATGAATTTAAATTAAATTGCATTTCTGGGTTCCTAGTTCTCTGGCCACTATTTTGATTAAAGTTGAATCACACTTACAGAAGCTTTCAGGATAGCTGTCTCTTCTGTGAAGTAAGCTAAATGCTTCGGGTTTCACAGGGAAAAAAATCTGCTGCTTTTACACGTCCTTTTGGATTTGCTTCTGTGAGCCTTTCATATACTGAACTCCAACTGATGTGGATGGAAATTCCACATATGGAGGGACTGGAGAGTCAAACCCCTTGCTTTTCCCTCACTTTCAAATATTCAGGAATGCAAGCATTGTACTGGTGTTTTATAAATTTTATGACTATTTCCAGAGCTAGCTCCAGACTCTCAGCAGAAAATGCAAAACCCCATCTTCCCATCCCCCCCATCCCTCAGGGTTAAAGGCAGAATGACTTTTTTCTCAGTCTTAGGTCAGAAAAATTTGACTGTCTCATGAGAGATAATCAGCTGGGTGGTTTCTGGAAGAGGCAAGGGGAGACAGAGAACCAGCCTGGGTCACTTAGGAGGCAAAGGGCAGTGAAAGGTCAGTGGGTCTATGCCTTACTGTCTCCCTGTTTTTTTCTCTTCTTCACATTCTCCCTCAGCTGCTACTCTGTTACTTTCTCAAACCCCTTAACTCAACTGTATCTGTAAAAAAATTACTATGAACTCTCTATAACTTGAGACACAGTAAAAGGTGTAAGGACAGTAGCCATAATAAAAGCCATCTAATTATAAAACATACATTTTAAATTTTTTCATTTTTCCTTTTTTTTTTAAAGGCCAGTGACAGAATCTGTGGAAATATGTCAAAAGGAAAAATAATACAGAGTCTAGTTTTGGGCATTTTTCTTGACTGATCATAAGAGGGTAAACCTGCAGGCATTGAGAAAGGATGTTCACCTTAAAATCTGCATTCAAAAAAAATTGAAGTTCTGCTTTATAGTGCTGTATGTAGCAGTCATAAATCAATAAAATTGATGACTTGCACATCACTGAAGACAGGGGCATTCTTTAATTTTAAATTTTTTTGTCTGGATGATATTTTCACTTTTTTTCCTCATACTGTTTAATGTCAAATTGTTTAGACAGTCAGTGTACATGCCCCCTGTTTGTTTTTATTAAGAAAAATGTTTTGCAATAATGCCTTTGGTTAACTGACATTTTGAGAAATTTCAAACAAAACCTGACCGGTATAATTTTTGTGTGCAGTTAATGCCTGAAATGCGTAAACTTGCAGTCTGTATGGCAAGAATAAAAAGTGCTCTCTGCTCCAGAGAGCATCTGATATGCAGTGCCTCAGCTCTCCAGTGAATTGCAGTATGTAAGCCATCAGAGCTGACAAAATGTCTGTGAGAAAGGCTTTTCCTGATTCTACAAACATTTTCAAACTCTTTGGTCTTCCACAGAGGAGGGTGTGCAAGCGGGAAAATTGCTTCTCTGGTGTTCATGCAGGTCTTCCCCTGCCGGGGGACTTCAACCACACCAACAATTTCTGCTGGAAAAGCAGCACAGCAATCTGTAGGCAATCCACGAGACTCCTGGAATGCATGAGGATAACTTCCTAAGCCAAGTGATAGGAAAACCTACCAGAGGAAATGCAGTGCTAGATATGATAGTCACCAACATAGGTGAGCTAATTAGGGATGTCAATACTGGAGGTAGCCTGGGCTGCAGTGATCACACACTGATGGAGTCTTGAGGAATATAGGTCAGGTTATATAGGAATATAGGTCAAGGAGTCAAAGCTGGGCCCTGAACTTTAGGAAGGCAGATTTCCAACTCTTCAGGGAGATTGTCAGTGGGATCCCCTGGAAGACGGCTCTTAGGGACAAGGGAGCAGAACAGAGCTGGTAGATCTTGAGGGAAGTCTTCCATAGAGCACAACAGCTGGCAATCCTCAGGAGCAAGAAGATGGGCAAGGAAGGCAAGAGACAGAGTGACAGAGTAGGGAACTGCTGGTCAAACTAAGGAAGAGAAGTAAATGCAGACAGCGGAAAAGAGGACAGACAGCCTGGGGGGGTGTAGACATGAACCACGAT
Source organism: Calcarius lapponicus (assembly GCA_039654755.1). Lineage (NCBI taxonomy): Eukaryota > Metazoa > Chordata > Aves > Passeriformes > Fringillidae > Calcarius > Calcarius lapponicus. The sequence goes on from CM077481.1 coordinate 34,623,144, forward strand.
TATGTAAGGAGGGGGAGAGGAAGGCAAAAGCAAAACTGGAACTGGACATGACAAGGGACACAAAGAATCACAAGCACTTCTACAAGTATGTCAATCAGAAAAGGAAGTTCAAAAAGAGGGTGTACTTCCTCTGATAGATAACACTGTGAAGAAGTAGCAACTGATCAGGAGAAGGCTCAGGTACTCACAAACTTTTTGCCTGTTTTCAGTGGCAGCTTCTTTCTCACATCTCTTAAAGGGATGGACAGTAGGATGGGACAGGGATGTCAAAGTGCTCCCAATTGTAAGTAAATATTGGGTTCTTGACTACCTGAGGAACTTGAATTTGCATAAGTCTATGGGACCTGATGAGCTGCATCCTAAAGTTCTGGGGAAATCCACTGATGTAGTTTCCAAGCCACTCTTCATGATATTCAAAAAGTCATGGCAGTCAGGCAAAATCTCAGGGGACTGGAAAAAAGGAAACATTGTACCAATCTTTACAAAGGGAAGAACTACAGCCCTGTTAGCCTCCCCTCTGTGCCTGAGGAGATGATGGAACAGAAGCTGTGCTAAGGCACGTGGAGGACAGGGAGGTGATTCAAGCCAGCATGGCTTCAGTAAGCGCAGGTCCTGCCTGACCAACCAATTGACTTTCTGTGATGGAGTGATTACATCAGTGGACGAGGAAAGAACTAGAGATGCCAGTTATCTGGACTTCTGTAAAACTTTTGACACAGTCCACCACAACATCCTTCTCTCTAAACTGGAGAGCAATGGATTCAACAGATCAGTAGATTAGGAATTGGTTGGACAAAATAATAAAATTGCATCCAGAGGGCAGTGACAATGTCTCAGAGTCCCAATGGGCATTAGTGACAAGTGGTGTCGGGGATCCATATTTGGACCAATGTTATTTAATGTCTTCATTTATGACACAGACAGAGGGATTGAGTGTGAATTTGAACCCTCAGCAAATTTTCTGATGACACCAAGCTGAGTGGGGCAGCTGCCACACCTGAAGGATGGGATGCCATCCAGGGAGACCTGGACAAGCTGAAGAAGTGAGCCCATGGGAATCTCAGGAAGCTTACCAAGACCAAGTGCAAGGTGCAAGCACCAGTTCCGACACAGGCTGGGGATGAACGGATCAGAGCAGTCCTGGGGAGAAGGACTTGGGGGTGCTGGTGGGTGGGAGGCTGGATGTGACCCAGCCATGAGCACTCCCAGCCCAGAGAGCCAAACGTGTCCTGGGCTGCATCCAGAGCAGCGTGGGCAGCAGGGCCAGGGAGGGGATTCTGCCCCTCTGCTCTGCTCTGGTGAGAGCCCACCTGGAACCCTGCATCCAGCTCTGGGGTCCCAGCACAGGAATGACATGGAACTGATGGAGTGAGTCCACAGGATGACACCAAGTTGATCAGGGGGAAGAGAGCACCTCTCCTGTGAGAGAAGTAATTTTCTCATTATTGGGGCTGATAGAATTGGAATAGCTCAGACTGTAAAAGAGAAGGCTTTGGAAAGAACTAATTGTGACTGTCTAGTACCTGAGGAGAATTTACAGGAAAAATGAGGCAAGACTACTTACAAGAGCATGTAGTGACAGGACAAGGAGGAATGTGTTGAAACTGAAAGAGAGTAGGTTTAGGTTAGATAGTAGGTAGAAAGTCTTAACTGCGAAGGTGGTGAGGTGCTGGAACAAGTTGCCTGGCAAACAATAGTGAATGTCCCATCCCCAGAGCTGTTCAAGGCCAAGTTGGATGGGACTCTGAGCAAATGCGTCTAGTTCCAATCCCCTGCAGCAAGGGGATTGGAACTAGAACCTTTTGATCTTCAAGGTCCCTTCCCAGCCCAAACCAGTCTATGATTCTATAACTATCCATCTGTGTTGAAACCAAATCTCTGTGTTGTGTGCCTTTGGCTCTTGACTTAATTTAGGTTCATGTGAAGGCAAAATCTAGCCTGTTGCATATTGCAGAATTGATTAGCATGATTTTGCTAAATAATGGGACTTTCAGTATCTGTCCTGTACTTACTTTGAGTAAGTTTGAAGAACATCTAGGGAAGCTCTTTCACTTCTATTGGTATGACTTCATGTGAGCACCTTGCTTATTTCTTTTTTTAAAAGCAAATTGAATTCAAGTGCCACTGAGTAAAAGACATGTAATTAATAGTGCTATACTGAGAATCTGACACAGTTATTTTTTCCCTGGATACTGAGAAGTTTCATGAACAAAAGTGAATAGCCTGTGTTGAAAGGTTGGTAATGTGGCACATAGTACTTCTCATTGTTATTCTCAGAAGCAATCTTTTAATTAGAAACACAACTATTGATCTAACAATGCAATGAGAAGCATGTTAATAAATACCAGAGGACCATGTGACATTTGTGTTGCATAGTGCTGCTTAGAAAGCAGCATCCATGTGAAACACAGGCTACTCTGAGCACTGAAAATTGCCATTGAAAATTTCATGCCCTCAGTGTTATTTTTGCTATTCTCTCAGAGAAGGGGACACACGACATTTTTAGGGTGCTTCACCACCTCCACTGGATTCTTGAATTCTTTGAGAAAGGACAAGGATGGGAGAAGAGAGCTCATTAAGGAGCCCATTATAGTAGGCCACCATCTATTTTGTAACTTGAACACCTTTGCTATTGTCACCTTGGGAAACAAACGTGCTGCTCTCATAGAGAAAGTGACCTGGGCTAACACAGCCACTTGCTACTCATTTCAAACAGCTGGGAGTAAATATCCCAGTTGAGTGAAATTAAATTTATATAGCTAATCTCACATTCCTGTGGTGGGGATACTTTCTTCTACTGCTGGTTGTCTTTCAGCTCTCTAATCTGGAGAAGACCTCATTTTCACTCTGTGACAACCCTGGCCCTTCCTGGGTTGCCAAGGGGACATTTCGGGGGGGGGGCGGTGGACCTTGACTGCCAACATACCTGGGAGTGCTCCTTTTTGCAGGGGTGAGTTTTTCTTTCTGTACAATAGAATTTTGGGGGTTCATTCTTGGCTGGTCTGTTCATTTTTCTCCCTTACATCCACTCTGAGTTGTTTCTAATACTGCTGCTATGCCCTGTCTTGAACTTTTAGGCATAGCCTAAATGGTGCTGCTGCACTACTGGCCTCTCTGCAGCAGTCAGCTGCTAATCTGAGCACTAAGCCAGTCTATCACCATCATCAAATTCTTGCACTTTCCTCTGGCATACACTTCATGTAACTGTACTTATATGCCTGCATGCAGAGGTGAAGGATTAATCCCTGACTGGCTTCTAGTGGCCTGTCTTGAGACCATTTTGGGAATGAATGAGTACAGGACAAACTGCAGTGTCTTTATCATTCAAAATTTATACATATAAACTACTCCTTAAAAACCAGTGATCATGCCTGAAAGTGTGAGCAATGTTTATGACAGAGAGCATACAATAACATTTCAGGGAGTTGGTTTCAACAGTAATTTCTACACAACAAATACTGTAAAAACTATAAAAGCAATCACCATAATGACTCCTTGCCACAGCTCTGCCCCATTCTCTGGGCCTCTCACTGGCAATGAGGAATGTGGTTTCTTATAGGCATGAATTAAATATTCTGTCTGGGTTTAAACAGTTCTGCCCACAAAGTTTAATATGCAGGCTTGATGTCACTAAAAGTACTGATGATTTGGTTTGCAGATAACTAGTTGTTGTGGTTGTAAATATGTTGTCATGCAAATGCCTATGAGATGCTGTTCATGAAGGCTGCTACTTTTTAATTTTATCTGGGGCTGTCTTTCAAAGATGAGACATTCTTCCCAAAGATGCTTATAACTGGAAATACTTAGCAGAAGTACAGAAAGCATATAAAGTCTGATTCTAATGCTGTTCAGTGGGTTTTCAGAAGAGCTCAGTTGTCTCCTACAGAAGACTTTTGGGCAAACAGGTCAGGTCAATGTGAAAAACAAATTGTGCAAACACAGGCCATCATCCCTTGACAAACCCACTTTTTGCAAAAGTGCTCCAATGAATACCTATTTGCAAATCCTCTGGATCAGAAAAAACACATTATGTTACTGACTACTAATGTGCCTTATATCTTTTGCTTGGGATCTTTGGGGGAATATGACTTTGGACCTTTTTGGGAAATATCTCTTACTACACTTCCTGAAACAGTATTAGTTGCTCCAGTCATGATACAGGAAGGAGCAGGATAAATCACAGCCAGTGATGACACACACACATATTGAGGGAGCATGTATGCATGGGTTTTCAAAAAAACATTATGAGAAGTTTTTAGTTACACAAGGAACTTCAAAAATCTTGTAGAATGTAGAAGCCAGTAACTGTGTGTCTAATGCTGAAAAATCTGGCACTATTTATTCCAAAATGCATGTTTCTCTGGTTGCCAGCTCCATGCAACTGAATCCTATCTGTCCTGCTCTACCTCTTGTGTTGTCTTCATGACACCAGTGAGATCAAGAAAAGGTCAGTCAAAATTACCCAAACTGCTGTTTTCAGTTGATTATTCTTGACATCGTCTTATGTCTTGTTCTTACTTAGGATCAAAAAATGATTCTCTGAAATGCAATCAACCATCCATGTTCCTGAACCACAGGTTCATTTAGAACCACTGCTTGAAAAATGCTTGTTGTAATGGAAACAAAAATAAATTATTAGGAGATGGAAAATAAAAGTATTTAAACTTTGTACAAAATATTATTAAGAATCCAAATATCTACTGTTTACTTAAAATCATCATTATTTCTCCCCTAATGGATCTTCACTTAAATTGCCAATAGTTTTCAAGAACATGTAAGATTTTTTGACTTGGAGTGTAGTAGTATATAAACTGCAGAAATGGCAAGCTGTCTGCTGTGTAGTGCAGCCCAGTATTTTGTGGAACAGTGGCAGTACAGGCCACATGTTACATAGTGATGCCATAGCAAAATACTCATACTCAGTGTTCCCCAGAAGAATAAAAGAAAACATACAGTGAACATAAGAAAAATATAGCTGAAAAGGATGTCTTTTTCCTCAAGTACTGAAACTCAGCTACAGAGTTTGACTCTGCCCTTAACACCCACTTCATTCTTACTGGAATCACTAGTTTGATGGTCAGGCCAGACCTTTTTTTTTATTATGTGATAGAGTTCCTTTTAAACTCTTTTTAAAACATTAAAATGCATAAGGGAGCCTGAAGTCAGCCCTGTCTCTCACAATTGAATTGGTGGAGATACTGCTATATTCATAATTCAGGAGAGGGATATAAAAAGCCTAAGATGAGAAAATTCAAACCAGTAATGTAATGAGTGTTTTATAAAATGCTAAAATGACATCCTTGGATTTCCTAAAGGAAGCTCCAGGTGCCCCTTAACAAGATGGGGGAAGAGGGCTCAAAATTATATCTTCATGTTACACACACATAAAATTAACTTGTTTTGGTTTATTCCTCCACATCCAGTTACTATAGAGGATGGGATAGTAGATTTTACCTCCTTGGGTAATAGGTAATCAATGTTCAGTTAAAGCAGCCATGAGCAGCATTTCTTCAAACACAAGGGTCATGATGTGTGGGCATATGCTTAGAAGAATTTTCTTTATTTACCACTGAGCTAGTTAGGCAGAGAGTGGTTTGGTGATCATTGGCCAGGATTTCAATAAACTAAAGAATTTTCATGTAATTGTCTATACAATGCACCTCCCTTGTCTGTATCTCATATCCTCACATCTGAATATCAAAAATAAAATATGCTTTTGAACCATGTGGTGGTAACTATGCTAGTGGAGAGACATAAATTGCAAAACCTCTGTTTACTGTAACTTACACGGAAGAAACTGGCTAATTTTGTAGTTAGTTAGACACTGGCACAGTGGTCCTGACACATGTGCTATTATTTCCTCTATACAAATGAGGCATGCCTCATTCGTATGTGGCAACTTTGTCACAGGGGTGGATGCCTCAGGAAGGGCTGAGCTCCCTACTGGGAGCATTACTGGGATTACAGTAGGATTAATGGCACACAGCTTGCTTCCCTACCTGCGTTTTGAAGACTCAAAGCTAAGACTGCCTGTCAGTCCACGGAAAGAAGGCTCTATTGAACAGAAAGGCCTTAAAACTGTAAAGCCTAATGATTATAGATGGCACTGAAGGAAGTGTACCCATGACATGTAAAACTCCTGGTGTTACAGCCTCTCCTGCTATGTGACACTACAAAACTACAAATCACTAACCTTACCCATTGCTGCTGTGTAGCATTTCTGAGCAGTTTTACTCTGCCCACCGGGGAAGGAGTTTTTAATTAGCATATATATTTCCACCTACAAATAGATTTTAGAAAGCTGAGCCTTTGATGAAAACTGAGCCATTCTTTATCCTCATATAGATAAAGAAATCAATATTATAATAGACTTTATTAAGCATAAAGTGTATAGCTCAGCCAGGATGAAATCTCTAGCTTCTTCCATCCTACCTGCATTAGTTTTGAATTGTTGATGGCATCATAGGAAATTATTGACAAGCTGACAGTATTCTGTAATGCAGTGAATGCCATTTTCTTTCTCCATGTAGTGAAGGTCTGTGCTCATACATGTTAAAAAATTACAAAAAAAAAAAAAAAAAAAACAAACTGCTGTCTCAGTTCACAAACATACAATGCAGACCTACAATACAAGCATGCTGGTTTTGCTTTATCTTTTACTCTGAACTTTGATGGAAGAACAAGACAATATACTTGGTCAAAGACAGGAGGGAAATGAGGAGAAGGAAGAAGTAATATGTAGCAGGGAAATGTAAATTTTAACACATAAATAATCTAAAACCACAGTAAATAATTACAATTGATTAGGTAATCTCATCCACAGTTTTTCATTATTTAGATACAGTTCTTTCTTCTTATATCACAAAATTTTTTTTCCAGAACAAAGGCTTCTAACCAGTACCCCTCTTATATTTTCACTTCACAAAGACATAGTACAGCACAAAAATATTTCATATCATTTTCAGTGATGTTTCACAGGCAAATAGAATTACAAACCTTAATGGTCACAACTGCTAATGTCAAAGATATATAAAAGCAGATTTTACAAATTAGGATTCAAATAAGAGAAAGAAGGTTAACACAAAACTGCATTAAGATAGCCTCATGAAAGTCTTTATAAGTTAAATGTAGGAAAGATTATGCATTGTATCCCAAAGGACCAGCTTTTGAAAATAAGTATGCATGAAATAAAATATCCATTTCAGTGGATAAAGTGCTTAAATAAAACAAATGGCATCTGGTTACAGACAAATATTAATGATTGTTCCGAGAGGTTTTTTCAAAAGATATATATGAAGATATCTTTGTCATAGATATGACTTCAAGCAAGATAGAAGATATTGCAAAAATAAAGGCCAGTCTATCATAGACTGTCAGGTAAAGTAGTTAAAAAGACACTGCAACAAGACCTCAGAGAATTTGTGACATACAAAGATTACGGGACTTTAAGTTTCTCTTGTGCAGATAGAGGAAGTCCTTTCATTGTCTTACGTTTCTCATAATTATTGTGATTAAAACATGCATTATGTAATAAAATACCTGAAAAGAGTAGATCCTCATGAGAATTCATCTGGTAAATAACTTCTGTGGTTAAAGCTCTGAATTACAGATGGTAATTCAGAACTCAATCTTGTCTGCTTTTCCCATGTAAAAATGTTAGCACAGCAGGCTTTGACACACTGACTGCGTAAATAAATGATGGTTCTAAATAATCTAGTCTGAAATTCCCTGATATGCTGGCAAAGTTAATATAAATCAAAGTGCTACAGAACTAGAACATTTGACTTCTGACTTTGAGTAACCCTAGCCACAAATGTCCTGTTTGCTCATCCATGCAGCATTATCTGCTGTCCTCTCAGTGTGTCCTTTAATACATTTTGATAATATATATTGATCAGTTTGATGAAAACTGACAGATAGGAGGTTCTTGTATGACTAAAGGGTTTAGTTTTCCATGTCTAAAACTGGTGATGTGTACTTGCAAATATTCCTTCAATTGCTCAGAAATTTGTATCTACTGCAGCAGTTGATTTCACTGGAATATCACATCTTCCTCAAAGTTAAGGTTTAACTTTCTTAGTCTGGACAGTTTTCTTCCCTTGGTATTTGCATACTTAGTGCCATGATTGTTTTTATCTTCAACCACTACATGAAAGGCTTTTATTTTTTAAATTCAGATTCTATGAGCACACATTACATGATAAAACAAATTATAATGCAGACTAAATATCATAAAAATTAGGATTTTATTTCAATTTTTACCTGTTTTGTTTATTCAAAGGCCTACTGAGTTCCTTTCCATTATTCCTGATTTCTTCATTGAGTAAGAGAAATATTGATGCCCTTAAGATTCTGTCATCTACTCACATGAGTGACTCAGTACAAACCAGTCAGATAAATCTTCCAGAGACAATCATTCTTCAAATGTTTTTTAGAAGTGTTTCTGTGATGATTCAGTCCACCTATGGATTTAAATTTTGAGTTGCCAACTGTCATGAATTCAAACTAGAAGGTCATCACATCCTGCCAGTTGCAAACCCAAAAAATAAAAATTATTTCATCTTTTCACCTGTTTCTCTGATAGTGAGAATATTTTCTGCCTCGCTTGAAAGGAAAATACTATCTGTCTTTTTTCACTGCTTCCTGTATTTCTACCATTTTGCAACTGTTTAATCCATCAAGTAGAAACTGCTGCTCCTTGCATAGTGAGCTGCAGTGCTGAGAAATTTAATATGGAACACGATAACCTCCTATTTATTAACATTATAATCTCTTCCAGCATTTTACTGGTTGCTTAAAAATACATTTTTGTTTCAACATAATAGTGCATTCATGGTCACAATTGTATACAGGTAGGAGTTGTTCTCTTTCTCAAATATTTGCAAGAAACATAAACAAAAACCATATGTTTCAAATATTCCTCTGAATACCTTTTTCCACTCCTATGTGTATGTTGCAGTGATTTGAGTACTCTGCTGTTTCAAAATCCTACCATTTACTCTCATGTTTTATAACATATTCTTTATCTTTCTGTATTTTAAAATGTGTTTAGTCCCCTAACCTGAAGATTTCTTTTCCTCAACACAGATCTTCATATTTGCTTGATCTCTGTAATTGTCACAAGAACAATTACAGCTTTCAAATATGTCAGTAGGTGTCTTTGGGCTAATAATCCTTGCTGTTTGTCTGCATCCCTAATTTTTATTAACTTGGCCAACTTGGGGGTAAGCAGTCTGTGCCTTTTGCTTAGAAAAACACATTGTGACTGAGTGCGTGTTCCAACCATCTTCACAATTGTTTTGATATTCAAAACCCTCTCACTAAGAAAGATTTCTCCAATGCTCAAATATCTTGCTGGCTCAACATTTCAAAGTATGCTTTGTGCTGTCCTGGCATTTTCATTAATTGCTAGCATAAGAGATGGGCCAAAGCCCAAAGACTCTGTATCCAACCCCTTTCCTTCCTCTACACCCCCTCTTGTGGAAACTTTGGAAAGCTGAATACAGACACAGAGCTAAGTATTGCAAATTGGCCAAACACAAATCCCACATCCACCTTAGGGGTTTTCCAAATCCTGATCCAAAATGTACTTCCTAGCTTTATTTTTTGTCTCATTTCTTTGTAAGATTATTAAAACTTGCAAATTCTTCCCTTCATTGTATTTTGGCAGTTTCACATGGTTTAGGTTCACTCATGATGGTCTATGCCTGCTTATAGAATCTCAGTTTTGATAAGAAGAAAATGGAAATGTAATTGAATCCCATTTGCAATGCAAAAGGTCATATAAATAATTACCTATGCTTTACTTCCATAGAAGGAAAAATGAGACAAGACAAAAGCCTTCTTAATTAGATGTTGAAAACCCTATGTGTTTTTTTTGTTTGATTTGGGTCTGGTTTTATCAGTAATGAAATTTATAACTCAACTGACTTCCAGACACAAAAATATAAGCTCTGTTTCTGCAGTATTCAAAAGCAGCATCATCTGCCCTAAGTGTTGCTGTGTAATCTCTCAAAAATCACAGGCTTGATAGTTTGAATAATGAGACTTCTCATTAATTACATGTGACCTGTTTGCATCTTCTGTCAGTATCTGTCTTCTGGTTAATTTTTGCAAACAGCATGCCTAGAAACTTTAATGAAGAACAAAACTCGCATATTGACTTGACATCTGAAGTCAGGCCTATGACTTAAAAACACAACGACTATAAAACTGTTCATTGATTTTCAACAGTTATTGACCTAGAACAAGTCTCTTACTTGCTTGAAGTTCATTGCAAGATCTGGATGTTCTGTAAGGCAATGGAAATGCTCTGCAATTATTGTCACTTTGCCATACATATTTAAGTGAGATTTGCTTTCATGTGATTTCTCATGGAACTTAAGCACCATATGGGTCCATATAGCTAAGGCTGCTAGTTTGCAACTTCAGAAATGTACAATTTTGTCCTCTGTTAGTGCCTTCATATAAAATCATGGGTAAATTACTTAATCTCAATCTTACTGTATTTACAGTGCCCTGTTTTTACAACAGAAACTGATTATTTTCTGTGTTTTGTGGGCTGCTTTAAAAGCAAGGCTAGTTAAGTCTTAGAGCAAGCTGAGATACTGCACTGGCTGGGAGGCAAAAGGCATAAAGGCATGGAAAGAGTGGAGATAAGTAAGGCTTCTTAAAAAAACTTCTGAAAGTAGACTTCAAAAGGAGCACACAGCAGCACAACAATACAGGAAACTATCATGTGTGAAGAAATAAGCCTGAGAAAGAAATTATGTTGGAAGAATGATATATAAATGGTTGCCTTTTTCACCTGGAATTCTCTGTCAAAACAGGAGGAGGAAATAATTTTGCACCTCCTGTTGCAGAATTCCCCTATTTTGTTGTTGTAACTTAGCTTACAACTTGTTGTTGTAACTCAAGCATGTCAGTTCAAGATGTTTGGCTCATCCACTAAACTGCCACACCCTTACAATGAAAAAATTGAACATAATGTTAAATTGTTGTGAAAAACCCTGTGGGAGTCTATACCTAAACCCTGTGGGAGCTGTACCTAGACACTCCAGAATATTACAGTCTTTATAACTTTCATTCTAGTTTCTTTCACAGCCTTCAGAGGCATGCAGGAACACACACACACACACATACACACACACACACACACACACATACATAAATGCAAATCCTGTCTATATCTCCTTATAAAGCACTGGTTCCTTCCCACTTCTCCCTTTCCATATTTGCACAAGCTTCCAGGTTCCCAGAAATCAATCTGGGTTTACAACAGAAAAAAAAAAAAAAATCTAAGAACAATTGCTAATGAAAAAGTAGAAAAAATTTAAAAATTTCGTTTGCTACAGACTGTATGGCAAAAAAGAGGTCTAGCTACCAGGAAGAGACAGGTGTCCTCTGAGTGACAATGGTAAGATATTATCACCAGAGAGATCAGCTCCAAAGCTGATCTTTTTCTAGCACTCTTTCCTGCTAGAAAGTATATTGATGTTAACAGGTTTTTTCTGCCTACATGTGTGTTTTTCAAATTAAGTATCGTGAAATCTGTAGAGCTTAAAATACTGCTTCGGACACCCACCTTGGCTTCTACTTCCATTTCATATAATTTGTAATAGGTAGAGTGCATTGTTGATTATGAATTATATTTCTTTCAAACAGATGCAAACAGATCTGATTTAACACCTTTCAGAGGTGAAGGAAAACTGGAATAAATAACCACTTCAGAAAGTGGAAGGTGCGATTTTCAGAACACAGTGTAGCAAGTATATGTGCAATGGCCCTTGAGACGGTGAAGGACATTTGTAAGGTCAGGGTTTGGAGGTGACATATTTGCATATATAAACTCAGAAAGTGGTGCTGAATGCAATCCTAGATTCACCAATCTCCAGTACCAGTTTTTGCAAATGATTTTGAGTGTCTCAGGACTTCATCTGTAGCATTAAGATTTTGCTAAAAAAAACCTTCGTCTTACTCAGGAAACAACAGTGCTGGGCACATTAGGTACCATCCACACTGGCTAACATATCCCTTAAAGGTTCAGCTATTACTTCTGCCTGCTGCAGATAGCAGTCTTTTATTGCTCTGAATTCTTGTATTCCCTAGGGGTATATGACAGGGAAAATCTGGATGTGAACAGGGCCTGAGTTTTTGCACTCTTCAGGCAATGTTACTTTGTTTAGATCATCTTTTCCTTTGTGGTGTAGGCTTTACTTTTTATATATATGTGCATCCAAAGAAGAAATACCACACTCCATACTCCCAAACTAGTGTTCCATATATAGAATATGGTATATGTCTTTCAGCAAGACAAATAAATTAACTTCACATAAATGCATATATGCAGTATAATAGAGTCCTAGACCTAAACAGCAGGACATGGAGATGGATGGGCTCTAAAGCCCTTTCAGGCAACTGATGCCTTAATGTAATTTTTCAGTAAATCTGCTCTTCTTTTCTTTTTGATGTTGTTGGGGTTTTGGGTTGTTTTTTTACTTTTTTTTCCGGTTACGAATAACTCAAATGAGCCTTTAGATAGATTCAATACAGCTCTGTAGAAATTGGCAGATATTGGGCATGACTGCTCATTAAAGCTATAGGCAAGAATTTGAGTAGATCTTTCCCTTGGACTTGATTCATGTGTTTCCATTCCCTGAATTTCACTTTGATTTTTAAGTTCAACTATGTGCAGAAAACTGAAAGCCAAACTGTTGGAAGAATGCGGGATTTTATTTATAGTGGTTTTTATTAAGAATATTTATGTGGTTTCATGAAAAAATTACACAGTTTGCATGAGTTCTTTGTGAAAACAAAATTCAAGCTGCATTTTAAACTCTGGTCTAAATTTTAAATGTGCAACCAGAGTATCAGTCATGGTGAATTTCATGCATATTGTAATGCTATTATGAATACCATGCTGCTGTGCTAGTGATTAAACACATATCTTGAAAAAAGAAAGCTCTTTAAAGCCACCTTTTTGACATGTCTGAACATTGCAGACGACATAATTTTGTAGCATTACTGTAAGACATTAAACTCACTACAAGAAAGAAATTGAAGTTCTGGAGCACATCCAAAAAAGAGCAAGGGAGCTGGTGAAGAGCACAAGTCCTGTGAGGAGCGGCTGAGAAAGCTGGGGGTGTTTAGCCTGGAGAAAAGGAGATTAAGGGGAGACCTTAACACTCGCTACAACTTTGAGTTAGTGGTCAGTCACTTCTCCCAAGAAACAAGCGGCAGGAGAAAAAAAAGAAACAACCTCAAGCTGAAACAGCAGATGCTTAGATGGAATATTGGGAACTGAGGTGGTATCAGGCTGTCCAGGGAGACGGTTGAGTCACCATCCCTGGAGGTATTCAAAAGATGTGTGGACGTGGTGCTTAGGGGCATGGTTTATTGGTGGACTTGGCAGTGTTAAAGTAACATTTAGGCTTGGTGATCTTAAAGGTTTTATCCAACCTAACGATTCTATGATTCTATTACATAATAAACTCCTGTCTCCCACCATCATTCTTCATGCAATATTCCCATCAGTTGTGATGGAGTTTCATGATCAGAAAACTGGCAGAATACATTGAATATAAATATAATTCCAAAAATATTACTCCATCTTAGATGATACAGTTTTCTATTGAGCCTTCTGTACTGATAATATCCTATACTTCATTTTAAAAAGGCACATTTTCCAAAGTTGAACAAGAAATGCAAAATGAGGTATTCAGAAATGGATGTATACAATGTTAGTGCAAAATCTTCAGTTTAAAGTCAGACTAAGAGAAAGAAAAAAAACCAAAATAAACCACACAAATAAACCCAAACACGTAGTTATGAAACATCTTTGTCAGTTGTTCCATCATGTAATTGTTGTCTGTTGTAAGTCATGTAATCATAATTGCAGCAGTTTTTTTCTTAAAAATAAAGCAGTCAAGATTCATCTACTCAATATAACAAATCTTGCTGTTTACATTTAAAAGTTTGTGTAGAAAATTTCATTTACAGGAATTCCAGGAACTACTCTAAGTACTTCTCCAAGGACATTAGTCTTGTAGAAAAGGAAAACATACAACAATAGCTAGGAGATGTATGGATAAAATCCTTTTGTGCAGCTCTCAGTGTATGTGTTGACTCTGCTGGTGAAGAAAAAAAATATGAGGGCTTTACTTTGGAGGTATAATGGTGTTATTTGTAAAAGGCACACTAGATTTTTAGTAGATTTATATGTTGAGTTTCCTGAGTTTTAAAGGCAACAGGAGAAGTCATAATTTTTCTGTTGATGTCATCCTATGGTTGCTTCCTCACTTCTGATGGTGCAAAGTTGTCCATCCCTCTCCTTTCCTCCATGAAGAAGTCACTGAAGTTGTAGAGATACATAAGGATGTACTAGAGGAATCTTGGAACCTGTTTCAGACCTTTTCTCATCCTTGCTATGTTCTGTCCAGCTACTGCATTTTCCATCATAGTGCCTTCCTACTGAGCCTTTTCAGTCTTTCAGGCCCTGCTTCCTTCCCTGCCAATTCCAAAGGTAGCCAACCAAATTACTGCTGGGCGGTGAAAGCTGAAATCTGTTTCTTCCAATGTTCCTAATTACTTTCTTTACTTTTTTGAAATTTCTTCTTCATCCTCATTTCCTAAAGCCCATCTCCATCTAGTTGATATCTTTTCTGTTTTTGGCCTTCAGATGCCTTCAGTGTTTATGTTTCTGTTCCTCTTATACAAAGACAGACACTTCTATCCTCCTATCTGACTTCTCAACATCTGTGACTCTTTTTTCATTTTCCACCCAGTTCCCTTTCTTTTATGAAGTCTGTATCACTCTCCATCTGTTCATCCAGCTCTTCCCTCAGGCTGGTTTTAATTTCTACTGATGTGAAGTTCTCTTAAACAGTCTGTGGTCTACCTTTGCTCCTTTCCTTTCTGTCCCCAGTCCTGGCCCTTGGCAGAGTTTCCTTTGCCTTTGCTAGCTTCTGACTTCAGTCACTTTTAAGACTCATGGTTAGCATACTATTCTCCACCTCTACCACCCATGTATCTTGCTTTTCTCCATTGTCTGAGCTTGCTGATGTGCCAGAATCACAACTTTACTGGGCCTTCTATATCCCCCTCTGGATGTGATGTGCCCTGCAGCACCAAAATGTTGCAACTGCAAGGCATCCAGCTTAGCCCAATGTGGGAGAATGCCTATTGCTTTTAGAAAATTCTTGGATCCAGTTTGCAATTTCTCCTTCAGGAAATAAAATAAACATACAGTAAAAAAAAAAAAAAAAATGCTGGAGAATTCAGGCAATGCAAAAGCATAGGCAGGCAAACTAAATGAACTCTGAACAAACTGAGAGCAGTTGTTTGAAATTCCTATCTGTCAAATTAATACTTAAAAGGCAGAGTTCTCACCTTTCCTGAGGTGAGTCTTTGCCTTTCTGCGCAAAAATTCTTCCTCCAGTAATCCCACTTTCCTTCCAATAGCTTAGGTTTTAAATTTCCCCAAAGAATAAAAATGTAGTTACAGAAAGAGTGTCACCCGGCCTGTTGGAAACATTTTTGCTTCACAATTTTAAACCGGAGTCAGACCTCTTTATTGCTGAGCAAACGGTCTAAAAGAGAGCATTTTTCTGTAAAGAATCGAGGCTTTAGCAAGCTGTGCGCTCTCCCTGGAGGATGTAAGCATTTTCCTATTGGTGCTTTTTATGGCATACGTTATGTATTGACACAGATTAAGTTTCCCTCCCGTCTGGAACAATGCACGCTCGGGAGAGCTACTGAACCTAGCAGCAAGCGTGAACAGCTCATGGCAAGCGGTGGAGCGGAGCTCCGGGAGCTGCAGGCAGAGCACTCCGTTCAGCTCTGCCATTCTGCCTCTCTCCTCCTACCACTCCTCCTCTCCCGCTCTCTTTTTCCTTCCCCTGCTACACTTTCCCCAGATCTCTTGGCTTTGTTGCTCTGCACGTCTGAGTAGCAGGAGGGGGATTGGCTAAAACGCCGGCTCGGGGAGCGCTTCCCGCAGCTCCGGCCAACCCACCCACCCACGGCAGGGTCAGGGAAAGCGAGCGGGGCCGATGGAGGCGGAGAAGCGGCGCTGAGGGCAGGCTTGCAGCAGCGCGCTGGGGGCAGGCTTGCAGAGTGCTGGGGGCAGGCTTGCAGCGCGCCGGGGGCAGGCTTGCAGCGCGCTGGGGGCAGGCTTGCAGAGCGCCGGGGGCAGGCTTGCAGCGCGTTGGGGGCAGGCTTGCAGCGCGCCGGGGGCAGGCTTGCAGCGCGTTAGGGGCAGGCTTGCAGAGCGCCGGGGGCAGGCTTGCAGCGCGCTGGGGGCAGGCTTGCAGAGCGCCGGGGGCAGGCTTTGCAGCGCGCTGGGGGCAGGCTTGCAGAGCGCTGGGGGCAGGCTTGCAGCGCGTTGGGGGCAGGCTTGCAGCGCGCCGGGGGCAGGCTTGCAGCGCGTTTCGGGGGCAGGCTTGCAGGCGCGCCGGGGGGCAGGCTTGCAGCGCGTTGGGGGCAGGCTTGCAGCGCGCCGGGGGGCAGGCTTGCAGCGAGCGGCGCGGGAGGTGACAGCCGCCGTCCGAGCGCCCCGCAGGTTTGCGCGCGTCTGAGCGCCGGTCCGGCACCCGCGCCACGATGGAGCGCTGCCGCTGGACAGCCGCGGGCACCCTGCTGCTGGCTGCCCTCCTCCTGGTAAATGCCGTTCCTTTGCTGAAATACCTACCGCCTGTAGCTGATACTGTATCTGTGCGCATATACGCGGGTGGGTATGTTTTTAATCTCTTTAGATCGCAGCTGGAGAGAGTTTGTTTTGAACAAGTCATGTAAGATTTATCCTCTCTGCAGCACTGAAGACTTGGAACTTAAATATTGTGGGTTGATGCAGGTAGAACGAAGAAGTTGATGTTGACATCAGCTTTCTAAACTTCTAAATGACCTGTAAATGGTGATTTAACTGCTTGGATTTCAGAGAGGAGCTGTTTCTCTGCTCTTTAAATCAAACTATATCGTGCTGTAATGTTCCTGGAATTTTCTTCCTTTAAAAAAAAAAAAAAAGTTTTGGTGTTTTCTGCACATGCAAAGAAAACAGGTACAGCATGTACTGAACTTTTCCTGAAACCAGCTTAAATGAGTTCTCCTTATTTCTGTACTTCATTACAGAGTCAAGTTTATACCTAAAACTTTGAAAGATACATTCTGTGATACTTCAGAGCAGTAGGTGATCATTGTTGTATTATTTTTCCTGCATACTTTCCCTGATTATCCTGATAGGATGCTTACAGCTGAAAGATGTACCTATGCTGTTTGATTAACATTACATATTCCGTTTTGACTCATACTTTATTTTGTGAGTGACGTTGTTGGCAATCAGAACATCTGCAGAAAGGATATAAATACACATACACTTTTGATACCAGAGTCATCTTGGCATAGGTATATTGCCATTTTCCTCGGATTTGATTGAATGCAGTAGTTCAAATAGCAAGGCATCATTAAGAAACACATTAATTTTATAGCAGATTCCATCTTATTTATCCGTGTCAATTAGTCTACAGTAATCATCTATAAACTAATCTCAACACAATTTTTAGTAACCTCATGGAGAGCTAAACATTAGGATAACCCTGTTCTAAATACTTTTTTTAAATGATTTGTATTATTTAAAAAAAAGGAACCGCTTCTTGGATATAGAGTCACTGAACACTATTTGAGCACTAGAAATAAGAATGCTATCTGTACTGATCTAAAAGTCTTACTTTGTTTAAAAGTCTGTTTTCTGTTTATAATACTGAATTCACGCAAAATGGCAAAAAGTCATCAAAGATTCTCTTTCATGTATGAAAATGAGATGTTTATTACCTGATGACTGTAATAAATCAGTAATGACTGAGACAATCCTGCAGGACTAATTTAAGGAAGATCAACAAGAGATATGACTCAACAAGAATGTGTTAAGACTGTGCGATTTGGCCCCATGTTAAGCTCATATTCATAATATTTGTATATCACTCTGCTCCTTGTGAATTAACTTCTCAGTCCCCGATTCATGAAAATAAACAATGCATTCTGGTGCCAACTATTATGCATTATATTCCACATTATACCAGTTTTTAATTTGTATGACTTACCCCTGCCTTGAGATTCCCCCCCTCCACCTCCCACCAAATCTCTTTGTACCTTAAAAACAGTGATGTGAAGCAAGCTTAACTCTCTTTTTTGAATCAGACCATTCTTTTGCTCCTTCCATAGTTCAGAAAATCTCTCACTTGCTTTCAGCAGGAGATTAAGTAAACATTCCAGTATTTGACTTACAGCTTGGCTAGAGATAGGATAAGTTGTAGGATGCCTCGGTATACCCGTTCCTACTGTAGTTTATTGCAGCATGGGTTCACCACAGGCATGGTAGTAAGCTCATAGATGTTTTTTGAGAGAAAAACAAGAATTCATTAAATCAGGCTGTGACCTAGCTGTCAGCGTCCTGGATTAGCTAGCCTTTAGCCAAGTAGACAGAATGAGTTTGAAAACCATGACAATCACCATTTGGATTTTTCTGTATCACCTTGTATCTCTTCTAAAGGCCCCTATCTTTCCCACGATAACCATCAGCAGCAGCTTCTTGTCATGTGGGCACTTCAGTAATATCAGCAAAAGTTCACAGTTGTAAGGACTAAGGTTACTCAATAAATGCTTACAGGATTGGTCTTAGAATAATTTATCAGTTGTTCCTAAATTTTCAGTACCATACCGTGGAAGTAGCACCTAAATTCTTCACTCAGCGTCCTCGCCTCAGGAAGGAGCTTGCACAGCCCAGGCACGTGTACAGCCTATGTACGTGTGATGCTAAGGCAACTGAGCCTTAGCAGCTCCTTCTCTTTCTCTCACTATCAGCTGCCTGGAGTGATGTAGTAGTGAGTGCAGCTCACTACTCCATTGGGGTTATTAACCTTCTTCAGAAGAAATTGTATTCCTTTTCAGTTGAGTGGTGCTTGAGTAAGGTCACTGGGGGCCCCTAGTGTATTTTGTTAACTTGTCCTAAAACTTGCTCCATACTCAGACAACCAGTTTCTCTAGCATTTATGTGGACTAAGTATTTTCACAGCTACTCTTAAGAATCTGAGCCATAACACTTAGGTGCTTGTCTTGAAATAGTATGAAAAGTTTCTCTTTCCAGAGAAAGACCAGATATTTGTAAAATTTTGCTTATTGTTCCATGAACTTTTCATGCTAAGGAAATACTACTTTTAAGAGTAACAAAAGAAAGAGCAGGCATTTTGTTCCAGAGATTTTACTTTCTGTTAATTTAAAAATAAAAGCCTAACACAAGCAAATCACAGTTGTCTAACTCAAAGGAATGTGTCCAAACCAAAACCAGCCATGAGCTCAGACAAACTAGAAGTCAAATCACGTCATGTCATAGGGACATTTAAACACATTTGCATTTGTTATTTGCATCTTTTCAGCAGCATTTTTAAGCTCTTTGTTACTGTTGTGATACTTACAGAAGTAACACTAGGGGCTATAATAAAGTACATGTGTTTTTCTGCAGGATTTCTCTCTTTTGCTGTGCTAATTTGTACATGGAAAATAGTCAAATACAATAGTCCATTCCTTCCAGGCTCTTTGGCATTACACTCCCCTATTATCTAACTGGGTCTGTCTTGGATGACCACAAGCACAATTAGGCAGTGAAATGAATATGTTTCTTGTTTACATCTGAATGTATAAAGCTTGACGGTTTTTCCTTTCATGTGTAGATAGGTCTACCTACTGCTGTGTCAGCTCATCTGTCTCAAAAATTGTAGGTATATTAAAGGGTTTTTTCCCAGTATGAGGTCCAAAGAACAGAAATGTATTTTCATGCAGGATCATGTATACATACCGACTAGCATTTGCTCAGAGTGGTTGGGTGAGGATGAACTGAAATGCAGAGTTCAGCTATACAAAGCTGAGATTTATTCATGTTACGAAATGAAAATATCTCACCAAAAAAATGTGGTTTGTGACCCATACTGCTGTACTTCAGATATGTCATGTCTATAAAACAAAACCATTTCTTATAGGAAGGACTAGATGCTACTAAGTATGTATAATTTCTTCCTATATTACTCTAGAACTCTGTATTGGGACATATTTTACTAACCTCTTCCTTCAGATTCTTGAAGTATAAAACTTACTTCTTTTTCTGCCAAATGCAGGAGCTTGCATGAGCTAAACTAAGGTTGTGTGATGCAAGTTTTTTTGGTTTTGGATGTTAGTGAAAAGAAGTCAGCACTTAGTGTAGGCTGTTGAGCTACTGGTCTGCTTCACCAGTGCCACTAAAGTTTAATGTGTTCTTTCAATGACTTTGCTAGATTCATAGGGCTCCAAAAGAATAATAAAAGAATGTGTGACATGACACTGTGAATAGTCTGAGTGTGGTCACCTGTAGTCAGGGATCTGTCAGCTGAACAACCTTCAATATTCAGAAAGTTCATGAGTCGATGTAAAGTCTGAGAAGGCCACATGACCAGACAATTTCTCAGGAGTATCAATCCCTGCATGACTAAATTTTCACTGAAGCAAATAAAACCTTAATCTCTTGTAACTGTGTCATTAGGTGTCCAAATAAAACCTCATGGTTTCTGTTGTATTTTTATTTCTGCAGACAGCAGTGTTGGTTCTATTTGCTTTTCTGTAGCTATTTTCTTAACTTTGTAAGAAAACTCGGAATTGTATGGGAAACAATTACATGGGGGAAAAATAGGAAATTGCAGTCTGAGGAAGAAAAAAGAATGGTAAGATCATCCTTATGGAAACAATTAAAAAGCTAAAGGTATTGGAAGAAAAAAGGGAAAACATACCAACCACCAGGTGCTATAATAACATGATGGGGAGCAGGAAAAATAAAAAAAAATTATTTGTCTCAGCCCAAGCCAAGGACAGTTCTGAAGTAAGTCTTCTCATCTGGTGGACAACAGCTAATCCAAAAATTGACATGAAGTGTTTATTTCATCAGAATATTGTACTGGGATTTGAACCAAAACTTCTTCCTAACTCTTGAAAAGGAATGGCTAATTTTTGCTGTGGACTTCTCCAGCTTTTTGCATCACCTTATGGACAGCAGGCTTGTTCTTAACAGATAGCTGACCAGTTTTGCATACTCAAGGTGTTACAACATGTTCTAACTCTTAGAAGTCTGTAGAGGCAAAATGGTGGAAGTCAGCAAAGGACACATATTTCGTGGAATGAGATCTTCTCTTAGGTCTGTTAACCCTGTTTAGTGTTGAAGACAGACTAATAAAAGTCAAAGCTTACTAAAATCTGACCACTTAGATGTCCTTCTATCTCAGGGAATGTAAATAATTAATCATCATAAGTCTGAGATTTTCATGTATTGTCTACCTTTTAAGTGTCATCTTTAGAATTTAATTCCATGTATGACCACCTTTTTTCTTTTTCTGTAATAACTGAACTTTTCCGAACTTCTTATAAAAGTAGCTGAAGTTGGGTCAAATTGGAAGGGGAGGAAAAGCAGTGTGTATGTTTGTGAGATTTTGTTTTCTTACAAAGCCAGCATATGTAGAAGTCTTAATAGTTTTGCCACTTGTGGATTTTTTGGTCACTGCTTATAGGGGCAGTCCTTCTAGCTGTGCAGAGAAATTAGTGGTATGTTCATTGATTCTACTGTACAATAATTTTCACATTGCTTCCACTTTAGTCTTCACTGCCTATATGAAATATCTTCCAAAGCTTAAACCTCCAACATTTCTGCTTGCCAGTGACTTCTCATAGAGGAGGTTCAGCAGAGAGGGTGTCAGGGTAGAGGGAAGGGTTGTGTGATAATGTAAGACATCCTGAAGTAAATTCCAAGAGTCCTCAAGAAATGAGACAGGAAATTATATGCAACTAATAATAAATTCAAACTGTCACATAAAATAAATATATTTGGTTTGTTTCCATATGAATATACTGTGTGGGTGTTGAATTTCCCCTTCTAGCTTTGTTGCATATAATCTCAGTATCTGTTTGAAGTTTGTTGTAGTATGTTGTTCACATTCTGTGCTGTATCAACAGAGCCAGATATGAAAGGAAATAAAGGAAGTAATAAGGTTTCCTACTGTTTTGATGCTGGCATCAGATGGTTGAATTAATTATTTATTTACTTACTTACTAGTTTATTGGAATCCTGTATTTCTTTCAGTCTGAATTGTTAAAAGCATGAGTTTCTCAGGGCCCTTAACAAGCCCAAGGCTGTCTTATTGTAAATGTATTTTGGATATGACATTTTCATACTTCGTGTAACTTGTAAAAGAGAGAGGATTTTCAGGATTTTCATTCCTGTGGTATGTCCAATATCTCTTAAAGGTCCAGCCATGTTTTAAAAATGGAAGATCTGACTTAGCTGAAGGGGAGAGGGAAGTATTGTGACAGAAATATGTGAAACAAAAAACTTGAGTTGTTATGGCTTTAATTCTATAATTCTGCTACTCCAAAATTTAGCAGTCTTGTCATTCTCCAATGGGTTCATCCACCCATCAGTGCTGGTAAGCACCAGGTCAAGAGGGAGTGTCTTATCACCTTTATTTGACAACCTGTGATAAGCTGAAGACATAGAGAGAAATGCATATCCTTTTGTAGCAAACTGGTTCAAAATGTGGGCGTGTCACTTCTGGTTTTTGAGTACAGCAAGGGAAAAAATTCTTATCACATGGGATTAGAGGGCAGCGTGAGAGGAGTAGCAGCAGCTTATGTCATGTCACTGTTTAGCCACTTCTATGTTGGCAGTTCAATGTAAATTCATGAAAAAAAAATCCAAACAAATCTGGTCCTTCTTTCCTGCCTTCCTTCCTGTCTTCCTGCCTGCCTTCCTGCCTTCCTGCCTTCCTGCCTTCCTGCCTTTCTTCCTACCTTCTGCCTGTGTGCTTTCCTGACTCCATCCCCACCTATTTTTTACATAAATATTTCCCTTTTGGTTTTCATGCCTCCACCAAGGCTTAATGTTTCAACTCTTTATATGGCCCCTTGTCATTAAAATAAGAACATCTCCATGACATAACTGAGGGAGATGGCAGACCATCAGAGGAACAGGAAGCTTAATTTGTTTTGAATAAAGCTCATAACTGTGGATGTTGTCTGAAATTGCACAAGTCTTTGGAATGTTCTCTTCTTTTGTCTGAAATGCTTCCTGACCAGAGTGTCATCTGCCTGCTGCAACCTATGTCATCTTGCCTTAGTGCTGTGATCTCTTCCAGAGGCTGGGATGTCCTAGGTCTGAGTAAAAGCTATGCTGATCAAAATCTGTGCTGATGCAACAATGTCTTCAAGCTCAGACTGTCAGAACCAGGGTTTCTAAACCCAGACAAAATGGTATTTTGTGAGGGGACTCGCTGTGGATTGCTGTGATCTCTACCAAAGGTTAGGTTAAGAGGGTGAATGTATGAAGATTAAGGTCAGTTTACTAAAAAGGAAAACGGTCAATATAAATTTCTTCAATGTAAATGTCTTCTTCTTTGGAGACATGGTGGGGCTTTCAGTGTCAGGTGTGTATTGGCCATTTTTTCTTGAGGCTGTTGAGCACAGCACAGCCAGCACACACTTTCATTTCTCACCGCTTAGAAAACCCTTGGCATGCAGTAGGCCTCATCACAGGTTACAATTTTACTTTTCTCTCATCTCCTTCCTGTGCGCTGTGTGTGCTTTTTCCCTGCCCACAGTTCTTGCTACGTGGAAGACAAACCCGAAGTCCTGGAGTGCAAGATGCACTTTTGAACCTGTGCTTTTGGGTGGGTTCCGAATTCTGAAAAGTGATTTCACCTATCCTGCATCTGAACCAGTCCTAGCCTTAAAAACCCTGACTCAATAAGGCGACAAGTCTGAGGCTGAGCCAGCTTGGACTTGCTCTGTATTGGATCACCCCTGCCTGGTGTTTACACCAGCACGGCAGGATTTAAATGCAACAAAATGTTGTAACTTCTGTCTGTGAGAGCAAGAAAAAAACTTTTGCATTCACATTGCTCTCCTGATACGTATTTTCATATGGGTAAGAGGGGTGAGAGATAGGACTGATCTGAGGTTTATAAGGCGCCATTATAAAATGTTACACAGAGCTCAGTGTGCACACGTTGAAGTGATATGGTGTCAGCTCCATCCTCTGCCAGCAACCCCCCTTCCCCGCCCCTCCAGCTGGCTGCTGCCCTTCTATGAGAAGAAATGAGCTCACATTTGGCACATTCCTCCTGGGATACAACTTCCAGTCCAGGTTTAGGAATGGCTGTTTAGCTCTTAATGTCCTGAGATGGCTATTAATCGATTCCCTGCTCTGGTGTTGCACACTGGAGGCTGTGTCCTCCCATATACACTGCACAGCTGTATGGTTTGCTTCAGGGCATTGGGAATCCCTTGTGACCATAAGGACACCAGTGGCAATGTTCTTATCTTTCTGAGATGAATTGATGCTGACATAAGAGGGTCCAACTGTGTACAACACACAGAGACTACAGACACTATGTTTTCAGGAGCTCAGGGTGACACTTTGTCCCGTTACTTGTGCAATAGCCATATCAAGTCATGGTTAGGAAGGGATGCTAGGTTACTGCCCTCTCAATAAACCTCTGCTTTTCTGTGCAAAAGGAAAACATAATATATTTAGCAGTTTCTGTCCCCTTAGTAATGAGTCTGTCTTGCTGTTAAGAATTAGAGAGGAAAAAAAGAAAGCCAACGCTGAAAAGGACTAACACAGTAAATTTTTACCAATGTCCCTGAACTGAGCTAGCTCTGTGTGTATCAGGTGTTTTCCTTTAGGGTAAAGAGAAATCCACCTATTATTCTTTCCCTTTGCTCACAGGAGCAGAATAAGCACCAGGAAACTTCAAGAGTATCTTTGTGAGATTTCCTCTTCAATCCTCATCAAGGTGTCTTCCCCTGTTTCTTTTAAGTGATGGATGCTTTGGGGCAAGAAGAAAGAATAAATTTAAAACTATCCAAAAAGAGATTTGGAATTTTTTTTCTTTATTCCTTTTAAAGAGGCTGAAATAATAAATCCTGGCCCATTTATCTGCACTAGAAAAATGTGAGCATAATTACCCAAAGTTCAGAAAACATGCTCACATGCCTGTGTTTCTGTGCCAGTGCCTTCCTTGGGGTTTGGAGACACTCAGATCAAGGGTTTCCTATGCCAGGGGTTTTCCATAGGAAATACTCTCTTGATCCCCTCAGAAGCCTTTTGCTTTGACTTGCAAGTAAAAAGGAGGCAAAAATTCCTAAGTTAATTTCCAAGACTGTGAAGCCTGGGGCAAGTGAGATGCTACTGTTCAGCTCACAGTTGCATTTCCAGTAGAAGGGAGCCGCTAACCTCTAGGGAACTGGGAGACAGTGTTCAAGGAATAGCCACTTTCACCTCAAAATGTCTGATGCTCACTGCAGCTACTTTTCTTTCCAGGTTGTTCGCCAGGGAATACAGTGTTGTAGGAGTATTTTGAACCTTTCCATAGGCATCTTTTTTTGATCTGGCCATATGGAACAGCATGCAGTTGTTGTGGCATCAATGGCACTTGCAGTCACTCGGCATCTCAGGTGCAACAAACAACTCAGGTAGATTGGGTAAAAGGGCATCTGCTCTTTTCATCTTTTAACTTCTGTGAGAGCAGAACTTCCATTACTTTGGTAAGGTAGGCAGGATTTTTTGGTTTGTGTGGTCCTTCTGGAGGCTGGCTGGGTGGCAGGTCTGGTGGCAGAAGTCCTTTTTTTTGCTTTTACATGGGGTACAGACAAGACAATGGGGAGACAAGCTATTTACCATATCAGCTAAACAGTGTTCATCTGTCCTGACCCTAAATCTGACCTTTGGGAAAAGAAAATAGGTTGAAGTCATTGGTTGCTAAGGCTGACTTGGGGATCTCTGGTTTCATGAGGCATGTGAAATGGAAAGATACCTTCTTGGAACTGAAGAACTATTGTCATGGGAAATCCTAGTGCTTCCAAGGAATCATGCTCCTCAAAAGGATAAGGCTTACTTTCATAAGTCCTTTTTTCAGTATGGTACAGTTATTCTGGAAGAGTAGATGAGCCTTGGTCATACACTACCATTTAAAATGATGATTTCCTAGATAAATTAAACATTTTCTTTTTGTGCATTGCAAACTTGATAGGTCAGAATATTTTACGTATTAAATTCTCAAGATATTCGCTTTGAAAAGTTGCAACAATTAGTCAGAAATGTCTTTATGTTAACATTCTTTCTGATGGCAATTACCAATATCAATTCAACTGGCTATGAATTTGTTCTGCCTTGCCTTTTTTCAAAAGCCAGAAATTTCCAAACTGTTTCCCATGTGGGCTTCCATCCAGCTGTTAACTTGGATGGAATGCAATAAAGATACATAACATTGCGCAAATGAAATCTTATAAACCATACATTTACATTGGTTGAAGTTTTTTGAAGTTTTGAAATACAAGGTTTTTATAAAGAGTTGAGGTCACTGGCCTTGTCCCCTGCTGTTACTCACCTAGGGAAGTGCTGATAGCAGTTTCTTCCCGGTTTGCTGCACACAGCATTTCAGTACTGTGTGAAGTATATATTTAATCTCAATGACAAACTAACATCAAAGGATGCTCAAGAATTACTCAAAGAAGAATGCATGGCTTGGCAAGAATTTATATAGGGATGCATTTAAACTTATCTGAAAAGTCTGGGCAGATAGACCATTACAGAAGAAAAAATACTAGTTTTCTGTCCCTAACATGATTTTTACAGTAGCTAAAGGCAAGTTTAGGCAGTGGCCTCAGAGGAGCCTTGCATATTGTCACTGACACTTCATCATACCCTGAAACAGTGGGGATATGATAAGAACCAGATGATATAAATTTATTAAGCAAACCAGTGGTTTGTATTATCTGGGAAATAACTGGCCTAAATTCTGTATCAATGCTATAGTCCAACAAGAGTTTTGCATTTTTCACTGTCTGTACTGCTGTTTAATCTAGGAAACACACTGGGTGCTTGAAAAAAGGACTTCAGCAGCCTTTTACTGAAAGAGGAGGAAAACTGGATGCCTCAGAACCAGAGGAGAAAGTAAACCAAAAGACTGTGTTTATGCACACAGTCTTCTGTGTGGCACTGACAAATAGCTGGATTCTGTAGGGATAGCACTGTTCCAAACAAAATTTTAAATTCAATTCCAATATGTGACTAAGATTTATTTTCTTAAGGTTGAACTTCTTTTGTAGACTTCAGGACATGAACAGAGGTCTTGCTACTCTTCATTTTTCTCCCTCTCTGCACCTACACACATGTGCACACTTATGCTTTTAAAAGAAACCTGGCTCTTATGAGGCATGCAGCTCCTAGATGTCCAGGTAGCTGTTGTGATTTAAGGGGGTGTGACTTTTGTATTCCAGAATCGTCTAAATGAATTCTGTGTACTGTAAGCAGAAAAGGTAGGAAGCACCACTGAATCTAACATGAATGCCTGACAACTCTTTAGTAAATTCAGAAATTACTACTAAGCACTGAAGCTGGATTTTTTGAAGAATCAGGTTGGAGATCTGTCTTTATTAGTCTTATCTGATTATATCAGATTCCTTTTGTTTGTGTTATGAAAATTCCTTTGTTTGACTTGTAATTTAAAACTTTTTTTTAAATTCTGTGAGTATCCTCACCTGAGTATCCTATCTAGTGAGAATGATTTCATTTTTTACACATGATCCTTTTTGCTTTCTGGTCCAATAGCACAAGCTGTTCTTCATATTTCTCATTAGACAGCTCTTTGGGAGTGGGGTGGTAGATGCAGAATCACCATCAGATTAAGATGTCCATACTAAGATAGTAAGGGATTAAGGAAGATCTGGTTTTGATTCGTGCTAGCAGATTTGTTTATATAGGTCATCAGTAAGCAAATTGCTTAAGGGTGGCATTTCTGACTTGATACTTTTGATGTCAGGGCATCCTGAGTTTCATCTCAACAAAGAAATGGAATTTTTCTGGGAAACTCAGGCTGACATCGACCTAGAATTGACAGAAGGAATAAGGAAGGTCTTCTGGTACCAGCAACAGGGCATAATGAGCCTTGATGACTGCATTTTGCTTCTTTGACATACTCTGGCATTTTGAGAACCACCAATCTGGAGTACCTCTGGCAGAGTAAAAGACTTTTTCTGTGATGGAACTGTTACTGAAAGAAAGATTTAGGTGGTGCCAGCTTTACTCTTTTCAACTTTAAGGGCATATACTCCCCCCCCCCCCATTTTTTTTTTCCTTCTCTTTACTATTTTTGACAGGAACTTCAGGGCTTTAAAGAAGTTTTGTAGGAGTTCTTCCACTGCGGAACTCTTGACTGCTACTTTAAAGATCTTTAGTTCATTTTGACAAAAGTGGGTAGCAATTATTAACTACCTGTAAAAACTACTTTCGAAAAATCTAAGCTCGACAATGAATTCTTAGCTTAGTAATTGTGTATATCTCCTTCAAAGCTGGAATAAATATGTAATGGACAGCTGTTTTCTGATTTGAAGTGACTTTTTGGGTATTGCTAGAACTTCAAGCTCAATCTTAACTCACAGGAAGGAAAACACTCTACTTTCTTTAACATTAAATATGGATGGCGTTGAGATGAATTATGTTTATTCCACTTGTTAAAAGAAAACTTGGAG
Source organism: Calcarius lapponicus (assembly GCA_039654755.1). Lineage (NCBI taxonomy): Eukaryota > Metazoa > Chordata > Aves > Passeriformes > Fringillidae > Calcarius > Calcarius lapponicus. The sequence continues at coordinate 34,651,734 of CM077481.1, forward strand.
CCTGTTCCAGGTTGAGATCACATGTTTTCTGGGAATATATAGGTCTTAAAGCAAATTTTGGAATGCAAGTAATAGGCTCACAGATCTCCTCTGGGTGGGATCGCAATTTATGTCAGAAAAACTTGGACCCACAGAATGTCTAGCTGTGCTGATGCCTATCATATGTGGTGGGGTAAGAGTACTTGGTTCACATGAGTTTGCCTTGTAACCCTCTTAAATTATGTCTTTGAACTTTCAACCAAGGGTGAATGATCAGATCATGCACCCATTTGCAGTCTGAAGGTATTTGTTTTCCTATAAACTGGAAGCACCAACATATATTTTTATTTTAAGAGAATAAAACTGCAAATATTCATTTTTACTTTATAAAAATTACTCTTCAAAAAGCAGTCAGGTGAAATAACCTCAGTAAGTTGTCATGTCTTTTATCTCCAATGTAAATCTAGAGACTGTCACATATAGTCATAATCAGAATCTGATTGCTTATGAAACTTTAAGTTTTACATTTACCCTTGCAATTGCTGTGGGGTTTTTTGGTTTTTTGGGTTTTTTGTTTTTTGGTTTTTTTTTAATAAAGCTAAGATAAAATGAGTGTGTCAAATAATTGGTACACACTCATTAGACAGGCCCCAAATTATCTCTCACAGACTGAATTAATTTTCTTTTTTACTCATGAATGAAATTATTCAAGGCTGGTATATTTCATCATATTTCATTACTACTACTCAGCTTTACTGAAGGTGAAATTATTTCAGTGTTGAGTTATCTCTGAGTCTCAAATAATCCCTTAATGTTGCCAACAGGAGGTCCTGGCTGATGGCACAGCATTGTCACCTGGGCAAGGGAGGGGATTTTGCTGCATTGCTCTGAGCTGGAGTAGTCTCACCTTGAGTGCTGAGGGCAGTTTTTGGGTGCCACAATATGAGAAAGACATTAAACTGTTAGAGAGCTCCAAAAGAGTACAACAAAGGCGGTGAAGGACCTTGAAGAGAAGCCATGTGAGGACCAGCTGAGGTCACTTGGTCTGTTCAGCCTGGAGAAGAGAGGACTGAGGGGAGACCTCACTGCTCTTACAGCTTTCACGTGAGGGGCACAGGAGGGGCAGGCACTGAGCTCTTCTCTGTGGTGATGGTGACAGCACCTGAGGGAATGGCCTGAAGCTGTCAGGAGATTTGGACTGGATATCAGGAAGAGGTTTTCACTGAGAGGATATTTGAACACAATAAGAGGCTTCCTAGGGAAGTGGTCACAGCACCAGCCTGACAGAGTTCAAGAAGTGTTTGGACAATGCTCTCAGGCTCATGGTGTGACTCTTGGGGTGGCCAGTGCAGGGCCAGGAGTTGGACTTGATAATTCTGATGGGTGTTTTCCAACTCAGTATCTTCTGTGGTGCTATGAAAGCTAAAGCTGACTGCTGTAACATTGGCCAGCAGTGATGCTTGACGAAGTTTTTCTGTTTAAGTGTACCTTTAAAGTCTCACTCATGTCCTTGTTTTTCTCTCTCATTAATTTCAAGTGCAGTCAGAACTGCTATTCACCAGGTGCTGGCCCACAGCACAAGTAAATTTTTGAAGAAGAACACTGCCTATCTCCATTAGACATAGGCGTTTTTGCTGCAACTTTGCTAGATTAATCCGTTTTTCCAGCAAAACCACGTTGCCCACTAGGGACGATATCTATCTATATGGTTAAATAATTTGTGTCCTTACAAATCTATGTTTCTGTGGTGCATTTGCATGAATGAAAATGAAATGCTGAATATAGGTATGACTGCTTTATTTGAGACAGGTACTACTATGTGTTTATGACATATATGCTATGACCAACATTCTGATGTTGGTATCTTCTGCTTTTCAGGGAATGTGCATTTTATTCTTTAAACTAGCAAACAGTAGGGATGAAACAGTTAGGGAAACTTTGTTCAGCAAGTTTCATAGACCTTTAGACAGAGAAGAAATGACAGTTCAAATTCCTTATGGTAAGTGCATGAAAGTGATTTTATAGAACGCCTTTTTAGCATGTTGATTCATCCTGTTGTGTTTCAGTTTTTCCTTAGGAGCATTTTGAAAGGTTCCTTTCAATATGCCTTTTCATAGCTTCTAACACAGTAGCAAAACTTCAGAGTACAATGTCTGATGTCTGTAATACTCCATTTCTTAATCAGAAAAGATCCTTTGTTTCGCTCTTGTTCAAAGAGCTGTCTTAGAGCAGTCTTCACTAGCCTCAAACTGAGATGAAGTAGGATATTCAAAAGATGAAAGTAAATTCATACACCATTCACTACTAAGGAACTGTTGTCAGCCAGTGGGCATGCCAGAGAGGAACAGATTTATTCAATTTATTCGGTACTTTTAATAACCAAAATGATATCCAGCAAAAAGAAAGGTTAAACTAGCAGCAGAAGTTTTGATACTTAGATGTTTTTTCCTTATTTCTATTTTTTTTTTCCTTTTCCCTCTCCTCAGAGCTCCAGAACCGCTCGCTCGGAGGAAGACCGAGACTCGGTGTGGGATGCCTGGGGCTCATGGAGCGAATGCTCGCGCACCTGTGGAGGAGGGGCTTCCTATTCACTGCGACGCTGCCTGAGCAGCAAGTAAGTGGCTGAATGTTTTCTACTTTATTGATGAAAAAAATTCAACCTATTTATATGTGCCAGACCATAGGAAGTAACTAGTGGAAGTCTTGACCTACATTGAAATTTCCACCTTGTTGTCTAAAAATTATGGTAATGTTTTGGGTTTTTTTTTTTTTTATTTGGGCAAGCAGCCAATGAGCTTGATAAGGAAACACCCTTTAAAATAAAGCAAGAATCCATGGAAATAAAAAAGTGGTCTGGACAGCTTAAAAGGCTGCCAGCTCCTGAAGTTGAACTTCCCTTCACTTTCACCATTTAAGCAGTAAGAGCTGTCATGCGCTCGTACCAGAATACAGATAATTCACTACATTTAGTTCCCCACAGTCTCAGCCACCCTGACTATAAAAGCAACACATTGATCAAATGAGGCATCCTGAGCTATATAAGAAAGAGTAACAGTCCTACAAAGGATATCTTGCAAATTGAATTTCAGGTAGGAAATATTCAATACCAGCAAGGCCTCACCCAACAGAGATAAAATGGTCTGGAACAAAGGTGAATTCTGGGTACTCAGTCAGGCATCTGAGATTTTATTCCTACCCAGTTACTAGCTTGCAATGGAAAAAGAACAACTCATTTGACATCTTTTCCAGTCTGTACTTTATGTAAAGTTTTATCTGCAAAATATTTCTAGCAAATATTATTTCTATCTACTTTAGGTAAAAATTTACCTGCAGTAAACATGGTATATGTGATAAACATTAACAGATTTCTGATAAATAATATGAAGGGAAACTTCATACCCAACCTTTCTGGCTTATTGCCATTTCTGATACCTTATATATTGTAGGATAAAAAAATCTAATACAATTTTCCATCCTGCATACTTTCTTTCATATTTTTATTCACATGCTTGTAAAACTGATGTTAATATAACAAACAGCAGCCATACTGTCCAAATAATTTCCTCTGTCTAACACTTTAATATGTGATGTTGTTTAGTGAAGACAGGAAACAGCGCAAGGCATTGAACATAACACCAGAATAGGATATTGTGTATTTTAGCTTTATCTGTGAACAGTCTCTTAGTAGCCCTATTTATTGAGTTGACTGTGCGCAAAACTCTGCTGGAAGAAAAGATAGGCAAAGGCATCTGTTGAAATAAGTGGAAAACCAGTACTTTGCTATTGCATTCCCATGGATAAAAAAAAAATTTGATTTTAAACATGGGACCAGATTATAATATCTTGTTAATTTCATGGCCAGTTGTTTCATGGCCAGTTAGTTTGAGGCCAGTTGCATTCACCTCAAAATCTGAAATTTCAGAGACAGGAACATAATTTTAATCACAGTATATCTTTTTCCATACTTAAAAAAAAATAAATTACTGTCATTATGTTGTTTTAATGTAAACATGAAGCCAGATATACCAGGAGATCTGGAGACTCTGAGCAATAGGAGCTGTCTTTCCTCCATCATGAGAACTGTCTCTGTAGGTTCTAGAGGGCAAATCATGGAGTTCCAAATAGTAGTAGCAGTTGTCATGATATGTGACAATGAGAGGAAAAATAATTTCTTCTGGACTCCCTTTGACTCTTGTGCTGTTCAGGACGACCCTGAACCTTAATGAGTGGAACAGGGAATAACCTCATAAATCACACAAAATTAGGTTTCATACATGACCTTTTCACTGTCCCTTCAGGACACAAGCAATGCTTCCTGCCATAAGAAACCAACCACAAACTATGACCCATTCAGACATGGAAACCTCCAATTTCTGGGATAGGAAGTGGGAAGTTAATTAGGTGTGTGGCTTTTGGTAGCCAGTAGCAATAAATCATAAATATTTACTTTTGTCCTGGAATTAGCACTCTCTCAAATGTGCAATAGGTTTTCATTTTTCCTGGTCTACATGTAATTGTTAATTAAGTAAAGGGTTTAAATGATTAATTTTTCTGCTAAGCAAATATTTTAAGCTGCTAAGTCAGAGAGGGAGCAAGATAAAGAAACTCATCAAAGGTTTCCAAATAAGCCTGTTCACAGGAGTATTTAAATGCTGTCAAGGCTTGAGCAGAATGTCTATCTCTGAGGGACAATTTCTTGGTCAATACACTTTATTTGTTGTGTGTAATTTCACTGCAGCTTGAAGGAATATAGTAGATTCTTCTGGCAAATGAAAACTGGCAACACATTTAGAATAAATTGGAACAAATTAATCCTAAATATTTCTCATCCTGGGAGGAATTCTTATAGTGCCTTGTATCTTTTAGTTCTGTATGAGGTGACTTTCAGAGCATCACATGAATAGAGGGAGCCTAGTGCATCTGCTTTGAAAAAATGTGAAGACTAATTGCCCGTTCCTAAACACCATTAATATATATAACTAAATAAAGGAAACCAACTTTCTTTCCAGCTTTTATTTGCCAAAATTATGTTCGTGCTTGTGTTGTTTGTTTTGGGAACATGTTTTGCATTAGTCCTTCAGAGCTGTGATGAAAGAATGGAAAGTGTTAGTGAAAAATTCTGTATTCTTGTGTTTTAAATAGCAAAAATTTCAGGGCAGTGGCTGTTTAGCAGTACATTTCATTAGAACAACTGGTTCTGATTATGCTAAGGACATTATGCTAGTGATATAAATACACAGGCCAGTCACACAAGCAGACAGGGGTTGTGCAAGCACTGGGTCACTCCAAGGGCAGAATGAACCCCAGGAATTAAAGTTTTATAAATTAGACTACCAAAACTCAAAGGATTACACTTTTCATGCTCTTTATTCACATTAACTCTTTATAACTTCTGATACTGTTGTTTACACAAAAGGGCAGACCCCCCCCCCCCCCCTTTAAATGTTACTGGATTTTGCTTCAACTCACTTGAAGGTGAACTTCCTTAAGTAATTATATAATAGGTGGAGGGGTAACTATTTTTATCATTTTAGAATGATTTGCCCTTCTGTTTCCCTATATTTTTTTTTCTTTTTGATGACCTGCAGCGCTACTCATGAAAACCTGTGGAGGAGAACTATAGACCTCTCCTATTTTTCTTGAGGGCCAAACTACCAGCACTTGAGCTTCTACAGGGAATGAAGTTTTACTAGCTATTGACTGATTTGGATACAGAGATTATGGAAATACAGGTAGAGAGGCGCTGCATTTTGGGCTTTGCCCGCTTGCTTAGAATCCAACCCTTATTTGTTGCAGCAAGTAAGAGTGGATTGTGCAGCACTGCTGGCATTTGTCTTCTAGCAAAGAGATTGATAATAACTCAAATACCTTTCATACAGGTTTTAATATGTGTCCATATTGGTTCAAGCAAACTCAAACAAAATAATAATAAATACCTGAATTAGATATCTGAAATTCATGTGTATTTATTTCCTGTACTAGGATACATTTTCAAATTCTGAAAGAAATTATAAATTCTCTTATTCCTTTGTTCACCCATCCTGATCTAAAAATACTCATTGTTTTCTGGAATTGTACTTTACAAATTGCTGAGTACTGCAGTACTAGTGATACCATTTTGCTCTGTCTAGGCTTGTCAAGAAGATAATTGTGATTCTTTTTCCCATCATCTTCCAAATTCACCATCACTTTCTTTTAAAGTTAGGCTGCATGTAGCAAAAGATGGGCATGTCCTAGAGATTTGTAAACTGTTTTTGCATATGGTAGATATGTAGTCTATTCTTTAAACTGTATAGAAACCCTTCATTACTGTTGCTTCTGTTTATGAAAAAACATGAAGCAGAGAATAGTTTGAGTGTACAGCAGAGTGCTGAGATAGTTATGGAGTCCCAAGGTTACTGAAGCTGAGCTCAAGGGCCAAAATTTGATATCACCACCTTTATCTCTGGGAAATAATGTGTAAACTTCTGAATAGAATGGAGGTTTTCCACCATTAAGTAAGGATTTTATGTTTGGTAACAGAAGAAAGTCAGCATTAACATTTTCATGACAAATTTCCCTCAGTTTAAAAGTGTCTGAGATTAAAAAGAAAAGAACAAAAATGAAAACATCAATAGGACAAAACAAACAAACAAAGAAAAGCACAAATTAAAAAAAAAGATGGAACAAATGTGAGAGAGTTAATTCTATAGCATTGTTCCTATGCTTCATACTGTCTGTGTCACTTACTGGAACATATTTCCCTCTCGTTTTGAAATACCTCCCTTTCTTTCTTTCTTCATCTGATGACTGTCTTTTGGTAGTGCAAGGGAACCAGATATATGAAATAGCCTTTCTGCTAGTTTGGCCTGCTAAGCTAGATTAAGTGATTCACTTGCTTAGTTGTTCACCATGTTGCTGTTGTGTTCTGCAGAGTGAAAACAGTAAATCTGCATAAATGACTCTCAGCGTTATTGTCATTTGACTTGATACATAAAATAACAACCAAGACATATTTTTGAACTTCAGGTTTAGTAAACTAGCTAAATTAGCTAAAATTAGGTCTATTTTATGATGTGTGCATTTCTCATAAGACAGAAAGGCCCTAAAATAAATCAGATTTTTTTCATTAAGGAGTAATATTTTCTAATTTTGATCACATATATTGTTGATTTACAAATCCAACATCAAATGGTTCCATCAGACAGTGATGGAATAGATGCATGTTATTCATATTAGTTCAAAGTTAAATAAGAGAATAAGAAACTGTTAAAAACATTTCTGACTGGCATTGAAAACAAGATGCATCAAATACTGCATATTTTAAAAGATACTGTTTTAACTTTCATCTGTATAGAACTTTGATACCAAAATACTGGCTACTGTTGCTGCTTCACAACTGAATTTAGAATGTAGTGCCAGCAAGTGGCTGTGACCCTTATTTTCAGGCTGCATTGACAGAGTCATCTGTCTCAGGGGCTTTGATTCCCAGAGATTCTGAAGTTTTTCACATCTCACACCGATAAAAGGTCCTTTAAACTTTCTGAGTGAAAATTACAATGGTGCAGTTATGTAGCTTGGGGGTTGCTTGCTTCTTTGACAGATAGAAGCTAACATGTATTACTGTAATTATTGTGTAATGATATAGATGCAGTCTGCTCTATCCTGGGACTACTAAATAAGCTAGATTAGGCTTTTGAACATTTATTAAATGTTCCTATATTGGTAAAAATTATCAGTTTAAATACTTCAGAATAAGCCCTTTTCTAGTTTAAGATCTGTGGAATAAAGAGCAAAATATTTGTGCACAAATGCTATCAAAGTTTTTGAATACATCCCCACAAATAAATGGCATTCTGTTGAAGCATACCACGTCACTCATGAAGAGTACAGTCAATGTCATAAAATTCTTAGGTGGCCTGCACTATGAAATTATTTAGGAGGATGTTTCTCATTACCTTGTATAAAACTCTGTCTGTATACTGGTGTAGTATATTACTTCCTTCAAAGACCCACAGGATACCTGAATCGCTGGGGTTTTTTCTGCTTCAGTTGATACTTCTAGTTTACTCTGTAAAGGACATCCTCCATGATATAGTGTATGATTCGAAATAGCTGGAAGAAATTTTTAGTGTCTTTAGTTTGTAAGTGCTTCTAGTTAAGTCTGTGCCCCCTAGCAGCATTTTAAAAGGAATTTATTATTCTATTTAATCTGCAATTAGTGAAAACTGTAATCATGAGAATTTTGAAACCATTCTCTGGTTGCATGTGATGAAGAAATTATTCCAAATTTTTTGAGAGAGATTACAGCTCTAGCTCTTTCTAATGGCAGAAGCAGCGAGCAACCTATCTGAGTCAACATGTCAGCAGTATAAGAAGCTGCAAATTTCACACAATGTAAATCAGCATTGTAATCTGTGGAGCAACTGCTGATGGTCTTCAGAAAACCAGTTAGACACACTATGCTGGCTGTCCTAATTTCTGGCTTCTGTGCCTCACTGAAGTATCTAAAATTGTAGAAATGCTTTCCTAGTGTAGTCTTCTTATGAAACCTCTTGTTAAACATGATGCAGAGATGTTATGTATTGGTGTTTTTGGTGAAAAACTAGTGTGTAGTAGAATGAACAGTAATCAGCATTGCAGTTACAGGTGAGTAATGGATAAATGCATCTCACTGTTGAGAAGTGGCCTACGAAACAAAAATGTCTGTGAAGCCCTCACTCAGGTGATATACTGTTCATATGTCCAGGTTCACTGGAAGAGCTCTCAGCTATTCATAAGTCTTTCAGTAAATCTGTTCCTGAACTTAAATAAAAAAGAATTAAATCAGTCAGACCTTTACATAATGTAGAGTTTTTGAAAGTCTTAACTCCAGTAAGAAACTTATGTGATTCTCTAAAGACCGGAACACTAGATTCTTCTGTACACAAGAAATTTCATTGTAGGGGGGTTAACACAAATGATTTAGATGTTGGTGCAAACTTCCTCAGAGAAGGCAGAGCCTGCAATCCTATTCAGCACATTTGTTTTATAAAGACCAGCTGCAAAACCTGGATCCTGCTCCAGTTTCTAGAGTGTTCAGATTTGGGTGCTAGTACTTTTGGGCCTGCATTATGTTCTACATGGTATATTTGTGATATAGTCCAGCAGCTGAGATTTTATATTGTAGTTATTTCCACTTCAGATGTGAAGAGATGTCTCATCCTTGTTTTACTGAAAGGCTTTTTTTTTTTAATTTTTGCTTTTCTGCCTTTCTTGTATTGTGAAAAGCATTCACAACTGTAATTGCTTTCTATATATCTGCAATACATGTTATATGTGCAAATCTAAAGACACTTCCTAAAATTTTATTAAGAAAGTAAAAAATACTGTGGTGATGAAAACAGATGTGAGACTAACTGCTGAAAATGAACAGTACCCTGAAAGCACCTGACAGGTTTTTTCTTTGTATTTTCCATTTCTTTCTTAAATTGGGTCTTTGTTATTTTAAGTGGACTAGCCAGTCATATTTTTGTGAGTTTAGGGCATAGTATTTAATGCCAGCTGTTACTTAGAAAACAAGACTTGGAATAAGACAAAGAAAACTTTGAAAATAAAAATTTACTAGAAGGATACCATGCAAACTGTATCAAAAGCATTGCTGAATTCTAATAAAAATACATCTACTAGTCAATGAGATGGCTGGCCTTGTTATATAAGGAAATTTAGTTAAACACGACTTTCCCCATGTGAACCCATCTGTAACATTCACATTCCCAATCTTTCTTCATAGGAGCGGTGTTTCAGCCCATTATTTTTGTGACCTGGATATGCTCGCACAGCTCAGGTTCTGTCTGTTGCTGGGGACACAGACCTGAACACAGCACTACAGTGACCCAGATGGGGTCTCATGAGAGCGTAGTGGAGGGAGAGAATCATCCCCTTGACCTGGTGGCCGCACTCCCCTCTATGCAGCCCAGGATAAAATTGGCTTCCTGGACTACAAGTGCACATTGTCAGCTGATATTTAATTTTTCATCCACCAGTATCCCCAAGCCCTTCTCTGCTCTTGGCCAATTTATCTCTCGGTCTGTACTTCTAGTGGAGATTGCTGCCATGCAGGATCTTGTGCTTGGCCTTGTTGAGCCTCATGAGGTGCACATGGGGCCCCTGATGCTAAGTATAATAACAGCAGTTACATCAGTATTATTGATTGCCTAAGATCAAGATTGTGGAAAACATTCTTTATGAAAAAAGTTGGCCTTTCGTGGCCCCAGATCACTATACATGTTTTTATTTGCCTTGCTGATTTTCTGTGTGTAGTGACTGAAGTTGGTATTTTCCTGGTTGTTTATCTTTTTGATTGCAGAAGTAAGAATATTTATGTGATCTGTAACTAAACCTGCCAGGGAAATATGGCTTGTGCATCCATGCCCAGTTTTTTGTCTCAAAGTTAACTATTTATGTAACTCTTCTTGTATTTCACATTTCAACATGCAGAGACTTGTAGAAGACAGTTTTCTAAACACAGAGAATGAAAGATTTCTGCAGATGCATGGCAAAACATACCAGAGCGTCTCAACAATCCATGGTGGCAGGAAAATGCTTGTGTAATACCTTTAGAGGCTACCTGGAACAGAGGCTAGGCAGAGTTAAAGCAATAAAAGTATTTATTAAAAACGCCTTCAAAGGATACACCTTGGGCCAGAAAAGAGCCCAGCTGTGACTACGTCCAAGATGGACAATTGATCATGAGTTTTCACACTTTTATAAGTCTTGGTCCATTTAGATATTAGGGTTAATTGTCTAATTACAGCTTGTCCAATTACATCCTCCCAGACTGCTCTCCTCAATTAGCTGTTGTTGACACTTTTTGTGCCTGAGGCTGCAAAGGTGTCCTTGGTTCTCAGGCTGTAAAAGGATTGTTTTGTCTGACTAAACTGTGAGAACTTGCTAACACTTTATATGGAGTTCAGAGATGTATACTAATGCAGTACAGAATCTGGGAAATATGAAAGCTAAAACTTAAGGCATCATGTGAACAAAAGGATGTGGAAAAATCTTATAAATTCTTTGCAAATTATTGTCAATTGAGTGATTTAGACATGAGTTTAGCAGACCCAACCAAATAGTTTCAAAAGGTAAACTCCTTAAAATCAATGCAGTCCTGAAGCGTCTTTCTTGCTCATAACAACAATTTGGTGTTCAGAGCCCTCCTTCTCAATTCCTTTACAGGAAAAGGGGCATGCTGGGTGAGTAAAAGAGACTGACTGTTCCTCAGAGAAGCACAAACAAATTGTATTGAGGATGACAGGGGGTCATAACACTGATCCAGATTTGGGAAAGAGCTGAGAGAACAGTGTGAAGAAAGGGAGATGCGAGATGATGTTACCCCCATGTGTGTAGCCTGGCTTCGTGCCACAGCCAGACTAAGATCTCATGGGAAAAGACAGACCCACAGCATATTTATCTCACAAGTACAATGCAGAAACCAGGATCTGTCCCAGAAAAGTGTCTGTCAAGGGGTGTGAAAATAAAGTAGTGGAGATTATTCAACATTGCATCAACTTCCAAACCTTGTAGTGAATAGCTGCATCAAAATTCATATGCACAAAAATAACCCACCCATGGCTCATAGTTGCTTGTTTATGTGCAGACTTATTTCTTAAGTAAAGCAATTCAAACTCTGATGACTGCTGAGAGTGGCAGGAGTTGCTGAGGTCCTCCTCTGAAAATCTCCTCATAGTCTTTGGCAATTACTGATAAAGGCAGCTTTGGCAGGGGGTTGCTGTTCATTCTGGCATGGATTTTTGCAAGGCTTCTAACTCTAGCTGAGCACAAATACACATCTACTTGAGGCCTTTGAGGGGGGGACTTGAACTAAGTCCGTCTACAAACTGGAGCCTGGAGAAATAAATACCAGGGGTTTGGGTTGTTTACATTAAGAGAAGAGAATATTTTAATATATTAAAAGTTGTTAACTTCTTTCAGAAACTTTGCTGGAAACAAGTGACCAAGTTTAAGGAATGAAACATGATTCCCAACAGCTTGCTTTTCTTTCATATTCACATGATAATAATTCCCTGTCAAGCCAAACCCTCAGCTACCTTTTTCCACTGGAAAATTCCCCTGTGGTATAGATAACAGGGACAGCTGAAGTACTGCTTACTTCTCCCACTCTTTCTGTGCTCTTCAAGATGAACTTGGCATATTGGTTGACTTCTGAGTTTTCCTGCTGGCTGTGTGTACTCCTTGTTGGTAGGAGGTGCCATTTATATCCTGAAGAGATCAGAGGATAAATGATGACTGTATCTCACAACATGGGCTCAGTAGTCTGCCATGATCCTTCCTTGTATGCTGAAGGCTCAGTGCTGTGGAATTCTGCGCAGTGTCCATGCTGAGATATGCGTGCAAATCCCATGAGTTTGAATTCCAAAGTAGTTGCTTGTGCTTAAGAGAATCTGAAATGCTGTCCTGAGGTAGGGTAGATCTGAAACACAAACTACAGTGCAAATCTATTGTGAAAATATATCATGTAAGGCTGAAAGCTCTTACCTGCTTTTGGCTGATGGGTGATAACTGGGAAACTAATGAGTTTAAACAACCAAGCTCCAAAGAATGTTCTTTCTGAGGAAACAAGGGGAATTTTCCAAGAGTGTTTCCTAGTCTTCATGAATCATAAGAGCGCTAGCTGCATTCAGAATTGCTCACTTTATCTGAACATCCCTGGCCATTAGCCAGAAGAGGAAAAATGGAAGAAAATAATGGAATAGCTGTTTTTTCTTATATCTAATGAAAGAACCTATTATTGTCCTTAACACAGAGAATAAGTGAAAAGTAAGTAGGTTTTTTTTAATTTCAAAACAGATAACATGAAGAAACCATGAAAAGAAGAAGAAACTGAGAGGCAAATGATGGAAAGGAAGCTAAAGTTTTTTCCTGGAAGTTCGGTGGTTCTAAGATTAATCAGTTGCAGTAATTGAAATTGTGCTAATAGTGACTCTGTGTCAAGCAAAGTAATGTTTGATGGTTTGTGTGGCATTTCTGAGACACATGGGGCTGGTATCAAGCCTGATGAACAAGCTGTTCAGTGTGGTAAATGAGGCCTGCACTAGGGCTTCCTGCATTCTGCATAATTTGCTTCTTTATTTACTATCATTAGCAAAGTACCTTTATTGAATGCAATATAAACAGATTTCCACAGTATTTTTCCAAGCTTGTTTGTATTGCTTAGGAATGACTGGAATAGTGTGTGTGGGGGGGAGGGGGTTTTGCTTGGGTGTTTTGTTGTTGTTATTGGGTTTTTTAGTTGGGTTTTTTATTTTATAGTCTATTATGAATAAAATTTTTGTCATTGTACTGCCCAAACCAATTTTTTTCTGCTGCTAAGTACACTCTGCACATTTTTCACTTCTTTGCATGGCTGAGATCAGAATTAATTGGAGTTAAATATACAATGCTACAAAATCACTGAATTAGTGATAGCGATTAGTGATATTTCTGTTATGCTTTTAATATAATTTTTATATGCCAAATGCTACACAACAGAAAGTGTTATCTTTCCACTTAGATTTATTCTGAAAATATGATTAAGTTTTTTTACTTGTTTGTCTCCTATTGCGATCATTTAGACAACTGTGGTATGTAAATGACTACTGGATGAATCTCACAATTAAGCCTTGTGGATAATGAAGACAGAGAGGATGTCTCCAATAACTGAAAGAAAACTTGTTCAATTAATTTTAGAGTTAACTCAGTATGGGAAAAGCTTCCCTGCTTTAAAAATATTTTATTTTTGAAAAGTGAAGACAAATCAGTGCAGATGCTGCTGTCCTTTTCCTTGGATAGTTCAAAATGGTTTGTATTTTAAGAATCAGGGTTGGCAGGCATTTATTCCTGGACAAATCTGTGCTTGTTAAGTTGTGGCCAAAAAAAGAGAAGGGGGAGGGGGTAAAGTTATGAAATTAAGAAATTAAAAATTATAGGAATTCTATTCTTTTGAAGGATACATTTTAAAAACTCTGCATTCTGATTTGCATGAGGGCCTCAGCACAGTATACTGTCTGGACTCATAAAATACGTGAAGCTTCACCTAAGGTCAGATGCTCAGAGTACATGCTGCTGAGTGCTAAAAAGGTACCTGGCTGTTGAGCTTTCTTTTAGGAACCCTGCCAGCATATGGTCTGCTGTGGGACAAAAGGAGGAGAACCATGGAGAGCACACATCAGGCTATGTGTTCTCCTTGACCTCACTGCCCAGCTGCTCTTTGAATGCTGTTCTGCACCAGTGAATTGAGGGGAAGCTTTATGCTCTCCTTCCTCCCTCGTATCAAAGTGGGAAAAAGCTATGTCATGCTAGCCCGAAAGAGGGGAAATCGAAACTGAATGAGAGTAGGTATAAGTTAACTTTTTTTTTTCTTTTTTTTTTTTTTATTTTAGGTGAGAGTGGTCAGGCACTGAAACAAGTTGTCAGGAAAAGCTTTGGGTGTCCCATCCCCGAAAGTGTTCAAGGCCAGGTTGAATGAGGCTCTGAGCAATCTGGTCTAGTGTCAATGGCAGTGGGATTGGAAGTAGATGGCCCCTTTGAACACAAACTATACTTTGATGGAGGCATAGTTCAAATTATACTGTGCTGCAGGCATAGTTCCTTCATCCCAGAGCCCAGTTGTTCCCCAGAAGACAAAGCCTGCCTGCTCAGACTGTGCAAGTGCTAGAGTGTGTCCCCAGGTAGACATAGGGCTATGTCCTTGAGAAATCATTAGGAATTGCATGGAGACACAAGACATTATTCAAGTCATTCAGATGTTGTTTTTCAGCTAAAGTCTGTATTCCCACTTCTAATCTCATTTACAAGCTGATGCTACCTTCTAGAAAGTAATTTTTAAGGCAAAGGTAGGAAACTAAGGAATCGTAGATTTCATACCTCAATAGGGACAGATAACCTTTTACTTTGGGGAAGAGAGATGGTAGGGGAGTAGGCGGTCAAAAATACATATGGGAAAGTTAATGACACAGTAAACATGTGTTGGCTTTTTATATTCAGCTATTAATGTTTTTGGTTTTGTTTTTAATTTTTGGACACAGGACCTGTGAAGGGCGAAACATCCGGTACAGGACATGCAGCAATGTGGTAAGTGAAAAACAGCTTTGATGTGATACAGTTCATCTCATATGATAATCGTGTCCATATTACTGCAGATAATTTGATGAAGTTATAGTGAGAATCTTGTAGCTATCTAAACTATTTTCATGCCACAGAACCCAGAACCATAGGCAAACCTTTGTCTTGAAATGTGGAGAGATTATGGCATAGTCTGATGCTAAAACTGTCTGGAAGGGATTGGATTCAGAGCCACCATAAACAGAGAAACTTCAGGCCTGCTCTTTACAACCTCTCTTGCAGAATCAAGACATCTTGTATTCCCAGTAGGGCTTTGATAACCAGCTGGCTCATGTTGGGTAGTCTGTCAGGCTGGAGGATTAAGCTGTTAAGAATTGAAGACAAGTTAGTAGAAGATCTGTGATTCTATGATTCTATATATTTCTGTTCACGTCTGCCCTCACAGCATTTTAATTCTGTTGTGTGTCTTAGAAAAGCAGTTTTACATAGCCTGTATCAGTGTTTTGGCATTTCCAAAGGCTCTTGCTGTTCTTTTTTAATATGTGGCAAATATAGTTTTCAATACAATAAAGTAAGAAACTTCAACTTCTGTCTCAACAAAGTGAAAGTGTGTTTTCACTGTGGAAAATTGAAATAGAGGCTTTCATATGGAAAGTTTTATTGGGTGCCAAGAATAGTAAAGGCTCTCAAGTTACATGGAGAAATGTCAGTTTTACCAGTAAAGATGGAAAATGCAATCAAACGTACACCGGGCCAAGCTTTCTCATGCCTGATAGGGACATATTCAGAAGCCTTTCAATACATGCTTTGTTTAAAAAGTTTAAAAGTTTAACTTTAAAAAAAAGGAATATATTTGCTCATATTTAGCTTATCTTTTCTTCAATAGACCGCAGTTCATAATGAAAGAAACCGCTTCTATCTGAGTTGTAGTCTCCCATAAAGTAAGATTTCTCTCAGTTCTTTAAGAGCTGGGCTTTGATAATCCCTGTAAGTCCCTTCCAATGCAGAATATTCTGTAATTCTGTGATTCCTCTGAAATTTTTCTGATTGTATCATTTGAGTTCCTGAAATGTCTCATCAGTCTAGCCTTCACCTTCCCTAGCTGACAGCAACTGATTTGCTGGCAGATTAACAGTCCAATTTTCCTCTGAGGAATTTCAGCTACGTTACATCTAGGTAAGGAATGGAAGTTTGATTTTTGCTAGTCAAGTTGCAGGCCATAGCTCTGCCCTATGACACAAGAAAGAAAAAAAAAAAAAAAAAAAAAAGAAAAGAAAAAAAGGGAAGAAACAAAGAGATACTGCTAAAGGCTAATTAAAAGAATAATTGGATGACAACGAAACCCCTTTGTTTTGTTTTGGTTAGGCATTGCATGCACATTGGGTCTTTCTGCATCTGATCTGCCCTTGTGTATGTTAAGAGCAGTGTGGCAGAGTACATCCTGCTCTCCTGCCATTATGTTCCCGGATCACTCTGATGAAAGGCTGCGGCTTTAGCTGGGTTGTAACCCTTATTTTGGAATCACTGAATTTCCAGGAAAGGGAGTATTTCTTTAGATGTTATTTTTAGCTTAGGTTCTGCTTTGCAAATGTGCACCTGAACAGTTTTCCTTCAAAATAAAACCTTGCATAGTTTTGTCAGTCAATTCCTTTACATATCTTTTATTTGGCAATACTGACTCTAGCAGCGAAGCATACAGCTGCAGAACTCACTTAATTATTTAATACCAAATAGTCCAAAATGAAGCCTTCAAGCTTTCAGCTTTACTGTGCTGAAATCAGTGACAGTTTTTCCTCTGAAATATGAAGACCCAGGACTGGTTTTATGATTTCAAACTGTTTTTGGGAGGACCGTAAAGAATGGCTTGTGCAGTGTAAATCTAAAGCTATTAGGAACCCCAGACTTGCATCTCTAAAATCCATTCTGTTACTGTATTGTGCTGCTGTAACACTGAAATACTCTTTGTCTCTTTCAGAATAGTAAAACAAAAAATTAAATTATGTACTTTGCCATTAATGTAGTCTACTTTTTTTGTCTCCACACACACACAAACTGGATCTGCATACACAAATTTTGTCTGCATACACACAAATATGTTCTTGAAAACAGTTCATTAAGCTCATAACTTAATGAAGCTTGTGAAATTCTGCACTAGAAAAAGTCTGCAATATTGTGTGTATTTTTGTTAACTCAGATTTTGCCTTTCAAGATTTCATCCAAAAAGACACCGAAAATTAAGAAAATGGAAATTACAGGCTCATGAGACCTACGTTTTCAGCTGTTACATGACAGTGTTTGAAGGCAAAAGAGATCAAATCCCCCCATTCCAAGCTTTCATTACCATTATCTTGTGCATAGCTTGAGGAATGATAAAATAACCACTATTTTATTTCATTAAATAACCAGTATTTTTGTTTTTTGCAAGCTGCCTTTCTGTGAACTGATTTGTTTCTTTAATGACCCTCCTCTTGCAGGAAAGAATGGGTAGTCATATATACTAAAAGCAAATTATTTGTAATGTGAAATTGGAGAATTAGAAGAATAGTTTTGGAGTCTGGCAATGAATACATTTTATAGGCACTATCATTTGCAAGATTTTGTTACAGCTGGTTTTAATTCATCCCGAAATTAAATTACAGAAGGGGAAAAAGATGAGATAAAGAAAAAGAGAGGCAAGGGGAAAGAATGGCATGCCTGTTGTCCCATTTACCTATATTAATAATTCCACAGATGCTGAATAATTTTGCATAATAAAGACTGTAGCAAAGACTGATACTGCTGTCTATAAAGCTTCTGAACAGTCCTCAAAAGAGTAAATCCAGTTCAGTATATTTGCCACTTGCATTGTCTGTTGATGATCAGAAACTGGAAAGATTATGGGTATAAAGCCACATGTGTAAATAGTAAAAGAAGGAATGAGAGAATCTGAAGATGATTTAGGGTTGAATTGCATCTGCTTTTTTTTCTTATTTTTATTCACATGGACTTAAGCGTATTTCCAGTCATTTTAGAATATAATCATAGGAGGGAGAGAGGGAGTAATTTGTTTTTCTTTAGAAAATCAGTCTGAATGCAATGAAAACATGTTTTTGCAACTATCTAGGTTGTACTGAACATTATGCAAAGTAAACAAATACAATTCCAAACTCTGAGTAGGATTTTTTTACTTATTCTCTTTCCTTTTTTTTTTTCCTAAGCTAGCACACTCTTTTTTTCCTTCTTCTGTGTGCAGTATTGGTTGCCAGGTGCTCTCCAGCTTTTGTACCAAGCTGTCATACCACCTCATATGCCCTTTCTCTTTTTTTTAGTCCTTCTGCCACACTACTGTCTCTTCCCTTCATTTATATGAAAATCACTCTGAAGGTTGTTTGTTGGAATATGTACTGTCTTTATGCCTTCTTCTCAATTATCAGAATTCTTCTTGTGACTGAAAAAAATTTTATTTTCCCTGATATTTTTCCTTTCATTGCATTGCTTTCTGAATCAAAAAAAAAGGAGAGAAAGAAAAAGAAACAAAAGATGAGACTGACACTGAAGATGCACAGCATTACTAGCTCCTTCAACAAGGTTTCTGTTAAGCCAAGATAAAATTTGTAGATTGTAGATCCCATTAGTCAGGCAACCAAAGCTTGCAAACACCACGTGCAACCGTTTTAATATATACCTCACTTTCTTAACTTGGCTGAAGTACCAGCTGTAATGTCATCCCCCATTTTTTTGGCTTGCATTCAGACAAGCTACTTCCATCCCTGTTTCTTATCAGCTCATGCTGCATTTTGTATACACCAGTACTAGTGTTGTTCATCTTACTTTCTACAAAATAACACAATCTTCTTTCCATGCTCTAAACCCCAGCCTGGAAAATGTCAAACCTAAACTTCCATATAAGTACATAATTCTCAGAAGCACTGGCTAATGTGTATGAGAAGTATCATCACCAAGAAGATATTATCAGACCTACAAGAATGATTAGCAGAGTTTAATTTTTCTACCCAGTGGTGATTGAAATGCCATTTTGCAATCAAACCTCCCAATTTATATTTTGCAGTAAAATATAAAAAACATATTAAACAAATTATAGGCACTTCACATATCTCCTTACTAACATACATTTTTTTAATGTAAATTTAGTTTTGAATCGGAAATTCTTCTAAACACAGATAATTTATTGTGACTACAGTCTGTTCTTCAAACTACCAGATTTTGATAACTTCCATCCTATTTCTGATTGGCTGCATTTTAAAACCTCAGTGTGTCATCTAGAAATTATTTCTTCATACTTGGAAACAAGTGCTTTTTAGTATCTAGCAAATGACAGAAGCTTGGATGTCTGGGTTTGCAATCCTTTTAGCAAGCAGAACTGTGAATCTGTGACAATTAAAAAATAGAACAAAAAACCCACATTGTGTCCAGTTAATGTGAATGTAAAAAGAAACTTTTTTGCCAAAAAAATCTGAATTGCTTCCCTTACAGTAATATTTCATGACTTGTCAGGACTCTGGGTAAATCATAGTTTTAAATTCAGTATTTCTGACAATTTTCTTTTTTTTTAATTTGAATGGCTCATTTTTGAGCTCTTCGATACTATGGCACTCTCAATGCCTTTAGGAAAGTATGCTGTAATATTATGTATTCATGTTAGTTTTTGACTGAAGTTCTTGGAAGTTTTCATGCTGAAATTAAACTTACTGTATCTAATTTAAATGCTGGTTTTAATATTTAAAAGAGATGGACCAAAAAAATGAAATTAAAATTACACAGGAGGCTGCATATTGAACTATTTGCCAAAATGGGATCATACTTCCAAGAAAGGCATTATTTTGGTGAAAAAAATTATTTTATAAATATTTATAATGACAAATATTAAGGGAATTTTGCATTTATAGTTCACTGACAATTTTAGCTCTCATCTCCATGCCATGTTTACTTGCTGATATTTCCCCATTTTCTTTGTTCCTATTATTTTTCTCAAGCTTATCTCTGTCAGATATTGCAATGTCTTGGGGTTCTTAGATAAAGCTTTAGTATGAGCCCCTCTCAATCAAAGCAACTAAGTACAACCCTAAGTTATTTCTAAGTTCATGGGAGTAGACTATTGAAAAATCTGTCTGCAAGAAAGGTAATTCAAGCAGGGCACTCAACAAGGCTTCAAGGCTGAGTGAAGTTTCTGTTAAATCCCTAGATCTCCTAAGTCCCTGTGTTTTTTTATCTAAAGTTCTTATTTGGTCTTAGACAAGCCCCTACTTGAGGACTTCAGGTTTTCTTTCTTGGTAGGGAAATTAGTGCAGCTGCAATGCTGTGAGTACTTCATGGAACTGATTCAATAAGCTGTTCTGTCAGATGCTGCACAGAGTAGTCCAGTTGTTAGTCATTTTTTGTACAGAGGAAGAGCTCCAGGTATAGTAAATCATTCTTGGCCTCTGCAAATATACAAGCACATATATTGTAAACTGTTTTAAAGTTCCTCAACTGTTTCCACGTATCACTGCTTAGATAGGATCTTCTACATTTCACCCACTAAGTAAACTTTAAAAAGTCTGACCCTCTTTTGTCCCGTGAAATCTGATCTACCTATCACCATCAAGGGACATCTGGGATTCATCTTATCTTTTCCAGCGGATTGTTGATTAATGGAAATTGTTTTGAATGGGATTCAAACATGGCAAAACTCCATGGACCTTATGAATTACAATAGGGTAAAATAGTAGGTCAAGTTTAAGAAAAAAAAAGAAAATCGATGTGAGGAAGAAAATGAAGCCATAATAATATGGACCGCATTACGTGCCTAAGAAGTGAGGACGAAACTCCTGTGTATATTTTAAAATGGGTTTCCCAGATCAAAGGGGTTTCTGATCACCTTTAAAATTATATATATTTTCATGGCTGTACAGGAAATCTTGACCTGACAGGATGTATAGGGATTATAGGTATCCAGCACAGGCTCAGTGTTTCAGTTCGTATCTCATGAACCTTTGTGATCTAAAAGTCATAAAAGACCCACGTAGGACTCACAGAATTAAGGGAGGAACAGTTGTTTCCTATTCACTGGAATTTTTTCATCCCTGAAAGGCCTTCATGAATAGGAAGTTTGAAGATAAATGGATCTAGATGAAACTCTGAAGTTTATTAGTTCTTTCTGATTCTTCAAGGAGTGCAGTGGCAGCAGTTCCTCATATCTGCAGGGGCCCATAGATATTTTCCAAAAGAAAACAAAACTGTTAAGACTTGGCCATAGTACCAAAATTGGAATAACCTGAATCAGGACTGTGGTAGTTTTAAGGCAAGTTAGCAGGGCTGCCACATACTCCAGGCCAAACACAGGCCGTGCAGATGTGGTTAGCCAAATTCCTCACAGGACCACATAGCCCATGCAGAGATGCACTACCTCGTGCTCACTGCTACGCTGACTTGGCCCATGACTTCTGGCTGTCTCAAAAGTTCCTGTCAGTCTGTTGTGCAGGTACCCAAGCTGCATACTGTTACACAGCTCCCCAATCAGACCCTTAGCTGGACCAATATGTAACTTCACTCAAGCCAATGGAGCAGTGCTACCTGGTAGCCATAGAGGGTCCCCTTCCTCTAAACCATCATGCAAGTACCAAAAGCAGGCTGATTTTTTTCAAGAAAACTTTTTGGAGTTAGTTTATAATTTCTCTTGTCTAGAAGCCAGCAGAAATAAGGCACAGCAAGACTGCCTCAGAACAGCAAGTGGCCTTATCTAAATGTGTGCAAATTGTTTAGAAGAAAATAGCAATTTACTTGAAAATATATGCAAAAAACCCCACTAGTTTTACCTTATCTTCTGTTTTAGCAAATAGAATACTTATTTATAGGCTGAGAACTTATATTGGGCTTTTATAATATGTTTGCACAAATGTCAGCACAAAGAGGCTCTGATCTCCACTGACATATAATACAAATGAAAAATAGTAAATTTAAGTTGAGAAAAAAAAAGTGGATGTGCTAAGTTTTGTGCAGTTCCTATATTTTCAGTCTCAGTGACCTCCTTTTAAAAATGAGAAATGTTCAGAATTCAAACCTCAGATTTTCTCGACACTGTCCATTTTGGCATAAAAAAATATTATACAGCTTGTGTAGGTATTATACATGAACATGCAAGTACTTGTGCTTTTTTAAGCAGAAGAAAAGATTCTTCCTGAGGGAAAGACATCTCCAATGCCTTCAGGTAAATTTAGGATTCAGGATTTCAGCAGGGGAAAAGTTTCTGCACCAGGCTGTGACACTTTTTCACATCTGTGTGCCAAGATAAGTATGTATGTCGGTGTTTCTGACTGCTTGCATGTATTCTTAATTGCTTGAAGTTTCACATGAAAACTTCTTTAAACACAAGCTCTGCTATTTAAATCCATTGTTTTATTTTGACCACAGTATCAAAGACTGGAAGTATTTAACATCAGTCCTGGTCACCTGCCGTGTCCTGAAGGCTTATTATGTTGAAGAATGTTTTTTATTTCTTTGATTAAGAAGTAAAATCCAACACAACAAACATAGTATTGAGTTCTCTACAAAGCAGGATTATGAATTCTGTGTGTCGTGTGCTTTATTGAGCCTTTTTCTCTCTGTAAAAATAAAGCTGTTACAAGCCAGGAAGTTCTGAAGGTAGAGCCAAGCTTGAACCAAACTAGAGAGTTGGCTTGGATTTCTGCATCCGAGCCTTGGCTTGGGTATCTGCCAAACCAATAGACCTTACTGTATTCATTTACAGACAGAAAAATTCACAGAAGGGTAGGCACCAGAAGATTTTGTGGTAGGAAATAAGGCCACTGTGTTCTTCTTTTCTTGTTTGAAAATAGAACTAAAGCAGATCTTGGGTCAAGCTGTAACTATCTTATTGTTCATCCTTTGTATAAGAGCAGAACATAAAGACCACTTTTTCTCTAATTACAGAGCTGTAGAGGAATAATGAATTCCCCACATATTTTTCTGCTTGCTTCAGTGTCCAAACTTTGCCTTGTATCAAAAGTTTGCCCAGATCATAAAAAGACCCTGATTGCCCCTCAGATTTTCTTTATATTTTAAAGTCAAACTGAAATACTTGCAACATTTTTTTTATTCTTCTGTATTATATTGATAGAAAAACTGAGTTCTCCAGCAGTAAAATACCAGTTACAGGTCTCGACTTTCAACTTCCACTTTCAAAAAGGAAAAATGAGCTCTGGGTTATTACTCTTTGTTATATATTTTTCTAGAGTTAGATTTAACCCACATCATTTTCTTCTTTTATGTCTTATTCCATTGAGCCTTTTGTAACAGGAAAACTATTGCCTTCTACTTAGATCACAGAACTTTTGACTGGAGTTTGACCCTTTACTTTTGGGGTGCATCAGACTCGAACACAAAGTGAATTAATTGAAAATTTCCTCATGTGGCACAAAGAAAATTAGATGACAATCTGTGGCTAAGGCCATAGCTTGTATGTGTGTATAGTCCACAACAAAAAAGGTTTGGAATGTTGCGACCCAAGATTATTCAACATTCAAACAAAATAGCCATAATCACATTCCAACAGTGAATGAGGCCAGAAGGGCTAACCTGGGTTTAAGCCAAGGGCTTACAAATGACAAATTCATAGCCAAGGCTGTGCCATGTTCCTTTGGGAGGAGATTTGAAAGCTTAGTTTTTAACACAGATTTTATTTTAGATTTTAATAATAAAAAAATGATCCATTCATGTCACAAGGTGTCATGCAGCCTCCATGTCTTTCATATCCAAAGCTGTAATAGTTTGCCCTTCTAAAAAAATACAGAAAACTGTGAGTGAATGAAGGGATAAGAATAGATCTGAGAAACATAGGTGATTATTTAAATTTAAGAAGAGATATTTTCCCTCGACAGCAATAAGACTGGGAGCATAAGAAGTCTGGGAATAAGCCAGACTTATTGTCATTAATGATTGTCTAATAGGAAGAAGTAGTTTGAGGGCAAACAGAAAATACAAATATCCCATAAGTATATTGTCTAGTTACATGATTGTGCGTACATCAATAATTTTCATACCAAGCCTACCATCAACACGTAGGATTGTCTATGATTTAGGATTTAAAAAAAATGTTATAGTCCTCAAGCAGAGGGGGAACAACTGTTCATTTCATCTGGTACTTTACCAGATGTCATCCAGGAGCAGATCTCCTTAGGGCAGCAAGGTGGAGGACTCCACGATCTTAATAATCTGAGGTAGTCATACTGCCAGCATTTGCTTCTTTTTCTCTCAGTGCTTATGATGTTCAATGTTTTTTGTAAAGCTTAGCTCTTATGTTCCTGTAATTGTGCGAGAAATTCAAGTTACTTCTAAGAAAGCCCTAGTGAATCCCTAGCCTTTGCGGGTGCTTGCAAAAGAAGACTTCAAATATCATTCTTCAAGGATCAAATACTGGAAAGGAAACAAAAAGAACTCATGTTTATTTTGCCTGAAGACTCATGATTTTAAAGCTCCTCTTGTTCTCTTGAGAACCTGTCTAATGTTCTTCAGTGCTAAGTAGCAGCAAGAAAGTATATGTGGGTAAGAAAAGCCTAAAATTCTTGTCAACAATGTGCTTTATGCAGTAGGAGTGGTCTTTGGTTTTTATATCGGTAAACTGAGTTCAGAGTTAGATTTATATGTCTCACAAATCTCCTGAAGAATTAAAAAAGGTTGTTGTTTTAAGATCTCCTCAGTTGGAAGTCCCTAATTATGTGAGCTATGAAATCTTAGCTTAAAGAAATGCAAATGTGTATCAAATGCTTCTGATTCATTTTGCCACAGCAGTTGATTTATGTCACTGAGGCAAAAAGAAGAAAAGCTAGTGGCAAGAGGTTAAAAAAAGAAACAAATCACATAGTTCTTTTTTCTCTCTCCTCAAACAAAGGGTAAAACCTGTCTTCAACAGAGTGGCTGTGCACACACGTTTCTCCACATACGTGCACAAGTAGAATGAGTTCCAGCAAGAGCATGGTGACCCTCTTTTGCTTAACCACAAGGCTGTGGTTAAGACATGCATAGTGCATTTCTTATTTCCCATTTACATATGGTTTTGGTGTTCTTTCAATACTTTCATGGAAAGAAAGAAAGGTATAATCCTCTGTTGAATATGTGTCTTTTTTGTCTAAGCAGAAACTGTCTCCATCTGGCAGCTGTGGAGCACCGCCAGCCGCACGATACTGCAACTGGTGGTCCTGAATAGGCCTGCTGATCTTCTCCTCCTTCTTTTCTGCAGGACTGCCCACCAGAAGCAGGTGATTTTCGTGCCCAGCAGTGCTCTGCTCACAACGATGTCAAGTACCAGGGGCAGTTGTATGAGTGGCTTCCCGTCTCTAATGACCCTGACAACCCATGCTCACTGAAGTGCCAAGCCAGAGGAATGGCTCTGGTTGTGGAGCTGGCACCAAAAGTTTTGGATGGGACACGGTGCTACACTGAATCCCTGGACATGTGCATCAGTGGCTTGTGCCAAGTAAGGAAAGCCCTGCCTCAACCCCTCTCCTCATGACTCCCCTCCTCAGATCTCTCTCACATGCTAACTACCGCTCCTCCTCCATACTTGTGTAATTTTAGAGTCTTTATTTTATTAATCTGTTTTCATTTACTTAAATTAATTTCTTTTACTGTTGGGTTTTGGGGTTTTTTTGCAGGGGGTGGCGGTGGAACGGGGAGACGTGCATAATCTCAAATTTTATTTTCTCACTTTATGCTGCTCCCTTGGGGCTCTTTTGAAGGATTTTATGATGTTTTTGAACTGTTCTCTGTAGCTGCAATAGCATATCTGATTTGAAGCACCAAGTATAAAGTAATGTTGTAGCTTTTAATTTACATACATCAAAGTTTTCAAGGTCTATGAGTCAAATTACATTAACTTTGAGGATTATTGCTCCTGGTAAATCAGAAACCTGTATGGCAGTAGATGAGGCACTAAAGTGAAAAATACTGCCATTTTTCCTGTAGGACTAAGCAAGCTGCTACATCTCCTTGGACGTTAGCATTCCTTATTAGTTACCAATGAAAATTAGTAACAAATGGGGACATTTTGATCCTTCACTTCACAGCGTGTGGAGATCTCTTGGTCATTCAGCCAATTTAGTTTTTTATTACTTTGGTGCTTTTATTTATACATTGGTGCTCTATCATTGCTTCTGTTAAATTACTTACTCTGTCTACATCAGACTTTATTCTTCTAAACTACATGTAGGCTACTGGTTGATGAAGGGGAGGACTTTTTCACCATCTCTGCTAGGTTCTGAGCACACCTAAGTCTCAAAAACAGTTGAGTGTAGATTCATGTTTCATTGCACAGTGACCTTAAAATCTATGTAAACTTGATGTGGTGTTGGCTTTCTAATGTATTTTTAACTGCTTTTTTTTTGGGGGGGGGGGGGGGGAGGGGGGAAGCTTTCCTCCCTATTTCTTTTCTCTTTGATTTTCTGTTCTGAGCCAGAAGCAGTCCTGAAGTAAATGAAATGGAGTAGATAGTTCCTGGATTAGTCTCATTTGTAATCTGAAGAAGGCAATCATCTAGACCTCTTGGCTTAAACCAAGGGCATGTATCTCAAATTTCTAGATTGTCTAATGAAACAGACTATTTTTAGTCTTGCTTTCTGTTTTCAAACCTTTTAAAGACTTGACTGGAAGCACAAAGATCTGGATGGAAAGAAGATTAAAAGTATTTTGCATGTAGTGGCCTAGGATTTACAAGCAGGCTGATTTCTGGCCTAGTCCAAATATGAAGCATACTTTTCCTTAAGAAAACTATCCCTTAGAAACAGAGTTCCTAAGCATCTGAAACAAACTCATTTGTATTCTCATGGCATTCTTACTTGGAAGTCTGAAGGTAGCTGCACTGCTAAAACTATAAACACTGATGTTATTTCTCTGTGGCTTGAGAATAGATATAATATACTAGCAGTAGTGAGTAATTTTAGTTAAACTAACTATTTTCTTATATATCCTAAAATGGTGGAATAATTTTTAATGCATAAATGACTTTATAGTTCCCATGTTCTTCAGCATTCAGTTTCTTCAACGGATTTGCAATATATATACAATTATGGCATTTTTGAGGATGACCAAAAAAATTAAACTATAAATGCTCATGCTGTATTCCTCACAGTAAAAAATGGGTGTGTTAAATTTAAATCAACTCAAAATATTATTGTCTCAGTGTATCCCTGTTAGCCTGTCGTACCTTTGTGACAGTAGAGGTACTGCATTAAAAAATCCATAATTAGATTTGTCCTAACTATATGCTATAGGAGAAAAATTGCTTTACCATCTATCACAGCAATAGCTAGTCCTACATAAGTAGTCCAGAATTGTAAAGAGTATGGAATTGGCCATATAAATGGTGAGCTTCCTTTAAAAGTAATGATCTTCCACTGCTTCTATAAAGGTTATTTTAAAAATTTTGGAAACCATAGTGTTATGGAAGAACCAGTGGGGCATTCTTTCTCTGTAACATTTGTGTGAATAAACTTATTTCTGTAATTATGGAGAATGCATGTAAACTTCAGGCAAGAGAAAATGTGATTTTAGGAATTATTTCTATTCATTTGCAGCTGCAGGCTACCACTTACCTAAAGTGGTTGACATAATGTAAACATAATAATCGTGGGTCTCAGCAGTTTGTGAGAGTTCATAATGAACCTGGAAGGAAAGCAACATATTCATGAGATGTCTCTGAAATGGCATGATTTGGGGCAGGCAACTTTATTAATATACATATGTTTTGTCACAACTGCAAAAAATGAAGTCTCCTAAGATGTATCTTCCATATAAGGTCCTGAAGATTAAAAAGTGAAGTGTGTTTCTTATGTAGTTTAACAGCAAGAGCCAGATTCTGTACCTGGTACCGGGCAACCCTGGTTTTGTATGCAGAGAATGAGATGCAGCAGAGCAGCCCTGCAGAAAGGGACCTGGGGGTCCTGGCAAGTTGAACATGGGTCAGCAGTGCCCTGGCAGCCAGGAAGGCCAACCCTGTCCTGGGGTGCATCAGGCACAGCATCACAGCTGGGCAAGGGAGGGGATTGTGCTGCTCTGCTCTGAGCTGGGGCAGCCTCACCTCCAGTGCTGGGGGCTGGTTTGGGTGCCACAATATAAGAGAGATACTAAACTGTTAGAGAGTGTCCAAAGGGTCACAAAGATGGTGAAGGGCCTTGAGGGGAAGGTGTATGAGGAGTGGCTCAGGTTACTTTTTCTGCTCAGCCTGGAAAAGAGGAGACTGAGGGGAAATCTCTTTGTGGCCTTCTACATCCTCATGAGGGGAAAAGGAAGTACCCATCTCTTCACTCACACGGCCAGTGACAGGATTTTCGGAAATGGCATGAAGCTGAATAGTAGAAGGTTTAAATTGGACATAAGGAAAGAGATTCTTCACCCAGAGGTTGGTTGGGCACTGTAATGGGTTTCCCAGCAAAGTGGTCACAACACCAGCCTGTTTGAATTTAAGAAGCGTTTGTACAATGCTCTCAGGTGCATGTTCTGAAATTTGGAGTGTCCTGCACAGGGACAGCTGTTGGACTAGATGATCCAGATGGGTCCTTTCCAATTCAGCATATTCTATGATTCTATAATAACAGGTTCTTTGCAACAATTGCACTATGTTGAATGTGAATAATATGTTTTCTGGATTACTCAGAGTAAAACGTCTGAAAGCAACTTTAAGTTCACCCTCCTAATGGCTTGCATTGATTCAGCTGTTATAGCAACCAACAATATGTTCTCGAGATACAATATTATACATAAAACATATCTTTATTTAATTAGGTGCAAGAGTCCTGAATTAATAAAAGTGACGTTAAGATCAGTGTATGCTGACATAGAGCCTTTTTCCCAGTAGGTCAAACAACAGTATGAATTTTCTTAACTAACCATAGGAATATATTTCTTTCTATGCAAGACTTGGGTCAACCCATAGCCTCTTGTGTGGTCACCAGCTGTTCTTCAGTTTACTGAAATTAAAGGTTAGTTGTATTGCTTCTGTGTGCCTCAATACTCACTCCTGATTTAAAGGTGATGGATTTCACTCTCATTGACAACAATGTGATTGTAAAAAGATGCAGCATTTGGAAATGTTAAGACCCCTCTCTCATATTTATCCTTTTTTTTTCATACAGTTAGGAGGTTTAAGACTACCAGTACCTTAGTTGGATATTTATGAATCTTTGTTTAATTATGAGATTTTGAGCTGAAGCCCTTGTTTTGCCTGCTGGCCGCTTAGTAGTTAAAGTTAGAAGAAATGTCTGATTCTGTTCAGGGCGAGCAAGACCAAATTTGTGTATAGAACAAGCTGTATCCCTGAATATTTGATTCCAGGAGTATGGTTAGAGATTCTTAAAAATATTTTTAGTTTTATTTATGGGGATAGAGTTTTGGAGAAAGTAATCAGTAGCTGATTCAGGTATACTTCAAGGCATAGGCCAGCATCCATCACTGTGATAGGTCAGAAATCATGCAAGCTGTGAGCATTTTGCCTCTCTCCATATTATATAAACATGGATCTTTCCATATTACGTAAATGCATTTTCCCCATGAAGGGATGTATAACTTGTCTTTGTTCTTAGTGTGAAACACCTAAGAAATTAATAAGAATTAATGTCTGAAAATAATTTTTTTTCTCTCTGTAGTTTTATTCTTAAATGCATCGTGACACAGACCAAACAACAGCATTTCTCAAACAAAAAAAACTCAGAATGTTATATGTTCTAGTTCTTCCTAATCTTCTTGTTCCTCCTGGACATTTAAATGCCTTCCTCTATGGATATCTCTGTAATTTGGGTGTCCTTTCTTTCTCCTTTTTTAAAAGAAATGCAGATTACTTCTCAGATGTTTGGGTCTCATTTTGAGTTTACCTCAGCTTATAATATGTCCCATTGGTGTATTACAACTAGCCTCAACCTCAATGCTTAAGTCAATAGAATGGTCTTTAAGGAAATAATGATCTGAAGTTCCATATTATGAAATATCTTTATAGATAGAATTAATGGGTATGCTGAGGACAACACATTTAAAACTTCCAGTTTCTAGTTTAATTGCCCCTGTTTGCAAAATAAAATTCCTGTACTTCAAATCCTTTTTTATGGTTTTGAGAGTACAAAGCAATTTTTGCATTTTTGCAGTTTCAACAACAATTGAAGCTGCAAAGTTGGAGAATGATGGGTTGATCCTGGCTGGATGCCAGGTACCCACCAAAGCTGCTCTCTGCAACCACGTCGGGAGAGAAATTTTAACTGAAGGCTCATGGGTTGAGATAAGGAATGGAAGAGGTCAGTTACTGATTACTATCATGGGCAAAACAGACTTGGGAAAATGAATTGAATTTATTGCCAATAAAAAAATCAGAGGAGAGAAGGAAACAAATCTCAAAAACATCTTCCCCCCTACCTCCTTTCCTCTTCCTCCTCCCTGTAAGTAATAAAGGGAGATGGGGAGCAGAGGTTACAATCAGTTCATCACACATTGCTCCTGCTGCTGCTCAGGGAGAGGAATCATTCCCGTGTTCAGTGTGGGATATCTCCCAGGAGAGACAGTTCTTTATTAACTTCTTCAGTATAAGTCTATCTTGCCAGCCACAGCTCTTCACAAACTGCTCCAATGTGGGTCTCTTTCCACAGGGTGCAGTCCTTCAGGAACAGCCTGCTCCTCCTTTATTTGAAAATCATCTCATTCTTTGTTGTCACACTTCACATTACCACAGCAAAAAAAACAGGAAATTGGCAGCAGTGAGCATGTGTGTTAGAATACTGATTTATACTCTCTGTTTCATGCAGCTCACACCTTGTATTTAATCTCTATGAAAAGGAAACACCATGGGTATTTTCCTTCC